>CM053753.1:69575740-69601582 GCA_028658305.1 Pachyuromys duprasi | reverse complement strand
GCTGGTGGACTTGGAGTGGGCGGGGAGGAGATGAGGGAGGGTTGGGGAGGGTGGGAGGGAGTAGGCGGGCTGGGCATGGGATGCAAAGTACCTAACCTGTGATTGATAACAAAAAATAAAAAAATTAAAAAAAAATAATTTACATCTTTGGTTCTTATATCCATTTGTTTAGGGTAGCATATGGATATTACAGAAGATGAGTAGAGAGAGTAAAAAATATGATTTCCGAAGAGCAATACATAATCTGCAATGCACATCATAAGTGTTTTAAAAGGTGACCAGTGACCTATGGGTGCTTGGAGGAACTTTTGCTCCAAGCCTTCATTGCCTACAGCCCATCAGTCTGCAAAATATAAAGTTAGCAAAACATCTATATTGGTATTTCAAATCTAGTTTTACTTTTAGAACAAGATCAAGCATTGAAAGTCATTTTAAGAGCTGGAAAGTTTAGGTAAGTTTGTGTAAAATATGGACTTATAAAGTTTACAGTGCGTAACATTCCATTCAAAAACTGCTGTTGCAGCTTAACCTTTCCATCTATTTCTCACAGCCATCCGATCCAGGCGTGCTTCCAAGACACACAGAATGTAAGCTGTACACTCTCTCAATTTTACTTGAAAATGAAGAAAGATCAGATCCATATGTACAAGAAAAATAAAGTATCAGTGTGACCATCTTGAATATTAGTTTTCAAAATGGCTTCTTCATAACTTACATACTGCATAAAAAATATAATGCAATTTAGACTTATTTTGTTGCATACCCTTTGAAAACCATACTTCAATCATGAAAAGGGGTAAAAATCAATATTCACTTAATACTTTTTATATAAAAATGTATATCCAAAAGGGATTCCAGCCTGTGAATTTCAGTCATATCTCACCTCCTTCAGCCCTATTTCTCTTACGTCAGCACAACATTATCTCAGGCCACAACCATTAGGGTGGTTTTCTCTCTGTTGCTGACTCTCTTGCATTCATTTTACTGCTTGCTCTGATGGAATTTTTATTTTCCTAAATGTGTTACCTAATTTGTCTGTTTCTGTACTTAGTAAGCTCCGGTCTATATGCTAAAAAGATAAAGTCACAGTCCCTGCAGGTTCTAAAAACATCAAAAAAACAGAATATTTAGAAATTCATTATGTTTTTCTTTATTTATGCATGTGTATGATGAAATGCTCTCATACCCACTCCCCATTTTTTTCCTCCAAGTCCTATTATACCCCTTCAATGGTTCATTCTTACCTTTTTATAATTAAATTTTTATTTTCATTTTAATTACAGTTTATTCATTTTGTATCCCAGCTGTAGCCCCCCTCCCTCACTCCCTCCCCTTCCCATCTGCCCTGCCTCATCTCCTCCCATGACCCTCTACAAGTCCACTGATAAGGGAGGTCCTCCTCCCCTTCCATCTGTCACTAGTCTATCAGGTCTCATCAGGACTGGCTGCATTGTCCTCCACTGTAGCCTGGCTCACTCTCATCTTAATGTCTGTAAAAAATAGAATTTTAAATAGTGAGTAACTTCATGTAGTTTATACAGTTTTTTTATGAAATGTAAAACATTATTTTTAGTTTATAATTTCTAAAAATGTAGATTTGAGGCTTGTAAGGAAAATGAAGATTGTTCAGTGAACACCTGAATCACAAAGCTAAGTTAATAGATTCTTCTTGGGAGTTAAAATGTGGGATTGCTTTTTAAAAGCTTCTGTTGATTTTTAGATATAATGCAAATGTGTCCTTCATTTTCACAGTGAATGTGTCATAACCTTTCTCCTGGAGTATAGTGACTGTGGATTCAGAAAAAAACAAAGCTATTAGGGAATTTAATAGTTGTTTATTTGTTTATAGCTAAGGTGTTTTCCCAGAGGCCATGAAGTCAGTGGTAACATAGTTTTTCAGGGTCTGCAAATTACTTTACCTTGATCACTGACAACTTATAAATTCTCACATGAGGAAGGCCTTCTCAGTGCAAAAGTATCTATTGTGATCATCATGTGTGCAATAAATTTATCTGCAAAATGCCCGCTCCCCCCCCCCCCTTGCTGCCTGTGAACTGTGCTGTTCTTATGAAGCTGATCTGTCCACCTTCACCCTGCTGCTACAGCGTGCATGGAGCAGGCACTAGACAGGATATAGATACGTGTCTATGTTTTCCTTTCCCGATTGCGTTACTAAAAATACTGATAAACTATTAGAAAGTCCCAAATTCTTTTCAACATTTTCAATGAAGACTACTCATAGGAATATTTGACTACAAAACGCAGTAGAGTGGACCAATGTTGAAAATATTAGTATTTGTGGTTTTGTATCATTATGATCTTGAATTCAAAACAGCTACTCTGTCTGCATACAAATTGTATTTGTGGGACGCAGGTGACCATTTCAGAAAGGTCAATTTTCCACTTAGCACAGATACATAGATTACTTTTGCTTTCTCAAGACAGAAAAATCTCATACAAACATGGAAAGTGTCTTTGAGTGAGGAGTCACAAAATTTCTTGATATTTTCTCTCATATAACTGGCAGTTCATTAGGACTGACATATCTTTGATATGTAGATGTCTCTAGAACAATGTGAACTATTTTATACTTTTGGAGAATTTGTACGTTATCATAAAAATGTCTCATCATTTAAGGAGTAACCCTTTCCAAAAGAGGCGGCTTCATTTTCTGGTTTCACGGGATTTTTACATAAGGATTCTTTTGTGTTTCCAATGCAGGCCCAAATAAGATGATGGTAGCAACAATAACACTGGAAGTCTAACAAAGTTAATTGTTTGGGGGAGGAATGTGTGTTTCCACCTAAGAATACCATCAAAGGATAGGTTCCTATGATCTTCTAAGTGAAATGATATTGATTGTGAAAGAAATGAGAACACATGGAATCACCTAGCACAAGCGCTGAGGATGATTTTCTCAAAGTCAAGGAGGCCGATTTAAACTGCTCCTGAGCTCAGAGGGAAGAGGCTGTGGAAAAGAAAGACTTAACAAGATTCAAAACATGACCTAAGCAATGGTGTCATTTTCAAAGAGGAGAATCATGCCCTCTGAGTTGTCAGAAGTATTCTGAGTAAAAACGGACTTCCACAGAGGCGTTAGTCAAAACTGTTCCCTGACATTTTCTTCTCCAGAAAATCCCAAACAGCTGGGTGCTGGGTGCAGGAAAATCTGAAGACATGATGTGGCTGGTATTAGTCATGGGCAAATGGGTATAGGAGATGATCAAAATGCAATGATAATTAGAACAGACTGAAATGTGTAGAGAAGGTCTGATTGGTGAGGATCAGGGAATGGCAGTCTCTGACTAAGACACTGCTTAGTTTTGGATTGATGTGACTGAATATATCATTCTTCAGTTCTTACCTCATCTGAAAAGGACCATAGTTTTATTAGTTACTTTCCCATTTCTGTGATGAAATACCCTAACAAAAGAAACTTAAGAGACTTAAGTGTTTATCTTAGCTACCAACATATTGAGGAAATAATGATTGCTGGCACTTGAGGCAGCTAATCACATTCACATACTGGATATCTACATGAAGAAAATGCAAATAGATTCTTTATCACCCTGCACAAAACTAAAGTCCAAGTAGATCAAAGACCTCAACATAAAACCAGACACACTAAACCTGTTAGAAGAAAAAGTGGGAAAGAGCCTTGACCTCATTGGCACAGGAGACAACCTCCTGAACAGAACACCAACAGCACAGGCTCTAAGATCAACTATCAATAAATGGGACCTCATAAAACTGAAAAGCTTTTGTAAAGCAAAGGACACTGTCATCAGAACAAAACAACAGACTGGATGCATAGAGTGACTAATACTAGTTCTTAGCTCGCTGTCTCCTATATCTCCATTCCAGGACCAGCAACTTGAAAGTTGTGGAAGCAAATGGGAGGGCTTCCAGGAAAGATAGCTGGGTGGAACAGGAGAGACGGAAGAGAGGAGAAAGTGATACGATTATATGTCAGTTAAAAACATTAGTAAGTTAATGTTAATAAGTAGTAAGTAAAAGTTAATAAGTAAAAGGTGGTTCATACTCCCTTAATTAAGCCAATCTTAGATCGCCTCTCACAGGCATCCCCAGAGGCTAGTCTAACCCAAACTGAATCCTCACAGTTTTGCTAGGAGGCTTGTGTCCTAGGTCATTTATAGAGCCTGTAAAGTTGAAAATCAACATTAGTCATCATATTTTTCATTGGAACACATGAGTGATAATACTCAGTATGTTTTGATAATGTTTCGTTATAGTTTTTCATTATAGTTTTACATCAAATGTTTTCTTTTATTGTTTATTTTAATTTTGAGATTATAGTATAATTACATTTCTCCATTTTTCCCTCTTTCCAAATTTTACTATATAATCCTCTTTGTTCCCTTTCATACCGTGACTCCTTTATTCATTAATTGTTATGTGCATACATGTATTTGCATATACCTTTCTAAATATAACCTGCTCAGTCTGTATAGTGGTACTTGTATATATGGTTTCAGGACTGACAATCTGGTATTGGATGACCAGTTAATATGCTATTCTCTGGGGAAAACTATTCCTCCTGCTCTCAGCATTCCTTAGTTGCTTACAGTTCTTTGGGTAGGGTTGAAGCATCATAGTCTTTCCTCTGTCCACATGACCTGTCTACTATTGCTGTTCTTTTTCAGCTCATGATTAAGCTATTTCAACTGTTATTTTTTTAAAGGTAAGCACCTATACACACTTGTTAATGAAATACTCTAGATATGTGAGATATTTCTGTAGTGTTTTTTTCTTTACAAAAACATGTAGGTCTCAGAAGAAACCAGACCAAAATCTTGACTAGTAATCAACTGAAATAGAGTCTGAGTTTCAATACAGAAATTTAGTGTTCCTTATATACTCAACTCGACAGTGTCTTCACTAACAAAATAATGCTAGCTTAGATATTTTCATGCTTTCTATCAAATTCTGGGCTTACTTTTTTTTCTTTCATTCAAAACAGTCCATGAACAGTTTCAAACATTTTTTTATTAATTTTTTCACCATTTATCTCTTGGCAGCAAATCTCTAGCTCAGAGAATGTGTTGATAACTGCCATTTTATTCCTGTTCTATTACTATGTTTTCTTTACTCCTTGACATTTGGAGGGAACCCTTGCCCTTGTAGGTCAGGATTCCCCTCATTTACAGTACTTTCTCTATCTAATTAGGGCTTTTCTGGGCAACTTGATTGTTCTCTAAGTAAGGCTGATGAATAGACCTAGGTGGCTATGTCCTTAAGTACAAATAGCAGGCCTTTCAGCAATGAGGGGCCAGAGACCTGGCAAAAGTATTCCCTATCATCACATTTTAATTTAATGGTTATTCGATTATTATGTCTTCACTATATTCTGAAGATGTCCAAAAAGTACTTAAGTACTTTTCCTATAACCACTTGTTCTTTTGGAATAAGAAAAAAAAAGAAACCTTTTTTTTTTTCCTCACAAGCTCCCTTAGTTATCAGACACACTCTTTTTCATGTGCTCAAAGGTTAACTTACCATAGTATGTAATCAAGACATGGCCATAATCTTGTGTCTTTGGACATGTGGAATGGAAAGGATATGACCTCAGAGCATTTAGAGCATTGTTTCAGCACATATTAATTAGTGGCAAATGACCTGAATTGATTCTGTCTAAATCTGGTCAAATGAACAAGTAGATATTTGCAGTCTCAGTGGCTAGAAGCCTGGCTGTAGGATTCCCAATATGGAGTTCTAGTGCTGAGTCTTAACAGTTTGAAGGAGCTAGAATTTGTTTTCAGCAGTCCCATAGCATGAGTCACCTTCTGAGAAGTGAATAAAATTAAACAAGTTCATCAGAGCCTGGTTTGTGGAGAGAATGTTATTGTATCAATTTTTAGGTAAAATATCAAGGGCATGGACGTTGGGACTGCATAGAATTCACATCACCACATAAATAGATACTGAGCTTTAACAAAGTCACTTAAATTCCTCAGAATTGATTTGATAATTTGTAAAATGAGTACAGCATTCATTGGGAATCGGGGGAAGATCTTTCCATGGATTTTCATGAGACGTTCTTAAGAAGCTCTAGGAAATACACTAGAAAACATGTGAATAGCTACTGTTTCTGGAGCTTTGTTTAGAATAAAAACATTTACATGGCAAGCATGGGATGCTTTTGTGGTTAGATTCCTTCAGAATGTCAAGCTGTCCTTTGAATAGTTAGTTGGTCATGACTAACTTAGAGTCTCATTGCTGTGAAGAGATATCATGACTTCAGCAGCTCTTATAAAGGAAAACATTTATTTAATTGAGACAGGCTTTCAGTTTCAGATTTTTAGTCCATTATCATCATAGTGGGAAGTATGGCAGCGTGCAGGTAGACATGGAGCTGAGAATTCTACATCTGGATCAGACAGGCAGCAGGAAATGACAGTCTGCCACACTGGGTGTGGCTTGAGCATCTGACACCTCAAAGCCCACCACCACTTCCTCCACCAAGACCACACCTACTCCAACAAGGCCTCACCTCCTAATAGTGCTTCTCTCTGTGGGGTTAAGGGGTCATTTTTATTCAAATCACCACAGGTCACAAACATGGCATTGTACTAAAATTAACTAGAATACTCTTAACTAATAGTGGTTAACCTACCTTGCATATTTCTGTGTAGCTAACTAGTCCTGAATATTATATCTCTTATGGAAAATGTAAGAAACACACAAGCTTTATCCCTTAGCTCCCTGAATATATTTGTCTAATAAAATTCTAACTTCTCATATGATGATCTAACTTAGAAGGTGACATTCTTGGTTAATTTGATTCCTATGCTTTTGTGACACAGTGTTTTGTGGGGTTTGTTTTGTTTTGTTTTTACAATTTTGTTGTGGCTATATTGACTCACTTACAATCTTGTTATCTTGTTTTCTTTTGTCATTGATGTCCTTCTTCCCAAATACTCCTCCAGTGACTACACCATTGAGGAAAATGACACCCCGACCAAGAGCAATCATTAACTATCAGCAGCAACTAAGTAGAGGTTGGGAGCTAGCATGTTGTATAAGCATTCATTGCCACTGTGTATCCACAGTTTCAACAGCTGCATGATGAATAACTGAAAAGCAGTGTTTTGTGGCTCTCCGCTCTGTACTCAAGTTCTTACAGCTTTTTAAAGAAAGTATTTTAAGATATTTAATGAAGTTTCAAATTTGTCAGGAAGTGATTAGATGTCATTTCTACAACTCTGGTGTCACATGACTCTTAAAACACTCTGAAGATAATATATGTGTTTTGTGGTGTGGCAAGAATCCTCAAACTTGAACTCATAAACAATTGAAGTATCTCACTTTTCAGCATAGCACTTGACTCCTATTATTACACATCATTGGCCATTTCTACCTTGGATGTCTTATGAATGGTATTCCTTCAGGTTTCATCATCCGCCTTCAGTATTTCTGGTTTACTGAGGTATAAGATTAGGAAGCACATTTAGGGATCCCTTTCAGGTTCATGAGCTAATGAAAACTAGTGGTAATTTATAATCTTGATGCTCAAGTAGATTAAATTTAGTAGGAGATACAGGCCCTAAAACAATAGTAATGGGCACACTAATTTGTATGTATGTATGTATATTTATATGTATGTGTGTATGTTTGTATGCAGTGTGGGAGACAAATGTGAAGTTTAGGAATAGGACAATATCTGATTCACAATGTGCATGTACCTGAAGTTGGGCCTGAAACTTTGGCCAGTTTTTTTTTCTTTTTTTCCTACTGTCTTTTTCTGGTACCACATCAAAGAATGTGAAAGGGTACTCAAAATACCTTCAAATTTTCCACTTAATAAAGATAAGTTTAAAAGGAGTTCAGCTGATCAGCCACTGGTTCATTGGTTAATTTGAGAATCATGCTTTCATCCAATGAATGGTTTTTATTGCCTCATACCTTTCCGGAGAACTAAAGAGAGTCAGACCTACATTTTATTTTCCTGATGTCAGATTGCATCTGAAAGTTTGGCTATCGTGTATCATTTTAGATGCCATGAAAAAGATTCAAAAATAATCACCAGTTTTCAGCCTTTCAGAGTTGGAAAAAACACACACACAAACAAAAAAACAAAAAAAAAACCTCACCAATATATGTGTGTGTGTGTGTGTGTGTGTGTGTGTGTGTAGACATTAATGGAAGACGACTTGTATAATTCACCCAGTCATCTCTTACCTTTCTAAGAAAGAATTCCTTACCACTGTAATTGAAAAGTAACATTACAATTACAAATTGTATCTATATAAAGATAATGCTCTGTTTAATTTTATGCCATGTTTGTATTTAAAGTGTGAAACTGTTTTATCTAGATGTATTGATGTTTCCTGGAACAAGTGCTACTTGTCCACAACAAACTTTTCAACATTTTTATTTTATATTAATCACAGGTTATGTACTTTGTATCCCAGCCGTAGCCCCCTTCCATATTCCCTCCCTATCTGCCCTCATCCCTCCCTCATCTCCTCCCTGCCCCTTTCCAAGTCCACTGATAGAGGGCCTCCCCCTCTTCCATCTAACTCTAGCTTATCAGGTCTCTTCAGGACTGGCTGCAATGTCCTCTTCCTAGCAAGGCTGCTCCTCCCTCAGGAGGCGGCGGGTTGGGGAGAGTTGAAGAGCCAGCCATTGAGTCATGTCTGAAATAGTTCCTGTTCCCCTTACAGTCTCATAAAAGACCCCTGTGCCCTGATATATTTGGTCCTTGAGGAGCTCCTGTCCTCTCCAGGTCATACTAACTCCCCCTTCTTTCATTTGATTCCCTGCATCAACTCAAAAAAGTCAGAAGCCCTCCTGTACACTAAAGATGAAAGGGCCGAGAAAGAAATTAGGGAAACGACACCCTTCACAATAGCCACTAATAACATAAAGTACCTTGGGGTGACTCTAACCAAGCAAGTGAAAGATCTGTTTGAGAAAACCTTCAAGTCTCTGAAGAAAGAAATTGAAGAAGATATCAGAAGATGGAAAGATCTCCCATGCTTGCTTTTAGCATTTGGGTCCTAGGAGAGTTTTGGTCTCCTTAGCTAATTTTTCTCACAACAAATTTGGGTAGTAGTACCTTACTTTTATCACAAAGACAACAGTTACAAATTATATACTGGATATTGTAAATTTTTGAACAAACATTAGATTTTTGTTCTTTTCATTCAAAGGTGTGTGTGTGTGTGTTACATTCACAATTCCAACACTGTGGGCCCCAACTGAAACCTATGCTTAGAGTCTGATTGTTTTTGCTGAATAGCTCAGAATTCTGCAGTTTGACATCATTTATACTTATCATTTGCCCAACTTGTCTTTCCAAGCTCTCCTTTCAGGGATTTACCCACAATTCTCTACAGGTGCATTGCATTCCCTATTCTGTTTTGTAAACCACTGACACTAAAGGCATTACACTTATTTATATAACTTGAATGCCCCAGAAAGAAGCCAAAGGAAGTATTTGACAGTTATTGCTTAGTAAGTGCAATGCTCTGGCTTTACTCTTCTACAAGCAGATACCCAGATTTCCCAACACAGCATTTTCATTCTTCTGCAGGTAGGTATTCAGTTTTCCCAGCACCATTTGTGAAAGAGGCTGTCTTTTCTACAAGATGTGTATTTTGGCACATTTGTCAAAGCAATCTCCTGGTTTTAACTGTGTGAGTTTATAAGGATGTCTTTTGTTTCATGTCTCTACATGCCTGTGTTTGTGTCAGTACCATAGTATCTGTTAGTACTATTATGTCTCTGTAGTATAACTAACTTGAAATCGACATGATGATAGCTTCAGCATTTGCTCTTTTTAAATTTTTACTCTCATTTAATGTATACTTTGAGCGAAAAGCACATGCATGCCTAGTGGGAGATAGGAGAATAAAGGATTTGACTTGCAGGAGTTGGAGCCCACAAAGTTCATCAGTTTTTGTGGCAAGTTCTATCACCAACTGAGCCAACTCTCCAGCACCCCTGCCCCCCTATATCCTCCTCACACAAACACCAACATTCTGACCCCTCAGGATTGCATTGACTTTCCATGGTCTTGCATGCTTCCACATAAAATGTTAGAATTGTCTCTTTCTATTCCTATGGAGAACAACATTGGAAACATGGTGGGAATGATGTTGACCCTGTAGATTGCTTTTGGTCGGATGACCATTTTCACAATATTCTTTGTTTCAGTTCATGATGATAGGCCTTTCATCTTAGCATCTTTATAACTTCCTGAGTGTTTTACGTTTCATTGTTGAGGTCTCATAGCTTCCATGGTTAGATTTATTCCAAGGGTTTTATTTCTTCTCAACTGTGAAAGAGATTGTTTTCTTGATTTCTTTCTGATTGTGTTTCTTTGTTGGTATATTGGAAGGCTAGTGATATGTGAGTGTTAATTTTGCATCCTGATATGTTGCTGAAAATGCTTATCAGTTCTGATAGTATCTAGTGACATCTTGTAGGGTCTAATGTAGATAAATCATATCATTTGTAAATAAAGATACTTGCACTTCTTCCTGACATATTGGTATATCTTCTATTGTCATCTCATCATTTACTTAACACTTCTATCACTATATTGACTTAAGAAATGTTGCCAGGGTATTAAAAGAAAAAAGGAAAAGATCATTTAGTTATTTACACTCTCTACCATACTTGCCTTTTCTGAGCTAAGTTTTCATATGTATAAATAAATAATAATTCTTATCTCATAAGGTACTGTTATACATTATAAAATAATGACATGGATATAATATGTGTTATAAACATCTCATAATACACAGAAAGTTTTACTATGGCTGATATATAACAAATGCTCAGTGGGTGATTTTGAAACTTTGGTCTGCAGCATTTGTTTAAACTCAAGTCCTACGATTTTCAGTTGCTATCTAAAGTCTTAAAAGCGGTATCATGTCAGTCCCACTCCGTCCCCCTTCCGTAATGGCATGATCATAACTGGTGGCCTACTAGGGAGAGGGACACAGGAATGGCCAGCAGAGATGGAGACTTCAAGCAGCAAGTTGGCACCGGAGAACATATCTCAGGAGGGAGGCTTCATTGAGCAGTTCATTAATTAGGGGGAACAAAGGCTTTTTTAACCTCTGGTGAGGAGGTAGAGTATTTTGGGTTGAGTATACATCATTGGCCACAGCTAAGGTTCTGGGAATGCCTTATTTCCATAAGGAGGAATTCCAGGTCTTACTGGACATGACCTTGTAAGGAGAGGGAAAGTTTAACCTGGCAGCCAGGCTATGTGTACACCTCAAGGGTGGCAGAGGTAGGGGCCAAAAGGTACTTGCTCCAGGACATGCAGGCTCCAGGAAGGGGAGGGAGTGGCCCTCAGAGTTGGGCACACCTCTACCTTACTCCTGCTCTGGATTGGCTCCTCCCAGTTTCTTGGTATCCTAGTCACACAGTATCAGCTACTACTATTCAAGTACTTTGTACACAGTGGGTAACAAATATTATTGCCAAGTAAATTGAAAGTCTGTATAAGTATATAGCTGCCCTTGCCTCTCCTTGGAGTGAGAGATTCATTATCTGTGCATCCTCTATTAAGAAAAGATGTGAGCCCTCCTACTGTAAAAACATCCTCAAAGCTTCTCATTCCTCCTCTAGTGTGTGAGCCCATTTTTCATCACTTTAATGGAAACCTTGAAGCAGGCTACTTTATAAAGAAAGGATTTGAATTTGGCTCATGAAAGTGGAATTTAAAGGGCATGGAACTGGCATTGTCTTAGCTCTGATGAGCACATTGTGAAAACTGGCACCACATTGGTAGGAGCATATGTGGGAATCCAGACTACACTGCACAGCAAGAAGTGAAAGAAGAGCTCACAAGTCAGACTCAGGATACCATTAACACCAGCTCTTGTAGGAGCTAACACAGGCTCCCAGGAGAAGGCGCCCTCCATAAGTCAGGGACCTCTCACTAGGCTCTTAAAAGTCCAGCCACAGCACTACCACTCCAGGAACCAAGCCTTCCCCACTCCAGGAACCAAGCCTTCCATACATAAGCCTTTAAAGGACACCTGTCACCTGAACCATAGCAGTCAGAATGAAAAAGAACCTTGCAATTAATTGACAGCTCAAAAGATACTAGTGGTAAATGGATTTTTTTGTGTGTCAGTTTGCTCTATATATGTATCAAGAAATGGCTTAGTTAATAGAGAAGGAAACCTCTTGTTGGAAGTTAGAAAACAAATATTAAATGGTTATATTCAAAATAATTCACCTCTTGTTAATTGGAAGTTATTTGTTATCTTTAAGGTTACTTTATAGTTTTTATGAGTACAATTTACCGCAGTTTTCTTTCATCAAATTTTAAGCAAAGAGAGAATTTATACAAAACAACAAGTGATAAATAGAGCTTACTTTTGGAGGGTTGGATGCAGTAAGTACAAACTCATATCAGCATTTCCAAATTCTACAACAAATGCTGCTATTCATGATGATGATTCCGACTCAGACCATTTTTCTCTTCAGATATCTTCACTCTCTTTTATAGATTCTGCTTAATAAACCACAAATGAGACGAAATTATTTTCAAAATATCTTAAAGGAGGATTAAAGTGAACCTATGCTATTTTCTCCTTTGTGTACCTAAGGTTCCTAAGTAGAGTCAATGGACAAAACATCCCATTCTCTGAGCATTGTAGTACGTACTATTATACGAAGAATTTTTTTCCCAACCAACAAGCAAGCTGCTGTATGGACAGTTTCATTTGCCTTTATGCTATCTTCCTGTTCTGACAAGAAACTTTTTAACTGTTGAGCAGAGAATGAACACAGTAAGGAAATAAAAGGAACGTGAGCTCTTCGTTCTCACACATGTAGGCAATTCATTGATTTGTGATTTTTAATTTAAAATATTGCTCAAATGGATTTGTTATTTTGAAACTAGTGAATTTGATAAGACAGAGAATAAGATTCAGGGCTGGAGAGATGGCTCCGCGGTTAAAGGTGCTAACTGCTCTTCTAGAGGACTTATCTTCAAACCCCAGCACCCACAATGCAGTTCACAACTGTCTGTAACTATGAGATCTGACACCCTCATACAGACATACATGAAGATGAAACACCAATGCACATAAAATAAAGGTAAATTTTAAAAAAAGGTTTGAAAAAGAAATATAGTATTCTTCACCATGTAGTTATTAAATAAGGTGACTATAAAAGGCAGAGTTTAAATCTAATATTCCTAATTAGGTTCTCCAATAGAACAGAAAAAAATCAAAGAAAAAATTTATGGACAGAAAAAAACAGCATTTCCTAAGAACCTCTTGGCTGTAAAAGCCTGATTATTATCCTATGAAAAGATCAGCAAATGGAAAGGAGGTCAAAGTAGGAAATCAACCTGAGAAAGAAAAATGTAGTGTAGTAAAGAAATTTTACACACAGGCTACTTAATTTTAGAATTATCATCTTCCAGGCTGTTAGCTGAAGTTGGCCATCTGAGATCTAAAGTACTTCATTTCTGCGTGTTTAACAGCAGATTCATTCTGTGCCCTTTTGGAAAATGACTGGGTGAATAAAGTGAAAAAAAAATCTGTAGAATGTGAATGTGGATTTTTTTTCTTTCCATTCCTTTTATTTTTTTAATTTTATCTTTTTCCCTTCATGGAAATTACTAAGTCAGAAAAAAATGTAGTCTCATCCACAAAGGTAAAAATACACGTTTATAAGCTATTACAATTATTTATAATTATGTAGTATATACAGAAGTAAATATTACCTAATATGTGCTGCAAAAACAGATGTATGTGACAATTGCAATATTTATTATTATTTTATTCTTTAGCTTAAATTTATTTTAGTAGGTACATACTGTAGGATTAGATTGTTTTATCACACACACATATATATATATATATAAAGTTATTCTTATAGTTTTACTAGTTCTTATCTAGAAAAATGCTGGTATATATCTGACTCATCATCTGAGAAAGTTCTAGCACCATATGCAGAGTGACATTCTCTAGACATGCCTGAATTATGAGAATTAGAATGAGCAGACATATTTGGCCAGCAGAGTTTACATCCCCTTACGTTCTCCATGGCAACTAGGTCATTGTCCAGTATGTAGGCCTACTCTCATTCCCAGGGAGTCCTACCAAGGCTCATTCTCTGGTGAATTAATTCCTTCGGGTTAATTTTTCTGGCTCAGAAAGGAAATGTGTAGAGGGTTTCCTTGAGTAAGAATTGATTTCCTAAATTATGTTACATCCAGTTGCCATGAACTCCCAACAACGGGTTTAGCTCTGCCCTGAAGTTGTACATTAGCTAGGGCCCTCTTCGTTGTATTGACATCCTACTAGTTTTTAATCCATTTATTTTTATACTATCTGAACTAGGAGCACAAAGCAAGATATATCACTCTAGAATCTAGAAATTTAGAAGCGAATGATATAATACACTAAAAGATCTGCTGTGGTTATGCTGTGTCTTCATAGCAATAGAACTCTGTCTGAAACTTTGACTGTCTTAAGTCTCTACGGCATTTAATTATTCTAAAGATTATTATCAAGCTTGAAATGATGCTTTTAAAATACAATGGTCAGACAACTAATAACACCATCCTTATGACTATGTACCTTTGGTTCTATCACTACCTGTAGATTTGGGAGCATTTGGCTTCACTGCCAGTAATTGGGAAACTATCCTTTGAGGTTTTAGCAATTACCCGCAGCATGCGCTGTTTCTCCAACAACATCAAATAAATTATGTAGACTTTGTCACAAGAATCTTGATGCTCTTCTGTTGCTTCCCCCCATACATTTGAATTAAAGATGTAATTAGGCACTGAACAGACTGGCTGACGTGCACTCTGCATGCCAACTGCTCTCTGTGGTATGCACAAGGCAGCTTTCTGCATTTGTGCATGGGCTCCTTGAACAAAATCATTCTTGCACTGGATGAAGGTATTATGTGGGAAAGCTTCTACTAATGTATTTCCCTGGTTACACGGGAGGATGTTCAGGCTGATTAAACTCTTCCTGGAACACGAAGGTAATACCTAAGAGATTTACAGCAACCGTATGTAGCTTCATTTATAATTGGCCTAATTTGCTAAGAAACTCTGCTTTCAATGACAAATGAATATATTCAGATGTCGTCCCTTTCTTGTAAAGTGAGGTAAAAGGAGAGAGAAACAGATTTATACTCTCATATCCGTAATAGATTCATATTTATGAACATGTAGTATACATCAACTACAATGATAAGAATTTTGAGAGCACTGACAATGAACACCTGGGCATTTCAATTATTTTTTTTACACCCACCAGTTATAATTCAGCTATGAGAATCACCGTTTTAAAGCAAAGGACATGACTCAGTGGCCCCGTGGTAAGGCTCCGTGAGGAGCATAGTTTGGATATCCAGAAGCCTCACAGTGCTAGGTACAGTAGCATATACCTGTAGACCCAGAGATTTTACAGCAAGAAAGGACATGGAGACAGGAGAGTTTCTGGAAGCTCATGCAGCAGCTAGTATTTCTAGCAAAGAACAACAAAGAGACCCTTGCTAAAACAAAGTGGACAGCTGAGATGGGCACCAGATGTTGTCTGTTAATCAGAACAGGTGTTCTGTGACATTTTCCTGTACCTTCAGTCACACATGAGCACACACACAAATACACACACAAGTACACACACACACATACACACCCAACATAAATACACAAAGATTTTTTTAAACACTGTTATTTATAGCAATAAAATTACTCCTAATGACATTTTGATATACACATGGATTGGTTCCTTCCTCAGCCACCATTGAAGTTTCTTCCTGCAGGAGATGGAAACAAATACAGAGACCCACACCTAGACAATATGCATAGAGTGAGGGAGCTTGGAACACTCAGACCTAAATGGGATATCTCCGTCAAATACCTCCCCTCAGGACTGAAGAAACTCTTCTGAAGAAAAGACAGAAGAGAATAAGAGCTATAGGGGATGCGGAGACCTTCTAAATGAATGTGATCAAAGCTAATCTGAACACACAGAGACTGAGGCAGTGTGCACAGGGCCTGCATGGGTCATCAGGGGTTTGTGCTATGGCTTTCAGTTCAATTTTTACGGGATTCGTGAATGTGAGAACAAATGAGTCTTCGATTCTGTGTATCCTCTTAGGTTCTTTTCCTCCTGTTTGTTTATTCTGTCCAAAATCCATGTGCTAGTTTTTGTTTCAATATTATATATCATATTAATCCATTAGAAGCCTGTTTGTTTTGTAATGAAAGACAGAAAGGGAGTAGATCCAATGGAAGGGGAGGTAGGAAGGGACAGGAAGGAGTAGAGGGATAGGAAACCTAAATCAAGATATATTATGTGTGGAAAGAAAAATCTATTTTCAGTAAAAGGAAAAAAAACAGAAAAAAAGAGTCCTACACTTAAAAACTATTACTGTCTTTAAGCCACTTCAGCTTTCCCAGATTAATTTTTTTGTAATTTTGTTACATGTTAAATGTATTACAGCTCCAGCCAGCTCAAGTATTCAAATGTCAACTTAAAGGACATTCCTACAGCAGCTGAATTGTAGATAACAATGTCTGACTCCCTAGCCATTCAGTAGGTAAGATGCAGTTGGCAAAGGCATCTCATCTTACAAGGTTCTGAATTATTCTTATAAACTTAGCCATACTCCCCTCCTTAGTCCTCAGTGTGGCTGCAAACACAAGGCATATTGTCACTTACCTGCCTCCCTGAAGGTGTTTGCTAGCATGGGTAGTACGGTTGTTTTAAAGCCTGGGTTTTAAATTCTTCAATTAATTTATTTTTTATTAACTACAGTTTATTCACTTTGTATCCCAGCTGTAGTCCCCTCCCATGTTCCCTCTCACTCCCCCCTCCCTCCCTCATCTACTCACATGTTCCTTCCCAAGTCCCCCTCCCCTTCCCTCTGACCCTAGCCTATCAGGTCTCTTCAGGACTGGCTGCATTGTCTTCCTCTGTAGCCTGGCAAGGCTACTCCCCCATCAGGGTGAGGTGATCAAAGAGCCAGCCACTGAGTTCATGTCAGAGACAGCCCCTGTTCCTCTTATTAGGTTACCCACTTGGAGACTGAGCTACCATGGCTACATCTGTGCAGGGGTTCTAAGTTATCTCCATGTGTGGTCCTTGGTTGGAGAATCAGTATCAGGGAAGACCCATAGGCCCAGAATTTTTGATTCTGTTGCTCTCCTGTGGAGCTCCTGTCCCCTCCAGGTCTTTCTATCTCCCTCTTTTTTCATGAGATTCCTTGCACTCTGCCCAAAGTTTAGCTATAAGTTTCAGCAATTGCTTTGATATTCTGCTGAGTCAAGTCTTTCAGAGGCCTTCTTCTGGTAGGCTCCTCACATGTTCCTTGTTTTCTCCCTCTTCTGATGTCTGTCCTGTTTGCCTTTCTTAGTGAGGATTGATCATCTTACCCAGAGTCCTCCTTCTTGCTTAGCTTCTATAGGTGTACAGATTTTAGTATATTTATTCTATATTGTATGTCTAATATCCACTTATAAGTGTCTTTCTGCTTCTGGGACACCTTACTCAGGATGATCTTTTCTAGTTTCCACCATTTAGCTGCAAAATTCATGAGTTCCTTGTTTTTATTTGCTGAGTAGTATTCCATTGTGTAAATGTACCACAGTTGCTGTATCCATTCTCTCCATTGAGGGACATCTGGGTTGTTTACAAATTCTGGCTATTATGGATAAAGCTGCTAAGAACATGGTTGAGCAAATGTCCTTGTTGTATACTTGAGCATCTTTTGGATATATGCCTAGGAATGGTATAGCTGGGTCTTGAGGAAGCACTATTCCTAATTTTCTGAGAAAGATCCAGATTGCTTTCCAATTAGTTGTACAAGTTTACATTCCCACCAGCAACGGAGGACTGTTCCTCTAGGTTTTAATTTCAACTATCAAAAAAGGCTACTGATGTTTCTGTTTATAGTTTATGTTAGTAGTTTACTGAAATAATACCTTTGAAAATGGTACAGATAACCAAATAGCAACCTTCAGGTGAATTCTGGTTATATACTGGCAAGTTTTAAAATGGTATTTAAAAATTCTCTTTTCTGAGATGAAATCCTTCAAGTGAATTTGCAAATAAATTTCAAATTGAGGTATGTTTTCTGTTCAGCCATTTTTGTTGTGTGTCTGCTTGAGAGTTATTTTCAAGCTAAGTTTAAATTTTTAAAGGCCTTTGCTGAGTTAGATAAGCTATATCCATAACTTTTCATTAACTGAGTCATAAGGTTTAAATACGGAAGACTTATTCATACATGTAATTTTGTCATAAAGTTTTTTAGGATTAGGGATATCTACTTTTAAATGTCATGCTCAGCACAACATTCGTTGGTGTATATTTAAGAGGAAAGTGCCTTTTCTAAAATATTTTTCTTGTTGGATTAAATTAAAGTTGAAATAAGTCAAATCTGCCATAGCCCTTGGTTCTTTGTGCCCTCACTCTCTAAAGCAGATCCTGGCTACATCATCATGCTTAGAGGTACCTATTATAGCACTCTTTCACCCCACAACTGTTAACCTCTTTTTAACTTCTGGTCAGACACCATGTCAGTAGCCTTTTATAATCATGGCTTCCATACCTTCATATTTTGTACATTCTTCATTTTGAGGGTTTTTTGTTGTTGTTATTGTTGTTCATGTGCTTCCTTTGTGTTTGTGCTTGTTTGTACTCAGAAGCGAACTCAGGGCCTTCCGTTTACTAAGCACAAAGTCTGTCATGATTGCACCCCCTACTGCTTTTCTCATCTTTCAGCCCTTCAGCTCTTCATAAAAAAACATCAGCATTGGCTGCCTCAAGCCAATGGACATTTCCATCTTTGTTTTGCACTACTTCTCTGTGGATTACAAATGGCTGCTTGCTAATTGTCTCTATTAAAGCCCCTATGTTGCTCTGAAGCACGCTGTAAGTATGGGTCCTCTTTTACCCCTGACTTTGTTTTGCTTTTGTTTTGTTTTTGTTTTCCTTACTCTTAACCATCTCACTAAAACACTCAGTTTGTGCCAGTATACTAAGACGTCTTGCATATGATGAATCATCTTGGGAAACTGCCCTTTTTCATAGCCCTGCAGGAGTAGAAGTTCTGAATATTATGTATCACATGATGTATATTGGTACTATTCTTTTCTAGGCATCTGCATTCACAAACCTGATTCCTGTTGCTTTTGTTCTAATGATGCCTAAACACATAACTCTGTATCAAATAAACCTCTCTATTGCCCATATCTGGATATTGAGTTATGTATCTATTTTTCTCTGAATGTCTCGCAGCTTCTGTACTAAAATCCAGCACACCCATGATAAGCCTTCTGCCTTCTTGTACAGATCTATACTTTTCCATCTTCCCCATCTCAGTAAGTGACGTCACTGCCCCTTAGGTTGACCAAGTAGAAGCCCAGGAGCTCTTTGTTCATTCTGTTCATTTATTTAATCTCTAAATAAAAATATACAGTAATATTTCATGTCTGTCAAGTTTTATGCCCCACATCTAAAAGGCTTCAAGTTCACATGTACACATCAAAAAGAATATTTTTTACAGTTAACCACACATTTACCTTTTCTAATACCCTTCACTGTCTTCTGAAGTTTGAGTTTATTTGCTACCAGTTCTCCTTAGAAGGGAGAACAAATGTTAGCCTTTTATTCTATAGAATATTTTTGCTCACTGTGTAATTCTGTCTGAAGTGAATTTTTTCCCTTCAATATTTTAAGGATGTTGATTTTCTGTCTCCTTGCACCAGTTGTTTCTAATTAGAAAACAGAAGTCATAAGACTCATTATTCTCCTCTAAGCAATGAATCAATTGCCTCTTGCTGATTTCAAGATTTTCTTTTTGTTTTTAAGATGTTTGATAATGAAGTTTCTAGTTCTCATGTACTTTAAGTGCCTGGGTTTACTGAATTTCTTTCATTCATTTTTTCCTTTATTTTTACAAAATAAGATTTTTTTCTGTGTAGCCCTGGCTGTCCTGAGCTGAATTCTCTCTGTGGACCAGGCTGGCCTCTAACTCAGAGATCTGCCTGCCTCTGCCTCCTGTATGCTGGAAATAAAAGCATGATTCACCACACCTGGCAGAGGTTTGCTATATTTTTTTTAAAGCTGTAAACCTATGTCCTTCTCCCGCGTGAGAAAATGTTCAGTCATTATTTTGTCTGCCTGTTCCTTTCTCTACTATCACTTTCAGATTCAGAGACATTCATCTTAGAACTTTTTATGCTATGTTCAGGCTCTTAACACACTTTAATAAGTTTTATCATCTTTTTTTTTCTCTGATTTTAAGATACAAGGAATTGAGGTGTGAGAGAGAGAGAATATGTGCATACTGTGAAATCAGAAATGGTTCTTAAGAGGTGGATTTGGAAAAGAGTAGGAGTCTGAGCCTTTGACCTAACAGAAAATCATAGAGCTCAGATCCAAATCCTCCCAGAGCCTGGCTTCAGCAGGACAGTCATCTGAGATTGTTAAGGGTCATGCTAGGCTAACATGCAACATAAAATACCTTGTCAGGGTAAGAACTACTCCCCGTGCACAGCATAAACTTGACTTCAGGTGTTTTCTTCCTTTTCTTGTTTTATTTCTCCATGCTGGCATTTAAACCCCTTGTGTGTATGAAATAAAATTTCACGTAAAATATATTTCCTAGGAACAATGTATTCATGTTAGAAAGTGCTTACCGGAGAGACAAGCACTGTCATTTATTACCTCAGTCCTACAAAGTAATTCAACAGAATTGCTTTGCGGGGGGGGGGGGTGCGCTTCTTTCCTTTGTTTCCACTCTAGTGCATAGAAGGTACAAGAGAGCAAAATCCTATTGTCTGATGGATGAGACCGTGTTCAGGCCATGACAGTGGCTCACTCCTCTCACTGCCCTCTCTCAACCCTCCAGAGAGGCCTGAAGAAGCATAACCTTGAGGCATGAGAGATTTGGGGATATTTTCCTTTTTCTTCTACTAAGACTATTTATAAATGTAGAAAGTGTCAGCAGCTGTGAGAGAGAAACACAGAATATATCTTTTATCCAAAAAGTTAAGATGAAATTGTTGAATGCGGTTCGATGGACAAGGTCAGAAAAGCAAATGTCACTAGTTTTAGAATTTACATACAACGTTAAAACTGTTTATTCCCAAACCCAAACTAAATCCAAGAAAGTAGCCTATAATCTGTGATTAGATGTTATCATCTTAACAGAAGGAGGTTGAGGCAGACTTAGATTCCCTATAGCCTACCTCTACTCATTTTCCCATATGAAAAATAACTGTAATTTCATCTTTCACTAATGGAAGCAGTAGTTTACAATCTCTTTCTGTGTATGGAACCTTTGCAGCATGGGTTAGAGGATGCAAAAGCAAGCACTAGAATATTTAAGGATAAGTGGCCTGAAGTGGCATTTAGTTCAGAGCTAGTGGTTTTTCTTTTTCTCTTTCAGGAAGAATAATGCTATAAAAGTCCAGAACCCAGACAGAATTTTCATGAAATATCAGGAAAAAAGATTCTGCATCTGGGAATGCTTTCATTCTGCTGAATATTATATTAGATAAATTAAGATGAAGGGAGAGACTTGCATGTGTGAAAATATAATGAAACCCATTACTTTGTATACTAACTTAAATAATAATGGAATGCAGAAAACAAGCAGTATATCTCAATGTAGTAAGTGGAAAACTGCATAAAGCAGTTCATTTAATAGGAAATGCATAAAGCATCTCATTTAATAGGAAACAAATTTGTAAAAGGGCAAGGAGGTGTGTAGGAAGGTTTAAAGTGAGGAAGAGGAAAGGAGAAATGACTTAATTATATGATAACATCAAAAACAGAAGACAGACATAATGTTACATGTAACTAGACATTAAAGGTGATTTTTATTTTTTGCTATGTTTTCTTCCCTCCCTCCCCCCCCCCCTTCAAGAGAACAAACTCATGACATTTACATGCAGGGAAAGTACTAGGTTACTGAACTATGTCTACAGACAACAGAAGTTTTCTTCATAGAACAAATAGAAAGTTATCTTTTTCTTTGTCTTGGTTATTTCTTAGTTTTCATGAAATATTTTTTTAACATTTTTATTTTATATTAATGAAAGGTTATGTACTTTGTATCCCAGCCGTAGCCCCTCCCACATTCCCTCCATGTCCTGGGGCTGGGGGATAGAAAAGCCAGCCATTGAGTTCATGTCCAAAATAGTTCCTGTTCCTCTTACTAGGGTACCCACTTGGATATTGAGCTACCATTTGCTACATTCAAGCAGAGGTTCTAAGTTATATCCATACATGGTCCTTGGTTGGATAAACAGTCTCATAAAAGACCCCTGTGCCCTGATATATTTGGTACGTGCGGAGCTCCTGTCCTCTCCAGGTCAAACTAACTCCCCCTTCTTTCATATGATTCCCTGCACTCTGCCAAAAGGTTGGTTATGTGTCTTAATATTTGCTTTGATACACTGCTAGGTAGAGTCTTTCAGAGGTCCTCTGTGGTAGGCTCTTGTCCTGCTACTTGTTTTCTCCTACATCCAATGTCCATCCCATTTGTCTTTCTAAGTGAGGTTTCATCATCTTACCCCAGGTCCTCTTTCTTGTTTATCTTCTTTAGGTATATAGATTTCAGTATGTTTATCCTATCTTATAGGTCTATATAAGTAAGTATATACCATGTGTGTCTTTCTGCTTTGGGGATACCTCACTCAGGATGATCGTTTCCAGATCCCACCATTTGCCTGCAAATTTCATGATTTCCTCCCTTTTAATTGCTGAGTAGTATTCCATTGTGTAAAGTACCACAATTTCTGTACCCATTCCTCGACTACGGGACATCTGGGTTGTTTCCAGGATCTGGCTATTTCGAATAAAGCTACTATGAACATAGTTGAGCAAATGTCCTTGTTGTGTACTTGAGCATCTTTTGAATATATGCCTAGGAGTGATATAGCTGGATCTTGAGGAATCACTATTCCTAGTTGTCTAAGAAAGCGCCAAATTGATTTCCAGAGTGGTTGTACAAGTTTACATTCCCACCAGCAATGGAAGAGGGTTCCTCTTTCTCCACATCCTCTCCAGCATGTGTTGTCACTTGAGTTTTTGATCTTAGCCATTCTGACAGGTGTAAGGTGAAATCTCAAGGTCATTTTGACTTACATCTCCCTGATGGCTAAGGACATTGAGTATTTTTTAAGTGTTTTTCTGCCATTCTACAGTCCCCTACAGAGACTTCTCTGTTTAGCTCCATACCCCATTTTTTAATTGGATTACTTGATTTGTTGCTTTTTAACTTCTTGAGTTCTTATATATAACGGATATTAGCCCTCTGTCAGATATAGGGTTGGTGAAGATCCTTTCCCAGTCTGTTTTGTTGTGACAACAGTGTCTTTTGCTTTACAGAAGCTTTTCAGTTTCCTGAGGTCCCGTTTATTGATTGTTGCTCTTAGAGTCTGTGCTGTTGGTGTTTTCTTCAGGAAGTAGTCTCCTGTGCTGATGAGTTCTAGGGTCTTTCCCACTTTTTCTTCTAAACAATTTAATGTGTCTGGTGTTATGTTGAGGTCTTTGATCCACTTGGACTTCAATTTTGTGCTGGGTAATAAATATGGATCTATTTCCATTTTTCTGCATATAGACATCCAGTTGGTTCAGCACCATTCATTGAAGATACTGTCTTTTTTTCCATTGGATGGATTTGGCTTCTTTATCAAAAATCAAGTTTCCATAGGTGTGTGGGTTTATTTTGGGTCTTCTATTCGGTTCCATTGATCCACTATTCGGTTTCTATGCCAATACCATGCAGTTTTTATAACTATTGCTCTGTAGTACAGCTTGAGGTCGGGGATGGAGATACCTTCAGATGATCTGTTGTTGTACAGGATCGTTTTGGAAATTCTGGGTTTTTTGTTTCTCCATATGAAGCTGAGAATTTTTCTTTCAAGGTCTGTAAAGAATTCTGTTGGTATTTTGATGGGAATTGCATTGAATCTGTAGATTGCTTTTGGCAGAATAGCCATTTTCACTATGTTAATCCTACCAATCCATGAGCATGGAAGATCTTTCCATCTTATGATATCTTTTCCAATGCTCTGCACACACACAAACACACTCACACTCATGAACATTCACAAACACTCACAAACATGCACACACACATGCACATACGCATGAGCATTCATATACACACACAGCAAGAACAGAAGATGAAGAGGAAAGGAGAATACAATCCATGGAGGACAAGTAGAATGTGTGAACAGGGGACTCATGTAGACAAAAATTAAATTGGGGCAAGTGAAGGTAAGTTGAATGGCATACAAAATGAGATAATTTTTGTTAAATTTATGATTTGCCATATGTTGAATGCTACAGTGTAGCCTGTCTGCAGTTTTACAAGGCGCTGGGAAGACTGTTCTAAGTAGTGAATTGGTATATCTCTCAGTGCCACACCGTGTTCTCTTTCCTTACTTTAAGATTAAAAATAAGGAGTCTTGATGAGATAATATTGAGGTTCCCTCCAAGTTTCAATATATTACATACAGTATTGGAAATAACAAGTAAGACATGGTTGATCAGTTGCGGTCTCAGGAAATAAACTAACAGCCATCAAAATGTCAAATTCGCATTTTGTGTAAGAGAAGCAGCCCTGTAAAATTATGTTCAAATAACACTAATGGGAAAGTCCAACAACTAAGTGTGTTTCCACTCCATTCAAGAGATTTATTCTGTGGGAATTGGGAATTTGAGAAGAAAGATCTGCAATTGGCAGGATGGTGACATAGAGTTGCCTCACTTAGATTGTAACCAAAAGATTAACCCGATTTTAGGGTGATGAAAATATCAGATGAGCATATAACCTGTCAATATTAAAACATGACCTCATGAGACAAAATAGCCTATATTTTTCTGAACACAATGATTGAAAACTGTATATCTTAAGTAAAATCAATGTGGGTGACTTTCAGACAGTCATTCGCACCATGAAGACCTGAAGATATTGCACCTATTAATACCAGGGTGAAGGCAATGATGAGAGAGGTCAGGAGATGGGGCATTAACCTCTGAAGGCATTTGTACAGGGAAACAATTATCCCCAGGTGCTCAGGAGACTAAACAGATGTCAGGCTGTGTCCCTCGTAATGAAGGCTGTGCTCAGCCAGAAAAACAATTGGCAGGTTAGTGAACTGGTACCTGTTCATACCTTAGGAAAACAAATATTTTTTAACTGAGGCCATAGACAAACATTAAAACCAGACGTGACCATTTAAAAAAGGGGTGGATATCTTGAGAAGATTCTGAAATTGTCTAAAATTAAAATACAATCACCGGGTTTGTTTTTGTTGTTCTGTTTTTACATATTAAATCTTGAGGTTTTAAAATTAGCTAGATGGTGCTTCACATGTGGGGATAGAAATAAAGATAGATGCATTTTGACAATACCTAGTTTTGTGTCTCTAATGCAGTAGAATGTGTGAATAGGGTACTCATGGACGAAAGTTAAATTGGGGCAAGTGAAGGTGAGATGAATGGCATACAAAACGAGCAAAGCTACGATGATGTGCCTAAACTGCTGCCCTCCAGGTTTAGACACACACTAGTCCTGGTGGAATGAGCCCTTGTGCTTTGCCGTGAGAATGGTGCTAATAAGTGTTTCAAAGAAATCTTATGTTAAAGTCCAGGAAAAAAAATCTCAGGGGATCATCCTTATTTTGGGGGTGACAGGACTGTAATTATGAGAGTGTGTGTGTGAGTGTGTGTGAGTGTGTGTGAGTGTGTGTGTGTGAGTGTGTGTGTGTGTGTGTGTGTGAGTGTGTGTGTGAGTGTGTGTGTGTGTGTGAGTGTGTGTGTGTGTGTGAGTGTGTGTGTGAGTGTGTGTGTGTGTGTG
>CM053753.1:69485466-69575240 GCA_028658305.1 Pachyuromys duprasi | reverse complement strand
CGGGAAATTTCTCCAGGTAATAACTGGGTGTCCCTAGGGTTTTCCCACTTGATTTTCTCACCGTAGGAGTTCCGCTCACCTGGCATTCACAATGCTGGCGTTTTAGGTCCCAGAGTTCAGTCTCCTGGTCGCTGCGTTGTTTCTGCTCTCCTACTCCTCAGACACAGTGTTCTCTCGTGGCAGCCATCTTGGATCTCCCCGGTTGTGATTCTTAATATGTGCTTTGATACATTGCTATATTGATTCTTTCAGAAGCCCTCTTTGGTATGCTCCTGTCCTGTTGCTTGTTTTATCCTCCATTCAATGTCCATCCCATTGGTTCATCTAAACGAGCATTGATCATACCAACCTGGGGTCCTCCTTCTTGTATATCTTCCCTAGGTGTATAGATTTCAGCATGACCTTCCTATCCTATAGGACTATATAAGTGAGTATATACCATATGATATGTCATTTTATTAATTATTCTTTCCATGTTAAAAAAAAGACAACTCAGGCGACTTTAATATATAGTATTTAAATTTAACCATATATTGAGGATTTCTAAAATACTACTGTTGACATTTCTATGCTCTTAAAAGTAGTTTATTAAACAATTCATATCTGTCCTACATACTTGTTAATTCCTAATCATTGATTCAAATCTACTGGGATGAAGCTGTAGTTGCTTAGTACTATTGTTTGTTCAAGTATAAATGCAAATAATTAAGTAGGATGACAAATAAAACCAAGTACATTTCTCATGGACCTTCTGGAAGAGAGCTTATGTGATTTCTAGAAGAAATAGACAACTTTCCCAGAAGCACACAAATTCAAACATGACCGACTTTCTTCTATGTTCTTTCTCATTATATAGCCAAGCAATAACAGAATTCTGAGGGAAAACACATTTGAAAATGTTTTCACTGCTGTAGTCATAATGATTTTTGGTCTCTTTAAATTCTTATACTTTCTATCATATTTTTAAAAATTCCAAAGTACCTTATCTAACAGCTGCTCAGTTTTGAAACCTATTTACTAAAGGTCAGTGAACTGTGAGATGCCTTCACTTTTGCATTTTACTTGAGGTCTTTATTAAAGTCTTGATATCCTCACTACAACTGAATTTTCCTATTTTTTTCAATATTATGTGTGACTTATCACCCTGATCTTCAAAATTCTCCTCCCAATACCAAATATCTGAATCATCATTACTATGTCATGAGTCAGTATGCAAGTTTTTAAGCCAAGTTTTACTAACCAAGGTAAAAAGTAGTTTACTTTTTAAAGTTTATTTTGTGCTCATGGTATCCATCTGTGCACATGTTCTTTGTGTGTCCAGATGTGCATACACAGATGTCAACATCAAATATCTTCCTAAATTTGCTCCACCTCCTGTTTTGAAATAGGTTCTCTCAGTAGACCTAAACCCAGAGCTTACCCATTTGTTTAAATTGGCTGGCTACCAAGCCCAAGAATTCTTCTGCCTCTGCTTCCCCAGGGATGTAGTTACAGAAATATAATTCTATGGATATATTGTCTCTCACCTAAAAAAATATTTAAACATACAGACCTGATGCAGAGTTGTTAGGTAATAAAATGTTAAGACTCTTGTGAAAGTAACTTTTGTTCACATGATGCAATTGTTGTCTCCATGCTTACTGCCTCCATCTGCTACCCTAGTTCTAGTCCTGGAAGCTTTAGCCTCCATAAAATCTAATCCCAGCATAGAATGTTTTCAGCCTCTGAGACTTACTGGCCCTTTTCTAGTTCTTCCTGAACTCTGCTTGGCTGGTTTAACTCTGCTGTTCTGGCTCAAACTTCTCTCCAAGCTGACTAATTCAAACTAGCTTCTCTCAGCCTCTACCTAAATTGCTCTGCTTGGCCTCAAACTTACACTAGCAATCTGTTAAAATCTCCTGGATCCTTCTCATTCTATGGTTCATTCTGTCTTTACCTGTGTCTAGTTCGTTCTTTCTTCAACCTGTCTCTGTAAAACTCTCTGAGTAAAACTGCTTCTGCCACCTCTCTCTTTGAGCTGCTCTCTTTAAGGCACTTCTCTGTCCTGTCTGTTCTCTTGAGACTTGAGCACAACCTATTTTGTCAAATCTTTCACTTCTGTCAAATTTGTCATTTTGTCTGCCTCTCAATTAGACAGCGCTTTCAAATATGGGTACTTCCTTCTACAAACTAGCCTTACCTACCTTTGGGGGGATTAAAGGTGTGTACTAAGGGTGTGTCTGAATTCCAGCCAAATCACACAAACCTAGAAGGTCTTTGTGATCAAAACAGCCATGTTGCTGGTTTGAAATTCCTCTACAGACTCTGACATTGATGTTATATAAATTAACTTTATTTCAAAGTGTTTCATTAAGTATAATTGCAAAACAATTTTTCCTATGTTCTTTTGTTCCAATGTGATCATTTGACAAAGACTGTACTAAAGGTGGCAATAGAAAATAATGTCCATTCTGCTCTCAACTTCCACAAATGAACTGTATGTGAAATCAGAATAGGCACTGATTTCAACACCAAAATACCTGCTGGTCCTGTTGCTGCATGAAATGAAATTAAATATAGTATATGTTATGATGGGAGAAAATTATTGAAATTAAAAAAAAAAACGGTTTACTTCTTCAGCATTGTATGCAAAGGCTAACTGAACTCTTTTTACTATTGCTTTTTTACACCCTTTCCATTTCCTTGTCTTTTTCCCTTTTCTGCTTTTGTATTTCCAAGATTGAAGTTTTGTGTGTGGTGGGTGGTTAGATGAAATGTTTCCAAATCACTTTTTTTTTTTTGGTTATTTCTTCTGAGATAATGTTCACAGTTCAATAGTTTATGTTCAGTAACATTTACTTAATAATAGGACAAGAGTAGTGGTGAGAGCATATTATTATTATTTTTCAACCAATGCCATGCTTAGATGCTATGGTTAATCTCTTAACTGTGCTTGATTTACTGATTAAAGTTTATCACATTTGTGTGTGTGTGTGTGACTTGATATCACCTGAGGATAAAGGCAACCTCTAAGAAGTATTAAGTATACCCCCACATAATGAATATATTTATAAAAATCAAAACAAGTTAGAGGATTGAAAGCTAGAAATGTTAATGAAAAGACAGAACTGTCAGAGACAGTTCCTGTTCCCATAATTAGGGAATCCACTTGGATACTGAGCTACCATGGGCTACATCCAGGCAGGGGTTCTAGGTTATATCCATGCATGGTCCTTGATTGGAGAAACACTCTCAGAAAAGACCCCTGTGCTCTGACCTCCCCCTGCCCCAAGGGAAGAGGACCCTTTCTAGGCCACAGAGGAGGACATTGCAGCTAGTCCTGAAGAGACCTGATAAGCTAGGAGCAGATGGAAGGGGAGGAGGACATCCCCCATCAGTGGATTTAGAGAGGGGCAGGGAGGAGATAAGGGAGGGAGAGTGAGATTGGGAGGCAATGAGGGAGGGGGCTACAGCTGGGATACAAAGTGAATAAACTGTAACTAATATTAAAAAATAAGAATTTAATTAAAAAAAGAAAATATGGGAATAAGAGTTGAAAGATGCACGTTCTTGACTGAGATTTGACTTCAACACTTAAGATTTTCTAGTTTTCCTTATCTTTAATTATACAGTGAGCAATCTACATTAAATAAATTCTAAGTCATGTCTCCTTTGAATGTACAATAACTAATTTCCAAACTCTTACAAAAGCACAATAATAATATTTAATCAAGCCAGCATTTCCTTATCTACCAATCTCACCCATTCCAGGCCTAGCCAAGAGTCCTAGGGAAACACAAAGGTCTGAGTAGCCAAAATAAATACTAAAATTCCTGAACTAAGCCTTATTCTAAGTAAACTCCAGGGGTCTCTCACTCAGCATCTGTTTACTGTTTAAATAGCCTCTCTTTTAAGTTTGATTATATTGTTTTCAAAGGCCAGGCATCTTAGTGGCGAATAGGAAAGGGGCTGTGAGGGAACAGACTGGAGAGATATATGGGAAAGTGCTCTGTAGGCTCTGAACTGAACTGCTGTGCAGATGTTAGTGGGAGTATTAGGCAGAGTGACTGACACCTGGCAGGAGCTATGAGAGAAAAGTTTAACAAATTGGGTCAGAAACCGCACAGGAATTCTAAAATCCTGTTTTGGTGGGCTGATCAGAACATCAGTGAATAGGTTTGCTCACTTTGACAACAATTTCTGAGGTTTTCCCACATCCCATGAGTCCCGGTACTTTGCTGATGGAAATGACTAGGTTATCAAGGAAAAGCTCATTTACAGCCCACCTATTGGCTGAAGAGACTATGCACTTGAAAAGTACGTTTTACTCTTTTAATATTTATTTATTTATTATGTATACAATGTTCATTTTAAAGTATCCTGAATGCATTGTTGTTGTCAGGCAGTTTGACTCTATGTCAGGAATCCATGCAACCTGAAGCCTGTCCCGAAAGCTTTTGCCCTAAAAAAATGAAAATGCAAGTAACTCAAAAGATGGGCTACATTATAAATACTTTGGAGATTATATGTGCATGGTCCTGAATAATTAAACACTCATGTAGTTTTGAAATGGAGTGAAATGTTTGTTATCCCCAGTGAAAGCAATTGAGGTAATAATTGATCCCATTACATTTGGAACCCAGTGACCTTTTGCTTGTGTCGGGATTTTCTCCAATGCGGTTTACCCTTACAAGGCAATCCAAAGGTATTTAATGATTTGTAAGAGATGGTTGTACCCAGTCTCAGGCTTGTCCACAGATGCAGTCAGGGCTAGGGAGATGTCTCAGCAGATAAGGACTCTTGCTGTCAAACTTGGTGACCTAAGTATGTTCCATATGACCGACCTGTGGAAGAAAAGAACTGATACCTGCTAGTTAAACTACCACACAATAGCACTCAGTACACACACACATACACACAAACACACATACAAATAAATAAAATAAACAAAATGGGACATATATTACTTATTTATTTCTATACATTATATTAATTAATATTTACATTCCCATTTAAATATTTTAAGTGTATAAAATATATTAAATACAGCCACTCAGAAACTCAAACCAAATTGCTTTTAGGGGCATTACTAAACTGTTAACAGGTCTCTTATGCTGGTTTCTTTCAACTGTGAGCTAAGAACTGATATTTCCTATTGTGTTGCCTAAAAGTTTTACTTACTTCTGTTTTATGTGTGTAAGTATTTTCACTGCATGTATATATGTGAAACAGATGTATGTATATGTGTGTGAGTGCTCTCACGTATGTGTACACACATGCATGCATGTGTTCATGTTTGTGATGCCCAATGAGGCCGGCAGAGGGTGTTGGATCCCGTGGCACTAATGTTAACAGACAACAGGGAAGGTGATGGAATTTGAACCCTGGTTCTCTGAAAAGGCAGCGAGTGCTTCTATCCGCTGAACTATCACTCCAACCCCTGTGGTGGATTTTTAATAAAGATATCTATCATTCAACCTCAATGGCAGACATTTCAAAAAGGAAAACGTGTGATTCAGCTGTCCCGGGAGCTTGATGCTATGCTTTGGGAAATTGCTTCTCAGAGTCAGGACATCTGAAGAGAGAATACAAAAGCAACTGAGTAGTGAGTAGGAGAAAGGCCATCAGCCAGGCAGCTCCAGGTTAGACAAATAGATTGACTTCCAGGCAGGCCAGAGCACAGTTTGCTTGCTCAATTACCCTTTTGTACAGCTTAGACAGAAACACAAAATAGGACAGACTGTAAAGTCCCAGGTACCAGTAATGTTTCAAAGACATTGTTAAAGATATAAAAATAGATCATTCCATTCTCTCCATACATGAAATGTGCACTGGGTCACATCACCCTTGACGTTCACTGGCAAGTGCAGCTAGCAACAGATGCCATTGGCAACCATCTTGGTCACATGACACCTTGAACTGTAATACTGATGCCGCACTACTGCAAGGCCTTTCTGCTTGACATCAGAGACTTGCAGCATCCTCCATTCAAACAGAAAAACACCCTGGAAGTCTCCAATTAGTTTAGATACTTCTAGAAAGGAGGAAAAATAACTATGAATTGAAAGCATAAAATTCTGAGGCTTTTTGTATATTTCAACTTTGGCCCTTTTGTCAAAAAGCTCTTGCTGGTAAACATAAAACTCAAATAAAACAGAGAAGGAATTATTTAAATTCTCTTTTTTAGTTTTTCTATTTCCATATCTGACACATAGGACAAACAGGGCTAGAAGGTGTTAAAGCACTCTACACTAACAATTTTCATTTAGAAACCCAGGCAACCCATACTGCCTGTGTTAATATTTGCCTTGGACTGTTCTGCGTATTTAGTCTCAAGCTTCTCCAAAGAGCTAACACAAAAGTCTGCATTCCTGTTTGCCTAGCTAGTGTGTGATTTCACACATCGTGCATGATATGCTACCACGGAGGCTCTGTGTTAGCTGTTCTTCAAGGGAGCCGTGTACTTAGCTATGTTGGGAAATGTGAACTTTGTAGCTTCAGGAGTCAGCAGACTTACTGAAACTTTCATCGATTTCACTTTGGAAACATTCATCCCTTCTCTTTATTTACTAAGCCTCCCTTTTTTTATTTGTCCCCACTGACCTATTTCCTTGCAACTGTATAAGCAATTGAAATTTCAGATGGGACTCTAATTCTTGGGCCTTCTCTAGCTGTTTCTTTTTTGTCCACATTTGCTGGTCACAGTAGTTACCAAGGGCCAAAACCTGTGGCCATCACCACCTTCGTCAACATCACCCAAAATTCCCTTTCTTACATCCACATTCATTGTGGGATAAAAGCCAAATCCTTTAAGCTTTGCTTTAACAGTTTTCCAGATTTCTCTCAGCTGTGTTTCCCTCCATTTCCTCTTCCTGGATGCAGCTCTCATTCAGCATTGGTTCTACAGATGAAAACTTGTCCTCATTGTAGTTTACTCCACTTATAGTTCACTGAGTCGACTCCAGTTTTCTCCCACCTGACGAAGTTCTCATCTGTGAGGACTCAATACAAACATTCCTCTCAGGGCAATGCCTTTTGCAGCCTATCCATCAATCCCTCATCTGCTCCTACAACACCAGGCACACTGTTTATATTATCCTAATAAATACGAGCCAGACAGGTGCAGTGACTAGCAATTAGTGAGGACATGATTCCTGACAATTACTTCTTAGCAAAACTTAACACATAGGTGTCTGGTACATTAGTGACAACATTGTGGAATTGATACTATCATTGTCCTTAATTTTATAGCCAGATAATGCAAGCACACACTGGTAAAGTAACTCCCAGAGATTGCCTGGCTTGTTAGGAACAAGCTTGGTACAAGCCCACAAATTCTGAGCACCAGGGCCATGAGTCAGCTGCTAATGTTGTTTCATTTGTGTTGTCCTTCAGAGATTATTCTGCTACTTTTTTCAGATCCTCTTCACCTCCATACCTACCCAACTTTATGTGTTCTCTTTCCAACCCCTGCCTCAGAAAAAACACAAAACAAGAAGACAAAATGCCCAAACAAAACAAAATGAAAACCTGCTAAAACAAGCAAACAAAAACAAGACAAAAACCATGGGTTTTGTTTTGTGCTGGTGAACTACTGCTGGGCATAATAGCTGCTTTGAAGTGTGGCTAATATACCCAGTGACAATCCATTAAAAAATTGAGGAAAACTGATTTTACTTTTATCAGCAGGTACTAATTTAAAATAGTTACTTGGTTAGGACCCTGTGTCCACCTCTCACCTCCTGACTCCATCTCTGTCTGTCTCAGAACTGGGATCTCTTCTGGCCTGAACCCGTGCAAGTCTTGTTTGTGTGTTCTGTCATAGTCTCTGTGAGTTTATATTGCATCAGCTTGGTGAGTCTGAAAGATGCTGTGTTCTTTGAGTAATCCATTATCTCTGGCTTTTACAATCTTTCTGCCTTCTCGCTCACATAAATCATTGAGCTTTGAGTAGAGAAGTTTGATAAAAAAATTAAAAAATCCCATTTCCGACTGAATACTTCACTTGTTGCACATTGTACAATTGTGGGCCTTGTGTTAGTTCCTTTATATGTTCCAAGAAGGACCTTCTCTGATAAAGTTTGAGCATGACATCTCTAGGAATAGCAGAATGTCATTAGTAGTCCTTTTATTGATGTGTTCCTTTAGCAAAATGATAGTAGTGGATTTATTTCTAGACCCCTGACATATATAGTTTCAGGCTCTTAGCTACTTTAGAAATGTCAGGCATGGTTTCAATCTCATTTAGTGATCCTTAAATTCAATCAAAGAGTGTTTGGTTTATTCCTATACCAATACTGGCCACTATTGCACCAGGATATTTTTCAGGCAGATCTCTGTTGTAGGTCTTGGGATTTGTATCTGGGTGATATTAACTATTATCTCCTCTGGTAGCATGCATAATATATCCCATCAACATGAGTCCTAGTCAGGAGGAATGAAGCTTCTAGTAGGGCACCAGCAGGACTTCTCCATGTTTGATGACTTAAGTAAGTGGTGTCTTTAGCAATAGCACCTTACTATCAGGTTGTGGAAAGCATCTGATAGCCTTGATGATAATAGCCTGTGATATTTGAGGGTCCATGGTCAATGACTCAACAGGATATACTGCATCCTGGTACTGGCGGCAAAAGATATCTAATGGAATATTGTCTCTTCCATTATATGGTAGCTCCATTTAGGTATTTGTTATATATGAATATATTTTAGGTTTCCATATGTTTTTCAAAAAGCCTTTAGTATTCATTGTTCCTACCCATGTTCCCTCCTTTACAATTCTCTTCTATCACCCTTCTCAGTAAGTCTTCTTTTAACAGGATATTCGGTATCTTCTTCCTTGGGAGATATCTTCCTCAAGTTCCTTACTAGATATCTAACCTCTGTATTTAGATTGTAGCAAACATATCAAAATTTAACATCCACATTAAAAAGAAATCATGCAATATTTGTCATTGGTGGTCTGGGTTACCTCATTCAGGGTTATTTCTTTTCTGGCTCTATCCATTTAATTACAAATTTCACAATTCCATTTTTTTCAACAGCTGAATAATATTCCACTGTGTAAATGTGGCGCATTTTTATAATCCATTCATCAGTTGATGAACATCTAAGCTGTTTCCATTACAATTTTGCAAATAGAGCAGCAATTAACATTGGATGAGCAAGTATCTCTATAGTAGTATGTATAGTAAATTCTGAGAATTAAAGAATATTCACTGTGATCAATAATAAAATGTCAATAATTTCAATGAGATGTGCTATAATCTTTTATTATGCCAATGAAATGCTGTTAAATCTAACATACACTTACTGTGATCTTTTTTAGGCATATGTAGATTTCAGTGTTATATATATATTTATGTGCATATATATGACACATATATGTCATATATGTGTGTTTAATATCATAAAAGTTTAAGAGATAATAGCAAACTTTCACAATGATGTTTTTTAGAAATCCGATGCTATCCTTTATTTTCATAGAGCATATATGTTCATATTGACAGATGCTAACAGGAATATTATAATAAATAGGCATTTTCTCTGTGGAACATCTTCCAAGTTTTCAAATTAGAGGATAACACAAAAGAAGAGGTAGAATGAGTTTAAGAACCAGAGGCGTTGGAGGACACCAGGGAAACAAGGCCTCTAATTTATCATAAGCAAAGTTCATATGAACGCACAGAGACTGAAGCAGCAAGCACAGGACCTGCACAGGTCTGTACCAGGTCCTCTGCATACATATTATGGCTTCCTGTTTAGTACTTTTATGGATTTCTGAGTGTACAAACAAGTGGGTCTCTGATTCTTGTGCCTTCTCTTTGGCTCTTTTTCTTCTGTTAGTTTGTCTTGTCCAACTCAGATGTGTTAGTTTTATTTTATTCTATTATTATCACTTAGAAGCCTGTTTGACAGATATTAAGACTCTCGGTTAAGCCCTTGCCAGAGGGCTGGAAGTAATAATAAATATAGGGGAAGTTAGTAAGACTTGGGGAGAACAAGAGCTCCACAAAGATCAAACTGAGCAGGGCACAAGGGTCTTATATGGGACAGTTTCTCCAACCAGGGACCATGTATGGATATGGCCTAGAACCCCTGCTCAGATGTTGCGCATGATAACTCATTGGTGAACTGAAGACCCTAGTAAGGGAAACAGGGGCTGTTTCAGTCTTGAGCTTGATGGCTGACTCTTCGACCCTCCCCCATACATGCCAGGGAGTAACAGCCTGGCTAGATCCCAGGGGAGGGCATTGCAGCCAGCCCTGAGGAGACAAGATGATCTGGGGTCAGATGGAAGGGGAGGAGATCCTCCCCTGTTGGTGGACTTGGAGGGGGCGGGGAGGAGATGAGGGAGGGTTGGGGAGGGTGGGAGGGAGTGAGGGAGGGGGCTACACATGAGATGCAAGAAACCTAACCTGTGATTGATATAAAAATAAATAAATTTATTTAAAAAAACAAACAAAAAATAAAACCGTGAAATCAAAAAAAAAAAAAAAAGGAGAAGAAGAAGAAGCCTGTTTGAGATACAAAAGGAGTTGAATCTGGGTGGGACAGGAAGTGAGAAGGAACTAGGAAAAGTAGAAGGAAAGAAAACCATAATTGGGATATATAATGTGAAAAAAAGATATATTTTTCAATAAAAGAAAAAATAAAATTAGAGGTGAAAACTTATAGATTTCTATACAACAAATCTCTAAAGAAATGCTAATGACCCAAGAGGCATTTGGTATGTATGTATTGACAGACATACTGATTATCATATTTATATGCTAAGAATTCACTTACTTCAGAAAACACTTTAAAGCTATGTGAGAGATGTTCTGATCTATTCTAAAAGTAGGAGACACTGAGGCTGAGGATGTTTTTGTAAAGCATATATTAGATAGATAGATAGATAGATAGATAGATAGATAGATAGATAGATAGATAGATAGGAAGGAAGAGAGATAGACAGAGAGATATGTAGGTTGATGATAGATAAAAGATCTTTTAGGACTCTGAAGAACTAACTTGAAAATCACCATTGGATTTTTCACAGAGTGGCAGAGGCCAAGCATTTCCGTCTTTGTTTGGTTTGTTCAGTTGCCAGTGAATCACTTCCTGGGGAAGTTTTAATTCTTTCCAGATGAGATTCATAAACAAAACATGATATAACCTGAAGTCCTTCATGAGACTCTTAATAGGTCATGTCTATAACCTGGCATGCTTTGAATGTGTAAGAAAGTGAACTTTTATTTAACCTAAATGACACCATTGCCTTTAAAAGCTGTTAAAAATAGCAGTGCCAAAGAGGCAATATTACAATATCCAGTTAGGGAAATTTCAAGTGTCATTATCTCCCTAAGCAGTAACCATGAGCAAATTTGCAAAGACATTGTCTCTTTTAAATGGAAAGCTGAAGTGAATCTATTATCACCTCAGTGGGATGGGTAATGTGTAGGAAACATCCTCATAAAACAATAGTGGAAAGAACTGCACAGTCAGACAGGACCCTCCCAAAAGAAAGGTGTGGATACTGTTGGATGTCAACACCAGCTGAGTTGCCTGGAAATTCAGCTGCTAGGACTAGGCACATCTCTGATGAGGTCTCCCTCCCAGGAGTGAAAGAATTTAGATGAGACTCTCCAAATATAGTATATCCTTTAAAAGTCACAATCATGAGCAGTAGTATTTCAGATGCACGGGAAAAATTGTAGACTTTGAAACTGGAAATTTCTAGATGCAATCCTTAACTTGTCATTAGGGTCCTTCAGGGTTTTTCCTGGTGGTCAGCCATGCTTTCTCTGCTGCTGTTAACACTTAATAAACGGCTCTTTTGTTCTCTGCCTTTTCCACATGCCCCTGCCTTATCAGCTTTCTGCTTCCTGTTGGGAAGATGCCTAGAGCTTGGTCATGTAAGGGTTCTGTCTTGGCTTTAATTACATGAGCTTCTAATAAATAATTGTGGCAAGACTTACGTTTCCTGGCATATGTGCTCATATCCTTGAGAAAGGTGATTAAATGAAATAGCTTAAGCCCTTTCTAATCTCTTACAACCATAGTTTTCAAAAATATTTGGATATAAATATGTACAGCTCTTTAAATACCCTTTGAAGGGTATAAATGAATTATCCATAATAGAAAAAGAATCAATCAATAACATTGAATTACTCTCTGATAAACATGAGACTTGAATTCTGTTATTTACTTTTTTGACCCCTGGATCTATCATACACTGTTTGATGATGTTGGCATATTCTTTGGGCTTTGTATGGTAGATGCTGTGCTCCTGGTGGAATCAAGTATCACCATACTTGTTCATTATGCAAGCCTCTGTGCTCCCCTCACAGGACTTCAGTGGAGCCCAACTCCTCCCCAAAAAGAACGATGCATGAGATTGTTACAACTTAGAAAATATGACCAATTACATGCTACCTGTGTAATTATTACTTTGAGATTATTTAATATGTTGGTTTTTGTACAACTTGATTCATACAGCACAATATTGGTACACACATATGTGTATATATATATATACATAAATATATTTTTTCAAACCAATAATCATTTCCATCACCTCACATGTTGCTCTTTTAGTGTGTAGAAAGAACACCTAATATTTACTCTACATTTTCTCTCTAGAATGTGCAAGTTTTAAAAATAATGTTATTAACTAGAGTCATCAGTATACTTTGTATTTTATATAGATATTAGATGATATTCTTTCTAGTGGTTTTGATTTTCATCTCTTATTTTCATCTTGCCAGTTGGCCATTTATAGGTCTTCTTACTCAAAAATGTATATTTGCAGCCTCTTCCTCCTTTTTAATATACCATGTCCTTTTCCTATTATGAACAATGACTTCCTTTTAAATTTTGGGTTAGGGGACTGTTTGGGAGGGGTCTTTTTGAACTTTTGATATCAATTTTGTACTGAATATAGTGTTTGAAGTATCTTCTTCTAAATCTTTCAATGATCTTTCATTGCAAAGGTTGTCTCCCTACTGTGTGATTTTTGGTAGAAAAAGTTTATAATGTGATGTAGCCCTGCATGCTTGTTTATCTGGTATTTGGTGTCAAATCCAAACTCAGTTTGCAAAGATCAGTATTAAGGAAGTCTCATCTCTGTTTCCTTTAGGTGTTTTATGGCCTTGGGTTTTCAATTTAAGTTTTTCATCTATTTTGAACTACTTCTGTGACTGTATTATTTCATTTTAAATTCCACTAACCCTTTGCTCATTTGTTTTTTTACCCTCACTTCTTTTATACTAAAATGGTAATTTTCTTGACTCTATTAACCTACATACTAATTTCAGCAAGACAACACCATTGTCACTGTCCTGGCTTCTCCCGTGTGTTATTTGAGACGCTCTTGGTGGCAGTTGTCAAATATTGATAACATCTAGGAGAGAAACAAGGAGGAGGGAATTGGTGGCCTACAGTGTAAATATAACAATAGGTGGAAAAACAGGGTCAGAAGGCTGAGTGAAAACCATGAAAAGTGCCTGCATCCTAAGGTGTCAACTGGCATTGAAGATTGAGTCACCAACATAGGAGAAACTTGCATCCCGTGAACTTGCCATTTCAGTATCCTTGTTCCACTCAACCCTCTGCTTGGAAGAGCTAATGAGCATACACATTTTGTAAGGAGCCATATTGACTTGGTGAGTTAGCATTTCCTGATATTAGAAACTGGAGATGCACATTTTCATACTAACCATACCCTAAATAACAACCAAAAAGGCAGAGCCTTTTATTTATTCATGGCTTCAGCTTGGGTATGTGACGGGAAGACTGATGGCAAATAACGCATACCACAACCAGACAGAAACCAGCTTGATGCAGGCCAGCTCTGTCCACATGCTTAGGCTGCAATCACAAACTGCAGGCCGTGTTTCCTTCACATACTTCTTTCTTTCTCTGCTTTTGCATTTGTTTTGGTGCCTTATCTATAGGGGTCTGAAGATTCTTCACTGGGGAGGACATTAAGACAGTCTGAGATCATACGAAAGATACATGTGTTTTATGAATAAGACCTGGATTCTGGGGCCAGAAGAAACATTTTGCAGAGTTAAATCTTTGGGGAATAAGGAAAAGTTTCAAAGCTAGAGGCAACATCAGGGGCAGATTTCACCCATCTAAGAGCATTTCTCTCTTCTGACACCCTTACAAATGATAAAATTAGCTTTCAATAGAGCTTCGTATATTTCCTATTCTACTCATCACCTTCCTAAATTATCTTGTTCTTTCCCACTTTTCCTCCCACTCATCAATTAAGAATAATGAGTGTCAGAGAAAATGGAATATATGAAAAGTTATTGTTAAAATATTAATAGATGTCAGCATTACGTCTCTAAGTTCATGCATCCTGGTATTGCCTAGTTGAGCGCCATTGTAAGAAAGCTACAATGGACATTCTGATTCAGTTGTTACGGCTCCACAAGATCTCTTAAGACAGGAAAATGCATATAAATTCTCATAATGCATAACGCTGATTTCTTAAATTTCTTTTTAAATTTTCTTTCCTCTGCTTTTAATCTTTTTTTTTCAAAAAATCATATCTTGAACACACTTTTCTGTTTTTCTTTCATACCCAAAGCTGGAAATAATTCGAGTTTAGTTTGGAAGGAATAAGGAAAATGTCATAGAAACATGATTTTCTTCCTAAGACTTTCCTTGGATGGAAAATGCCCTGAGACATGTCGATTAAACACGTGTAATTTATACAAATCTAAGTTTGGAAATTAGCCAGCAAGCTGCATCAACTATGTTGACGAGCTTATTAAGTAGCTTTTAACCTTTATGATTTATCATGTTTCATTGTACAGCTCTATAGCTCAGGGAGATATAAGTAATGTGAACTGGGATAATAAGGCAAAAACAAGAAGAGCAGGGCTGGAGAGATGGCTCAGTGGTGAAGACCACTGACTGCTCTTCCAGAGGACCTGGGTTCAATTCCAAGCACCCACATGGCAGCTCACAATTATCTGGACTTCAAGATCCGATACCCTCATGCAGACATACATGCAGACAAAACACCAATGGACATAAAACAAAAATAAATAAACTATTAAAAAAACACAAGAAGAACAGTTTCAACCAGTGTAGACATTTTTCAAACCAACTCAGATAATTAATGTGAAATATGCAAAATCCAGTATCCCAAACATAATTGTTCAACCCGCATGGAAGCAGAAACTTAATAGCTCATTTAGGACCCTGTCAATCCACTTGCCAGTCTTAGTACTTCATTAATTCGATAGTAAAATAACATTATTTATGCCTGCTGGGTGTAGTAGTACATGCCTATAATCCACACACTCAGGAAGGCAGAGGCAGTTAGATCTCTGTGAGTTCTAGGCTAGCCCTGTCTACAAAGCGAATCCAGGACAGCCAAGGCTACACAGAAAATCTTGTCTCAAAAATCAAAAAAATAAATGAAAATAAAAATAAAAAGCCACCTTTATGTCTGTTATTCTAATAGGTTCTAATAGGGTTTTGCCTTTCTTCAAATGCTATATGCAATATAATTACAATTAAACAACCTCTTTCACAGCTGTCTGTGAAAACAATAGTGATCCTATTGCTTAAAAGTCTTTAGAATATAATTTTCTAAGGCACTTAGTGGACTATAAGTTTATTAGAAATTTGTTGTTTGGGAATTTGACATAGCTATCAAGGAGGCTTTGATTTTTCTTTTATCAAGATGTCCTTTGTTGTCATGATATTAAATTATTTGCAGAAAACAAACTTAATTGTGTCACAATAGCTGTGAACTCTTTCTGAAGACAGACTTGCCTAATTCCAGAAGTTTCCATTACTTCAGATGATGCACTTAAAGTCCTTTGTGAAGCCTTCAGGCTGCCTTTCTGTTGATGATGTTTGTGTGAATACAGTACTACTATTCTTCTTCTTGCTAAAGTAATTCAACTGTATCCACAGTTTCAGTACAACGTCCATGATAAACCCTACAACTTTTCTATCCACTTACATGGCAATGATATTCCTAAATAATTAAATCTGAAATTTCATGTCGTAATGTCTGCATTATCTAAACCCAAGGACTGTTCAAATATTGGTTTCTTCCACTTCTTTAATTAAGCTAACTCAAAAAAAAAAAAAAATCCCCAGGATTCAGACAGAAACAATCTAATGTGAGAACATGAATTGAGGGAATGGACAACTGTAAAAAGAAATATTTTGCTAATTATTTTCATTATATTGGCCAAGTCTCTCAGTACACAATACTTTTTATAAAGCATATTAGCAATATAGTATCAAGTTTAGATAATTAGAAGGATAATAGAAAAAACAAGCTGTAAGTTTCTAAATCACATACATAATTTTTACTTTTATCATGAATAATATGCAAAACAAAAGAAAGTAGACTTAAACATTTCTCCTATTTATTTTATTTATCGTGAGAATCTACTTTAAAATAAATTTTAAAAAGCTATACTTTTCATACACGCAATCTAAATTTTTTGGTTCACTGTGTACCTCTTCCCCACAAAGAAGCAGAGCATAAGTCATTTTTAAGTGTTTAAGCTGGTCAACTGTTTAAGAACCTGTTCCTTGCCACACCAGCATGGATTTTATAGCTTATCCAAAAACTCATCTCTTAGGAATGAGTGGTGACTTATTACCTAGGGATCCCACTGTGGCTTAAGCATGTAAGAATCTCATTCCCCTTCTCAGAAAAAGATAATGTGTGGAGAGTTTCAGGGGTGGGGTGATACTAAAATATTAGAGCCATTAGTAAGGTTGCAAAAGTAAGTGCATATCTGTTAGTTTTCATATGTACACCGTATAGTGCATTGAATAGTTCTCAAGCTAAATTAGTTTTATTTGATGTAAGCATTTTACAACAATCCTTTCAAATCACCACCTTGCTCTCCTCTACATGCTGGAGCCAGGTTCTACTTCCAGAAAATAGTAGGTGGATTTCTGGAAGGTTCAACACAGAAAAGATGTAGGCTAATTGATGTTACGGACTTTCCCTCAGTATTGCATAAATGGACTTCAACTTCTACATTATTTGGGGATGGGATTAAGACAGGGTCTCATATGGCCCCGGCTAGCCCAAAACTTGCAAATCTCCCAAATCGCGGGATTATACGTGTACAACACTGTGCCTGGCCAGATTAAACATTATCACTGTTTCTCCAAACTTAATGATGCTACAGAAAATTTCAAAGTAAAACATTAGGAAATCCCATCAAACCTGCTGTCAAGTTAAAGAAAGAACTAAAATGGAAATTTCTCCCACCTTTCTTTCAAAAGAATTTAAAACATGTGACACCTATCTCCTTACCTTCAAGGGCACTTGATACCAAGTGGCTGCCCATTGCTCAGTGCACTGATGATGGAGTGCTTTAAAATTTTAAACCAAAATATTTGCATAATGAAGAAAAATAGCATAACTGTCCTCAGTCTACATAGACGCTCTTTATGTTAATATACATTTAGGTTCTTTCATTGTTAGTATTGGCAGTAATGCTGTTGTATATAATTGTACTTATAAGCACCCTGTGTTGTAGGAGAGATTTCAAGTAAGGGAAATGCTAGGAAGAAGGGCATCTTTATGTTTGATGCTAGCAAATTGTGCTTCTCTAAGTTCTGTTCATCTTAAGGTGAACTTCAAGTTTTTATTCTTTATCTGAGATATCTTTAACCATCTGATTTATTGTTTACATCCTCTTCCTATAAAAGATACATTTTAGCACTCCATAATCTAAAACATATGTGAGTGTTATTTAAGAGGGCATACAGATTCCTTAAATCTCATTCCTGGATCCCAGAGTTGAGAAATTCTGACAAGTACAGAAAATATTTGTCCTGACTAAAAGTCCAGGAGGCAACTCTCAAGGAAGGAATGGTTCACAAGTTACAGTTTGAATCTTTCTTTCTTTCTTTCTTTCTTTCTTTCTTTCTTTCTTTCTTTCTTTCTTTCTTTCTTTCTTTCTTTCTTTCTTTCTTTCTTTCTTTCTTTTTCTTTCTTTCTTTCTCTCTTCCTTCCTTTCCTTCCTTCCTTCCTGTCTTCCTTTCTTTCTTCTTTCCTTTTTTTTTCTGAGCATTCCTTAGTTGCCTGCTGTTCTTTGTATAGGGTTGAGTCCTCACGTTCTTTTCCCAGTTGTGTTTGGCTTGCCTATTGTCCTTGTTCAGCTTATACTTAGGCAGCCATGTTGGTAAAACTTCATGGGTGTACTTTCTAAAATCTCTAGATGATATATTCTCACAGCAAACTCCCTGATCCTCTGGCTCTTACAATCTTTCCACTCTCTCTTGCACTATATTCCTGTGCCGTAGGTGAGGAAGTTGTTTTGTGGATGCATTCTTTGAGACTGGTCTCCACAACTCTGCATTTTGACAGGCTGTGGTTTTATGTAATGATCTCTGTCTCTTACAATAAGATGTTTCCTCTCTGTTAGGTGATAACTACACTTATCCATGCATATAAGGACAAAAATTGAGAGAGTAGTTGGGGATTGTGCTCATTTTGTAAGATGGTAGTTGTAGGTTCTCTTCCAGCCCATGACTTCTCTTTTCCTAGGGAAGATCACTTGGTTCCAGCATCACATGTTCGGCTCTGAAAACATATATACAAATAATAATATGCAGACTAAGAAAGTTATGTTTACAAATGTGTGTGTGTGCACAAAAATACATACAACAACAATAAATGAAAATGAGGTCATAAATTTGAAAGAGGGCAGGGAGAGGTTTATGGGAGGGTTTGGAGGGAGGAAAGACAAAGGAGATTTTATTTAATTATATTTTAATTTCAAAAAACTGTTAAAAATTACTGCTTTTAGATAATTTCTAAATAGAATTGTTAATTGTGATTTTAACCTGCTCTGAGTAACATGTCAATGCAAATGTTGATGATGAAAGCAAGAAGGAAGCAACAATCTCCAATATCTTATTATATTATACTAGAAAAAGTTTTATGTACGTTTGTGAATCTGGAAAAAGTGCCTGGGTTAGGACTTGCTCTTTGTGAAAACAAAAGATCTCTTCATGGAGATTAATAAAAAAATTACTTTTTCTTAAGAGAATTAACCATGGTACCAACGCTTCTTGATGTCTGTGTTGTGCACCTCTGAGGCAACCTGTAACCTCCCACTTAGGGAAAGCTTTCAGTGTTTCTGTTGAATGGAATTTCCTCTAAGGTTTTTAACCAATATCCCCAGGCTCATTGTTGGGATTCCTTTTTGCACATTCCTGCAGCACATGCTTCAGGTACTAATGTACCTACTATTAGTTCAGTCATGTTTCCCAAGAAAGCACTCCCTTTATTACATTATCTGTTTCCTTCACAAAGTGCATCTAGCACTTTGCCTGAAGTAGATGCTTAATAAGCACTTGATGTATGATTGAATATATAAATAGACAGGCTTTAAATGACGGAAGGAAAATTAGTCAGAATGGATGGGCCCAAAGAATGCTAAAAAAGTGATCAGTCAACACCCTTAATAGTGAAGGAATTCCAATTTATTCAGCATTTTATACCATTCCATGTTTGCTTATGAATTATATGTACAGGTGGACTAAAAAGGTAATTTTAGCATAGCAGTGCAAGTCCCAATAAAATATTTTGAAATTCACTAATGGATTTCACATAATGGGGATTATTATGTTGACCTATAATCTAATAAAATGATAACCACTTAGTCTGTTATAAAATGCCAATTTTTGCAAGTAAAATGAAGAGTACATATCTTAAAACACAATCTAGGGTACTAATGGCAATTTATAGTTTAATGGAATGGTGATTTCCTTCCAAGTATTATTCCACAGCGGCCTAATCATTACTATAAAATGTCTAATGTGACATGTTTTTTAATTATAGGAAGCAGAGAGGAAGAATTTCCATTTTTCTTATTCACAGGTATAACTCAGTTATATGTGAATGACAGATGGACACCTGTGAAAGCCAACACTGAAGGAGATCTTTGAGCAAGGATTCCTGATATCCATTGACCGATATCAACCTTCTAGTACCCAAGTTAGTTGAAGAAACATTTACAAAATGAATGAAGGGGAATTATTCCCTCTGTTAATCAAAATGACATTAGATTTTATCTGATATTCTAATCCATCCATCAACCATTGAAAATTACCTGGAATGATAGCCCCTTATATTTCACATGCACCCACACATACACATTCCTTAGTTTACATGTACGTATGACTATGAAAAAAAGTCTTAAATTCCATTTTAATGTGGTAAATTATCAGAGCAATTCTAAGATGGAAAACTTTCAGTGGCTGACTCATAAAACAATAGGTTAGCCAATACTTTCAAGACATGGACTTCACTCTACCACTAGACCTTTGATATTTTTTATATTAAATAAAAATAAACAATAAGTATGGTTTTTACATTATTCAAGATATTGATCCATACTGTCTATGGTTTGTGAATTTTAAAAAATTGTTATTTCTATAAAGAGATTAGAAATCAAACCTAAAGGTTGTAATTCTCAGTCATACAATAGTTTAATCCTCACCATTTAAGTGGGTTACTGAGAGTTGGTAGAAAGTAGGTGTTACTGTATGCCACTTCTCATTTTTCCTATTTATTTATTTATTTATTACGATTTATTCACTTTGTATATCTGCAGTAGCCACTTCCCTTATCCTCTCCTACTCACCCTCCGTCTTCTCCAAGTATGCCCTTTCCCTAGTCCCCTTATAGGGGAGGACCTCTTCTCCTTCTATCTGACCCTAGCTTATCACTTCTCATTAGGACTGACTGCATCATCTTCTTCCGTGGCCTGGTAAGGCCACAGCCCCCAGGGGGAGGTGATCAAAGAGGTAGCCACTGAGTTCATGTCAGAGAAAGCCCCTGCTGGTTTTTTAGGGAACCCACGTGGAATCTGAGCAGTCTATGGGCTTCCTCTGAGCAGGGGGTCTAGGTCTGCTCCATGCATGATTCTTGATTGGAGTATCAGTCTCTGCAGGGCCCAGGTTTTTTGGTTCTGTTTGTCTTACTGTGCAGTTCCTGGCCCCTCCAGGTCTTTTTATCTTAACTCTTATTCCTTAAGGATTCCAGTACTCTGCCCAAAGTTTGGCTGAGTCTCAGTATATCCTTTCGATACCCTGGTGGGTACAGTCTTTCAGAGGTTCCCTCTGGAAGGCTCCTGTCCTATTTCTTGTCTTCTCCGACTTCCAATATCTATCTTGTTTGCCCTTCTTCTGAGTGGGGTTTCAGCCTCTTATCTATGGTCCTCCTTGTTGTTTAGCTTCATTAGGACTATAGATTTTAGTATGTTTATCCTATATTACATGGCTAATCTCCACTTATATGTGAGTATGTACTATCTGTTTCTTTCTGCTTCTGGGTTACCTCACTCAGGTTGCTCTTTTCTAGTTCTCACCATTTGCCTGCAAATTTCATGATTTCCTTGCTTTTAATTGCTGAGTAGTATTCCAGTGTGTAAATGTACCACAATTTCTGTATCCTATTGAGGGTCATCTAGGTTGTTTCCAAATTCTGGCTATTACAAATAAAACTGCTATGAGCATAGTTGAGCAAATGTCCTTACTGGATGGTGGTGCATCTTTGGGGAATGCCTAGAAGTGGTATGGCTGGATCTTGAGGTAGCACTATCCATAACTTTCTGAGAAAGCATCAAATTGATTTCCAAAGTGGTTGTACAAGGTTACATTCCCACTAGCAATGGAGGAGGGTTCCCCTTTCTCCACAACCTCTCCAGCATGCATCATCTGTTGAGTTTTTGATCTTAGCCATTCTGATGGGTCTGAAGTGGAATCTCAGGTTCGTTTTGGTTTGCATTTCCTGAATAACTAAGGATATTGAGTATTTATTTAAGTGTGTCTCTGCCATTTGATATTCCTTTATTGAGAATTCTCTCTTTAGCTCTTTGCCCCATTATTTAATTGGATTACTTGGTTTGTTGGTATTTAACTTCTCCAATTCTTTATATATTATGGATATTAGCCTTCTGTCAGATATAGGATTGGTGAAGATCTTTTCCCAGACAGTGTCCTTTGCTTTACAGAAGCTTTTCATTTTCATTAGGTCCCACTTATTGATTGTTGATCTTAGAGCCTGTGCTGTGGTGATCTTCTGGAGGTATGTCCATCCCAGATCTCAAGCTGTACTATAGCTCAATAGTAATAAAATTGGCATGGTACTGATACAGAAACAGCCTGGTGGATCATTGGAATTGAATTGAAGCCCCAGAAATAAACTCACACAACTCTGGAAACTTAATTTTTGACAAAGAAGCCAAAACAAAAAAAGATAGCATCTTCAACAAATGGTGCTAGTCTAACTGGATGTCTACATGTAGAAAAATGCAAATAGAGCCATATTTATCACCCTGCACAAAAGTAAAGTCCAAGTGGATCAAAGACCTCAACATGAAACCAGACACACTAAATCTGTTAGAAGAAAAAGTGGGGAAGAGCCATGACCTCATTGGCACAGGAGACTACTTCATGAACAGAACACCACTTGTCTTATTTAGGGTTTTATTTCTGTTAAGAGACTCCATGACCTAGACAACTTTTATAAAGGCTGTGGCTGGCTTACAGTTTCGAGCTTAGTATATTATTATCATGGTGTGAAGCATGGCAGTATCCAGGCCGACATGGTACGGGAGAAGTTGCTAAGAGTTGTACGTCTTTATCAGGAGGCAACAGGAAACTGGAATTGGTGGAGTTTGAGCATAAGAGACCTCACAGCCTGCCCTCACAGTGACACACTTCCTCCAACAAGGCCACACCTCTAATTGTTGTACTTCCCAAGGGCCCCCAAACACAGAAGTCTATGAAGGCCATACCCCTTCACTTCTGCCTCCCTCCTTCCGCCTGAATTCCGGCGTTATTTTAGCCTACATTAAAATGTTCTTCCCTGAAAGACAGTTTTGTTGGAACCAGTTCTGAGGGGTGATAGTGGTGTAGGTCTTTAATCTCAGCACTTGGTAAGCAGATTTCTGAGGCTATACAGACGTACTCTTTCTCAAAAAAAAAAAAAAAGTAAGAAATAGAAGTAAATGAAATGTAAGAAATCGAAAGTTGCAGCTTAACCCAAGAAGTCTCTGAGTGCATAGAATTTGAGGTTATTTTGCATATAAATGGCACTTATTGTTTCAGTAGGCTTTAAATTTTCATAATGGGGAAGAGGGGTGATGTCACAGATGCTACAAACACATCACAATACCCAGTCCGGTTCTCTTACAACATAGATAGATCCAACTTCTAATGTCAGGTGTAACCAGTACTGTTATAAACTGATATTACAAAGTGTTCACACTTCATCTAGAGTGTCTCACATCCTGTCATTAACATGGTAAACAAGAGCGTCAGCACAGTTATATATCAAAATCAATCAGGTAAGCACAAAGGCAGTTTTCAATGACAAACATCTATGTACCTAGCACGTCCCCCAGCAATTCATTTGTTCAAATACGTGTAAAATTTCAGTGAAACTGGAATTAGTTCTTACACCACAAGCTCTGAATCCATTATAATTCAAGGTAAGTCTTTCATGGCATCCAACAGAGCTTCAGAGCTTAGCGAGTGCTTCTAAGGACAATGATACTATTAAAATAACAGAGCAATAAATACTAATTACATATGCTAAATTATAGAGTGCAAAAACTATCCTGGGTCTAATTCTCATCCTTTCCTTTATGCTATTTTTTTTCTGCTTGGAATGTGAGAGCAGAGTCTGAAGGCTATCAGCAACATAAATAGAATCATTGCTCTGACCTTTAAAATTCATTTATATAGAAAAATCATTGGCCACCAAAATGATAAAAATCATTACATTTGTAATTATTGCTGTTGAAGTCAAAAGTGTTCCCTTAACTTATAATTTAGTGTATCTCTTCTGATATCTGCTTTAAATTGTTTGCTGTAAAAACTATACAATTATAATGAGTAGATATACACAATTATAATTAGTATAATTTTTTATGCTCAGTTATTGAGATTCCATATTAAGGATTAAGGATTATTTGGTCAGGAGTTGGGTTTTTTTGTTTTATTCCTTTTTCTTTTCTTTTCTTTCCAGATCTATTGTTCTGGTTTTCTTTGTTTGTTTGTTTGTTTGTTTGTTTGTTTTTAGCTAATAGCACTTAATTTTAAAAAGTATTTTACTTATTCCCTGTTTCTCAGGCATAAAAAAAAATTATGTTCTTTTATGTCAGGACATTTTGTAAGCAAGTGCAATTCACCAAAGTGTCTTGATTTGGCAGAGCACATTTCATATAGACAGCTCTGGCCCAGTTAAAATGCAGGTGTGAACAGGACATGGGCTGCATATAAAAGCACAAACTGTGAAAGGGACCTGACACCGGTGGTACACTACTCACCTTGTGTGCATGAGAGCCTGAGTCAAGAGGAAACATATGAACACCTGCTTTCTGTTCTATCAGCACCAGGAAGGTGGTGATAGCGGTCTGTGCTCCTTGACCAATCCAGCCTACTCATTTAGTTCCAGTCCACTCACAAAAAGATGTATGGCACCTGAAGAAAGACCCTTGAGGTTGTCCTCTATTCTCCACGTCTACACACCCATTTACACACACACACACACACATACATACACACACACACACGTGCACCTGCATGCACAAATACATATGCACACGGATGTCATTGCTCATCCACAACCATGTTGTGCATAACTACAGCCTACTACAGTCTACTACATTATATTGTATTTTCAGCCACTTAGTAGCTATCTGTGACAGACAGTTTATATTTTTCAATAGTGCCCAATAATCTATAGAGCACAAAATTCAATAATTTAGTTAAAGACTGTTACAGGAAGAAAATTGCAGGAGAATTCTAGTAAGCCTAGCTCAATTTTCAGATTTGGTAGTTTAAAGATAAAAGGCTTTTTATTCTACAAAAGGTGTAAACAGAATCACTCAGGTTGACAGGTTTTTCTGGGTCTTGCTCCCCCTTCATCTCAAAGACGAAGACATCACCAGGAGTTAGGACACTAATTCATCACCAAATCACCATGGTCTTTGCAGTTACTGTATCTATAGGGGGTTAGACACGTTAGCTCTCCCACAGATGCAAACCTTTCATCTTTCTCTCAGATGAACCTGGGAGTCATATGCACATAATGGAAACAAGTTGTTGACTATAGCCCACTTGAAAATTGATTCTAAAATACGAACTATTATGGCTCCCCGGGCCAGCCAACATACCCATTCTGTTCTGAATCTGTGGAACAGAGATTCTGTCTGTAACTGTTGGCCTTTCTCTGCTTGTCAAGTGTCTTATTTCCTTCGCATTTGTTCTCTCATTAGAGGCTTGTCCTGGCTGATTTCAAGTTTGCATTGTCACTATTAAATGCAATCCATGAATTTTCAAAACAGTTAAAGCAACGCTTTGCTTTGTGGCCTCCGAGATGAAAGGGGACATTTTCTGCTACCATTTGTAAAGCAAAAAGCAGAAATAGTTCTTAATCTCACTGGAGAGGAAATAGAGGCTTCCATACACTAATGTGAAATGTGTGTTTTTTTTTCTCCTTATGACAGTAAATAACATAGGAGGACAAAAATCCATGTTTTGTACCCCTGCAAGATATAGTGCCTTTAGACTATGAGGGAGCAAGAAGAATATCTCAATGTTCCATTGTTATAAGTTCTTTCTGATTTTCAAATATATTACCAGGTGGTTAAAATGGAAAGGAAGCCACCACATTCAAACGACAAATCATTTTACTGAATTCCTTAAGTGTCAGGCATTGATATTAGATACAAAGTTTAAAAATGATTTTTCTTTCTCTGCAATAACTGTGCTCTGATAATGCTAACAATACAAGTTATACTTCAAATTCATGCAACTTTAAAACCTGGCATATGTATAGAACATTAACTTTACATAAAGGTAGAAGAGAAAAACAGTCTCTGAAAAGAGCAAAGGTCAACGTTTTGGAAAAGGCCTCTGCTTACTTCTCTTTACCTTGTAAAGGATTCACTGTATTGGAATCTGAGCTCTGAGAACTGCAATGCATGACCCACCTTGGAATTGGCACCATTTGCAAAAAGGAAGGTTTTTGGTTTTTTTGTTTTTTTTTTTTAAGAACAGGAGCTGATTAGAAGCTCTGACACTGATGAAGGTGAAATGACAATTCTACTGTATTGGAGTGTTTTACTATAAAACAATGAAAAAGTGAAAACATGAAATTGCAGGCTTCCTGTGGCTTGTTTGATAAGCATTTGTGCCTGGACACAACTCAAAATACATGGTAAAACTTCCACATGCAAGCACTTGATATGGAAAACCAGAATGTTATCCTAAATTAGCACAGCTCATTCAATGCTAGTATGTATGGCCGGGGTCACACATCTAAAAGTCCAGTATTACGTGGGAGTCAGAGGGGACGGAGGACCCCTGCAGAACATGACCCACTGAATCATCTGGGCTCACATGGACTCCCTAAAACTGAACCAGGAAGCACAGACCCTGCATGGGTCTGCACCAGGTCTTCTGCATATATCTTATGGCTGTTAAGCTTGGGGTTTTAGTGGGACCCCTGAGAGTGGGAGCAGGTCTATTTCTGACTCTTGCCTGCTCTTGAGATTCTTTCCCTCCTGTTGGGTTGTCTTATCTTGATATGAAGGCTTTCTCCTTTCCCTGTTGTATCTTGTTTTGTCACATTTGGCTGTTGTCCTTTGGAGACCTGCTCTTTCCCAAAAGGGAAATGGAGGGAGAGCAGATCTGGAGGGAGAAGGGAGGCAGAGGGAGAGGTTAGTTGGGGTACAGGGAAGGGAGATGGAGATGGCATAAATTGTATGAGAGAAGAATCTATGTTCAGTTTTTTAAAAATAAGATAAAATAAAGTCTAGAGCTGGTGTGACTTGCAGAATACTTGCATAGTATGTCTGAGGCCCTGGGTTTAATCCTTAGCACTGCAAAACACATGAAATAAAAGTTAATATGTCATTTATTCTTTTATGATCCTTTGATTTCTGATGATTTAATGTCAAAGGGAGTAATAATTTTAGCATGGAAAATCTGTAAGTTTATTTTAACAGATACTGAGCACATGAGGAACAATTTTATGTATTCTTTCATTACCAAACACCAAAGGAAAATACACCCTCACTGCTTCCACTTAGAATCATGTATCTCAACAGTGGTAAAAGTGCTGAAATAGTTTATGCTACACATTTGCACTTTATAGTCTCGTTCACAGAGACATGTTTAAAGAGAAGGTAGGCTCCTTAACCAACTGAATTTTAGAATACGACTGTTGTCATTTCCTTTCCTTACTAACATTAGTTAGTTCTACCCCTGTGTCAAGCTCTTATGTATACTAGGTCACTGAGGCATAACTGTGGAAGATGGCATCCACCAGTGCTGCTGTTCAGAAAGTCCCAAGATGGTTTAATTCATTGTGTATTGCAGATTGCCTTAGCTTTGGCCTTTGGCACCACCTGCTGGACGAAATAACATCTGCTTGTGCTTTTGCACTGCAGATTAAAACAACCCCTTAGTGCTCTATTCCCCTACCTGTGGCATTCCTTGATGGGTGCTCACCCATAAACTTCTTAAATCTTAAATAACTCTGTAAGCATACCTTGAACTATCTGAGATGTTGCCTTCATTCTAATTGCCAATGCAAATATCAATTTTTTTCTTTATATTATTTAGCACATACAAGTTTACTGAGTTGGCTGTGATATGTCTATATGTGTACATAATGTGTTCTGATGAGATCAGGGTAATGGGCACTTCCATTTCTTCATCAGTGTTTCCTGTTTTCAAGCTCCTCTCATCCAGCTCTTCATAAAACATATGACAAGCTATTGTGAACTGTTGTCTCCCTGGCATGTTCTTCAGGACTGGAAATTATCCCCCTCTTATCTACTTTTTGGTATTCTCCTTCTACCCTTCCCTCTTCTTCTTACCCTTTCTAGGCTACTGTAAGTACTATATATTTTCACACTGTCCCTTCAGGGAAAGAGCATAAAGTCTTCCTAAGTCTGTAAAGTCTTAAGGTTTTTAAAAAACTCTGTGACCAGAACAGATATAAAAAGGATTTTACGTTCTTAATCAGTCATTATTTTTTCACATTTTAATTTGTATTACTTATCTCAATAAAGAATAAAATGACCTGTTCCTTTTTTTGTATCAGAATAATAAACATTTAAATTAGATTGACTCCCCAAAGCAACTTACCTTTTGTAAATAACTCTTTGTGAGGAGGGTTTTTTTAACTATAATTTTGCCATGTTAATATTTAATGAAAAAGTAACGTTTAGTTTTGTTTTCTGCCTATAAAATCATCTACTTGCTGATATATTTGATATACTGATATACATCCAGATAAAAGTGGATTTTGTTCTTACTTAAACTGTTGTAGTTCTTGAGACTTAATTTTAGTTTTCTAAGAGATAAAGTTGATAATTAGTTCAATGAAAATAAATTTCAAGCTATCTGAACATGATGGGGTTGGGGTTTGTGTGTGGCTGTGTGTGTGAGTGTGTGCTTACTCTCATGCTTCTATGAAGTATATTCCTAGTAAGTACAGTGCAGGGCACAAATAGCTTGTAAATTCCCCTGTGTTCCTCTGCTGTACCTTCAGGACAACATTCAAAAGCTCTTTTTCCTTTTTACCCAAAGGCCTTGGATGGTACACTGTCAACTCAGCATATGGAGATGCCATTGTCATGCCTTGCCGACTCGATGTACCTCAGAACCTCATGTTTGGCAAATGGAAATATGTAAGTGTGAGCCTCCTGGGGCTTTATGGCCTACCTTAAGTTTTTTAAAATAAAATTCTCAATCTTCTTTTTTTGACAGTAGATGAGCATGTAATACAGACATAATGGTAGTGTTCATCTGTGCATACCTATATAGAAAATTTAATGTATTGAATATGTCAACAAAATTTATGTTTGTATAACTGATGCTATTTTTAAATAAGTCCAACAACTCAAAAGTTATAGATTATCTTTGTCTACTACATCCATCAGTAAGTGTTAAAGGCAGAAGGATCCAGGCAGACCTCTGGAGTACAATGGGGGGAGGGGAATAGAGCACAGTTTTGTGGAAAAGAGCATTTTTCTCTTCATTAGTTTCTGTGTGGTGCAGTTACTGCAAAGGCAGGATATATCAATACTTAGAGAATTCGGATTACGACAAGGGACGGGCAATCAGCTTTGCTCCTATGGCTGAGTCTTCTGTGTGTTGCTATTACAGATCAGTTTTACATCTAACATTGCTGTTTTTACTCAGTGCTTACACTTAACCTCATCATCTTTTGTCAGGTATAACAGTGCACACTGGCCTGGAAATGGAGAGCAGAGATCCTAGTAGATGGGTGTGGTAGTTGGGTTGACTTTAACAGGTGAATGCCTCAGCTAAACACAGATCAACAAAAGGTGTCTTTGTTGTACAGTTTCCCAGTTCAGGGCCACAAGAGGTTGCAGTGGTGAGCAAGCTTCAAGTAGACAGACATTTCCTGAAACACAAGGGCAGGTTTCCCTAGTCCCTGAATATTTGCAGACATTTGCATGAGGAGAACATTGTTGGTCACAAGATGATTTATTAACTGTTTATTACAACATTTTCAGAGCAGCAGGCATGTTTAAGTGCACTGTGAATTATACAAGATTTTGGTTGGATTAATTTTTTTAGGCTCATTTGACCACAAACTTTTTTACTTGAAATATCTCTCATTTAAAGAAAATATATATGTTATACTAAATATAGTTTGGCAAAAGTGCCTAACCTTGCATGCAAGGGGTAAAGTAATGTGACCTTATAATGTGGGCTCTGAAATCAGATGATCAGAGTCTCCCACCGTAAATTAAGCATATTTTCTTGCTATGAAAATGAGATATCTCCCTCACAGTGTTGTTGTAAGGGCTACATAATTAATTCATAGCAGAGTACTTAGCAGGACTTGATAGGTAACAGATAGCTACTACAATTGTAGGGCTCAACACCAGAGCCACACTGTGCATGCGTGTGTGTCATAAAATAAGAAAAGGAGGCAACACATCACACTGTATTATTAGTGTGTTCTCATTGTCAGGTCACTCCAGGTAATTTTGAATTTCTTCTAGTTCTCTGTAATGGTAGAGAAGTGATGTCCAGGAAAGAGTCTATTCAAAATATTCAAGTTTCAAGTCTTGGATTCTATCATGTAATGCACTCACTGAACCAAATTTACTACCAGAATAAGTGGAATCAACTGAGAGAAAAATAAACTGGTGTGATAATAGTGTGTCCTAAGTATAACACAAGGAACCAGATTCCACACAAACTGAATTGACACAATAGTTCTGGGCCATTCAATAATGGGTATTTCCAAATTGTTAGGTAAGCAAAAAGTTTCAGGAATAAATTAATGAGTTGCATTTAAGGGACTCTCAAGTCAGTGTTGATTTGCAGAAACACTGTGCATGCTCTAAGGTAATTGGCTGGAAGAAAAGCAGAAGATATGGAAAAATTGAAAGCGAGCAAATTTAAGAAGATAGCTAGACCCTCCCTCATCACTGTCGACTCCCCATGGATAGAGGCAATAGTTGTCAACCCCTCCCAAGCCTACCCACCCCCAGCCCCTTCATTAGCATCTACTACAATGACTGGGACAGAAAAGGAATCTTCTACCACTGTAGAAATCACTGTGGTGTACTCAGAAGGCAGCCATGCTGCCCTCTAATCTCAGCACTGGTGAGGTTTACCAGTGGGGAGCTTAGGAAGACATCCTACAACAGCTTCCTTCATTGGCTAATCTACAAGTGAGACCAATACTGTAAGTCTAACTGAAAAGTGTGTTATGAATATTAAATCACTTCACAGATAACCCAGAGAAAGCACCTGCCATGTAATTAAGAGCTCAAATGCTAATAATTATTATTTTTTGCAAAGAGAATGAGTATGGAAATGTAAGGTATTCTGCTAATATATATCTCATAATAAAGGAAAAATTTAAGGCATGGATTTGTACTGTAAAACTGGGATAAAACTTCAAATTTAAGACAAATATTATTGATATAATTAACATATATATATATATACATATGTAAGAAACTAGAACTTTTGAATTCCTAAATAAGCTTTGCAATCACAACTAATATTTACTTAAAAAACAAAACGAATCAAACTAAGCCTCTATAGAATCTTAACGTTTTCTATGCCTTTTGACATGGTTTTTCATACTTTATGTTCTCAAAGCCCTTGTGAGGTAAATAAAGGGAGATAATTGGCCCCTATTTTAGACTAGTTTGCTTCCTAGGGAAGGGCATTTTTATGAGACCAGACACGAAAGGCATTGTATGGACCAGTGTTCTTGGCACCATTGCCATATTACATCTTACTTTGATAATGTTTTCATATGCAAGAGTCTCAAAGTAAGGTTTAAGCCTCATGTGCAAAGCTGTAGGTTTCAGTGGCTAATCTCATTCTCCTTTAGTGAAGAGGATGGTTTACCAGGATGACGGTTGTTAAAGGACAACCACATGAATGCTAGTTGTCTGAAGCAAACATTTAAAATATGGTGGTTAAAGCAATAAATGTTTCAAATACAGCTGCCTGAGACTCCTCAAGTGATGCATTAACCTCAACTGTATGACTACTTCGGTGATCTTTTTCTTAACATTAGTTTTTGTATTTTTATGTTTGTTTTTATCTACTATTTATATGTGTATTAAACAAGACTACACCATACCTGTTCTAAATTGCCATCACTCTCCCACAGGTGTGAGAAGAGCTTCATCCTGTCATTTTACCCATTTGTATGAACCTATGAGGGAACTAACAGCTTCACTCCATGTGAAGTGTGGTTTTTCTTTCTGTAAGCAAAGATTTAGGTGATGCTGCTACCTAAAAACCATTGCTCTTCAACACCACCGTCAACAAAATCCCATGTGGAATCATATGGCAAAGGGAAGTGTATGACTCTGAAACACATGAATTATGTTTGTTTTCAACATATATTGTTATTTTAATTTTTAGGAAAAGCCCGATGGGTCCCCGGTATTTATTGCATTCAGATCTTCTACGAAGAAAAGTGTTCAGTATGATGATGTTCCAGAGTACAAGGACAGATTGAGCCTCTCGGAAAACTATACTTTGTCTATCAACAACGCGAAAATCAGTGATGAAAAAAGATTTGTGTGCATGCTAGTGACGGAGGACAATGTGTTTGAGGCACCTACACTAGTCAAGGTGTTCAGTAAGTAGACTGCAGTAGAACTGATAAGTGGTGTTAGAAGGCTTGAGGTCTCTGATCTGCCTGTCCACAGGGAATTGCCAGAGCTCTTTATTCTGCGTATCCTTGCTGGTAGCAAGGAAGATAAGCCTTACATTAATAGGAGATGCACAGTGAAGTGTTAGAACAATACTGTGTTTCCTTTGCCATGTAACTTTCCCTGGGATATGAGGAGCTACCAGGAACAACTGGCATATGACCCCTAAATCTCATTGGTTTGTTCAAAGAAAAATTTATAGTGTTGTCATAGATAGAGGATACATGTAAAATCACGCATAGGATACATATGTATGCATGTTAGAATGAATCACATGAAATTATTATTTCAATATACAAAAAGAATAAAATGCAAATGTAAAGTGTTCTATGATTTAGAGATCCGAGAATTCAACTTGTATATATATATATATATATACAAGTTGAATATATATATATATATATACATATATATATATATTCATGAGTGTGTGTGTGTGTGTGCGTGTGCATACTTTCTGAACTTCAATGCTTATTGGTCCTATTTTTACCTTGTTTATATGGTTCATAAAATTTCCTTAATATAATAAAGCTCAGTACACTGAGAATGTGCATGGGATTGCAGAGGGAATACACCAAAAAAGATAAAGTAGGGTTAGAAGAAAAGAAACTAGTAGAAGAAACTCAACATAATTACTATAGTTACCAAAACACAGTAACTTCGCCTGATAATATATAGTTAATGCTACTGTGCAAATAGCTATGCAAATGAATGACTTGAGATGTATAATTAAAGTGGTTCTTCTCTTAAGATTCAAATAAAAAGTCCCACCTCAGTTATATCACAATGTTTTAGAAACTATAGGAGGAAAAAGCAGGTCTCAAAAGTTTCAGAATTCTCGTCTTTATTAATTAGAAAGATGGTCTTACTTTCCCACTTTCGCCTATCATATCTGATGGCTTGACAGCTCCTAGAAATGATTAAAATAAATAGTAAAGAAGGAAACCCTGGAGGCCTCCAACTGGAGCAAGCAACTCTGGATTTTTATGTTTCTCTTTAATAACCTATGCAGCTAAGTAGGGCTGCCTCTTAAGTATTTATGGAGACTTCAAAGCTCCGATGGGTTCATGAAGTGGATTCAAAGAGCACTAGCACTGTCAGAGGAAACCTTTGTTCTCCAGAATAGCCTTGTAAATGTGTATTACATGTTTCAGTTGATTACCTTTTAGTTTAGAAGGCATTTTTCAGAAGCCATCCAGACTTCTCTATCATATTTGAATCAAAACAGGCCCCAACTGTTTACCAGCCCTGTCTACTTCCACAGGATACATGAAGAACTGGTGTTCTTCATTTGTCATTGGCCATGTTGGCTTTTTAGCATTCTTTCTTTCTCTTATTTTATTTTGTCTTTATTTGAGAGATGGAGAGTAGATTTGCTAAGGACATTTTCCACTAAAAGCAGACTAACAACAACAAAACTACCATAGGCTTTAATATCATAAATACCAAGAATGTGGGTAGACTAACTCACAACACTGATCATTATGTAAATTAATTTGCCATTTTCAAGTTTCTATAAATTGTGTTGAAATTATTGAACATCAAAGTACTCCAAAAACAAGTCAAGAACATTCCAAGTTATATTTAGAAGAATCATTTGTGACATTTTCCAATTTTTTCTCTTTAAAAAACTGCTATGTAGATACCTAAAAGTAAAAATCCAATCGGTTTAATTTAATAAAATTTGTAAGCTACTTTAGAGTACAGAGGCCTTCTGTGATGGTGAAAACAAACTTGCATGCCACATACTGCCAGAACCCCTGCCCCCTGTTCTTTTGAATGTTGTTGAAAACAAAGCAATTCTCAGAAACAGAATTTGCATTCCAGGCTGTAGGCCAGAAAGAATTTACATAGCAAGTTACACACTCTTGAAAAATGGCGTTGTATCTGAGAAACCAGGAAAGACCCTCCAAATCTAAGAAAGTGTATGGCATTGCTGATAATCATGACCATCCTAAAGCAGTGTAGGAACCTCACTTCTTCAAGCACCAGCTGTGGCAGAGAGATTTCATCCTATTCATATGTATTTTTCAGTCACTTAAAAGTTACTCATCAACTAGTCCTCTGTTTCCCTCTGTTGAATCACCTAGCAACCTGAATCCTGAACAACTGCATCAAGTGTGGCTCCTGTGAGCTAATCTCAGATCAACCTTCTGTGGACTGCCAGCCCCATAAGCAAAATCAAATTGCTTTTATTCAAGCCAGAGGGCCTGCTGATGACTTTACCTTCAATGTTGGTTGGTTTGTTTAGTATTAAACTACATCTCTGATGTAAGAAATAATATCCACAAGCCAACCCAGGTCTAAGCAAGTAACGTGCCTTGTCGCCACTAATCAGCTCTTGAATGGCATCAAAATCAAACTGCCCTTGCGTTTAGAGCACATTTGAGAGTAATAAAACTGTTTGGAAGCAAAATTAGACCTTTGAAAGTTCCCAAAGATTCATTCCAATGATTGTGCAGAAGGCTCAGAGGTCAAACAGGTGCCCAGAGAGCCAAATGGCTGTCAGAGATGAGATGGAAAAATCTGTGAGCTAGTCACCAGAAAACCTTGGTCTCTCAGGGCTGCCACAAAGTTCGGACCTTGACAAATCTCCACCTGCCTGGGGTTAAAATGACCTCTTTAGTAAAAGGAACGATTTAGATTACATGAGAGGCTTTTCTTCCCACCTGCTTAAAGCCCTGTCCAGGAACTAAAGAAAGGGGTCTAGCATGGTAAGGAGCTGCTTCTATTCAAGTGATTGGAATGCTATTCACTATTTCAGTGTTTTTACAGTAACCTGCTGAGGGAAGAAAAAGAAAAGGCAGCGTCAGCCCTTAGGAGGTCAGATCTGACTTCAGCAAGTACAGAGAATATTTTTTAAAAAATTCTTGCTTTTTTTAAGGGGGTAAAGCAGTTCTTAGTGAGCCTTCGAACACTGCAATCTCTTTTTTTAATTAATATATTTTTATTAATTATAATATATTCATTTTGTATCCCAGCTGTAGGCTTCCCCCTAATCCCCTCCCAACCCCACACTTTCTCTTCTCCCATGCCCCTCCCCCAGTCCACTGATAGGGGAGGTCCTCCTCCTCTTCCCTCTGACCCTAGCCTATCAGATCTCATCTGGACTGGCTGCACTGTCTTTCTCTGTGGCCTGGTAAGGCTGCCCCACCCCCTCAGGGTGAGGTTATCAAAGTACAGGCCACTTGAGTTCATGTCAGAGACAGTCCCTGTTCCTCTTACTAGGGTACCCACTTGGATACTGAGCTGCCATGGGCTACATCTGTGCAGGGGTTCTAGGTTATCTCCATGCATGGTCCTTGGTTGGAGTACCATTCTCAGAAAAGACCCCTGTGCAATCTTAATTGGCCCATTCTCTGTGTTGTGCTGTTGTTCTGTGGTATTACAAGAAAGCCTGTTTCCTGAATTTACTCCATCCAGAACTTGTCCTCACAGTGTTGGCCAACGTGTGCCGGCACTGCACATAACTTCACAGCTTCTACTTGGATATGACTCTTAATGCTTCATTGAATTGGAAAATTGAGACTCCTTCCTCCCTCCAGTAGAAATTCTTAAACCCCAAAATAATAAAGAAATAGTTTCAAGGGGAAAGAAATAGAAAGCATGATTTTACAAATACTAACTACACTGTATGATACAGTTTTATTCTTCCATTTTGGGGAAATATGAGGGATGGGGAAACAGTGATCCAGGGTCTCACACAGCTCAGGCTTTTTGACAGTCATGCTATGTAGCCAAGGCTGGCCTTGAACTCCTCACTCTTCTTTCACTTCCAAAATCTTGAAACTGTATGTGTATCACTCTACTCAGGTCACTTTCACACTTTTAATACTAAATCTAAATTAGAAAAAAAAAGACAACATTGTTCCAGGGAAACACTAAGCTTAAGAGCTTGGGTGCTTCCAAGGAATTTGACTGTCAATGGGGATTGAGAGTTTCACCTCTGCACAAACTTGCCAGGGCATTTGCCTCTGCTTGTTCCTTCACTGAGCTAGCCTGCACATGGTTCATGCAGTAATACTAGGATACTGTGGGTGACAAACAGCAATTTTATACCCAGAACTGCATCTTTATCTGTCCATTGGAGGGCTGGGTACCCAAACTATAACTTTTAGTAAGGTATTGATTTTCTACATTTTTTTTCTGAAAATCAATATCCATAGCATCCACAAACTATACAGCCTGATATTTAGAGCTAGGAAGTGGTGTATCTATTTTAGTATATTCATTCCTGATCAGTCCTTATCTCTGTACCTATTTCCTTCTCCAGAACACAAAGAGTAACTGGAAAAGCAAAGATTCTGTTTCCAAAACACTTGAAATTATGCAGCACTTTATATCTAGCTTAGCCTTTAGATATTTGTGATAAGACTTCAAAGGTTATTAATGAAAGCCTGTGATGTCTTTAGTTAAAAAGAAATCATTTCAGCTTTAGAATTATATTTAATTGTTAAGAAACTGATGTATGGCACATGATGCCAAAACACACACACACACACACCACACCACACCCCCCCACACACAGAGACTCACAAAGACACACACATACAGAGACACACACACATATATACACTCACATATCTGCTCCACACCGAGACACTTAAGCATGCACACACAGTGACACTGTGACACACACACACCCCTACCTACACATGTGACAAACCACTGCAGTGTCTGGTGTTCCAGGGCTTACTATTTAATTTATTTTTAAAAACTCTCTGTCTTAACATTTTTAGTGTACCACCACATTGTGTCCCTATGATAGTATGCTCCTAGCTACTTCAGTTGAGACAGTTAGGCCAACAGGAAAGAAAAATATGAACCATGTCATAATTCTGTAATTAATACATGATCAGGTGAGCGATTTTGGAGTGGTTACTCAGAAATGTTCTAGAGCAAGCTTTGGCTTAATTCTAAATTAGTCACCTTGTCTAAATTAATGCTACTAGCAAATTTGGAGAGTTGCTTTTCTTTCAATTTGTTCTTGGTTATAAATACTTGAATCATATTAAGACATAATTCACATGAAGGTTTTTTTTTAAATGAAAACACTACTTAGGAATCAATATGCAATTTTGTTAAAATAGTATGTGTCCTTTTAATGGTCCTCCAACTAATATTCATTGATTGTTACAAGCGAATATAAAAGAAAATTACATTAAAAATGTGGTTAATACAAAGGGTTAGAACCAAGAATATATGAGAAAGTGACCCAAGAAGATAAAAGAGGTACTAATTATTAAATTATCATTAAATCACAAAATTCACTGCGACTCCTGCAAAGAAAAGATGAGTAAAAATTGCAGAACTAAAATTTAGGCACCCTTTCACCGGGTCTTATGTTATTGTTTTCTACAGCTCAAGTTTATTAAAATAATCATACATTTTAGAAATACCTTGTTAATGCAAGGGTACTTCAGAAATTTGGCATACATGCAGTATTTGTGATTACATGCCTATTAGTAAAATATTACCAGGTTCAATAAGAAATGAGATAAGCTTACTATATAGCAAGAGGAAGCAAATATGAGCTCAGTCGTTTCCTGTTGTACTTAGTAATTGAAAAGTAGTAAAATTTGACAAAATTACCCAGCAAATTTGTATTCAGAGCTTATATTTGTATGATTTGCAAACCTTTCCACATTTTCCAAGCCTATTATTACTGAAGGAGAAATTAAATAGCAGTTGTCTTTTCCTTTCTGTTCATTTTGACCCGTTTTTTAAAAATCAGATAAATTAATTAACATGTTCTATCTCTTGAGTTTTTAAGGATGGTGTTGCTTAAGAATTGGCTTCTGAGTCTTAAGAGCTTTAGTTTTTTTTTTTAAATTAAGACCCAAGAATTTTCATCTGTTTAAGTAGGCTGGGTGCATTCATCTCTCAATATATTAAATGCTTGTCTTTGATAGCATGAGTTCTAGGCAAAAGTCAATTTTTGATCAATAATTCAGCTTTAATTTGAAGAGTATTCTATTAAAATGCTGAGAGCATTAAGTTGTGCTAACATGTGAAAAGATTTAACCTCCATGCCAAATGTTTGCCCCACAAACCAGTGACTATTTTGAGGAAAATTTCTGTTAACTCTTCCAATTTGTAGTCACTTTCTTAATGCTCAGTAACGTGGTTATGGTTGTCTCTTATTGTTTGCATTAACCTTGATTGTCTATGCTGTTCATTTGTATTGCTGTGATTCAGTCTCTCTTGATGTTTGGTTACCAACTGCTGCTATCATTGTGAAACTTCCATTGGCAGAATTATATTTCTAAAATATATAGCAAAGAAGCTCTATAACTCTCTAAGCAAAGTGTATAAGATCAGCAGGCAAGTTAATTATATTCAGTGTTCTTATACAAAAAAAAACCTACAAAAGGAAAATTAATATTAACATACATTCTAGTGATAACCATTTTGTAACTCAAAAGAGTTTTTTTCTTTTTATTCCTATTATAGTCTGGTTAGGTAAATCTTTCAACTGAATCCTAAATTGAGTAGTAATGATGCAAAAATCAATTTAGTTTAGTGTGACAATCAAAACAACATTTGAAAACATAAACATTAAAACTATGAAAGGAAAATGATTAGTTTCATGTATTTATAAAAATAAAAATAATTCTACTCTGAATGATAAGCCAATTTACATTTTCTATAAACTACTCAATTGATGTATTTGGTTGCACAGTTGGTTAACTGGTTTTTGTGACAGGGTTTCTCTATGTAGCCATGGCTGTCCTGGAACTTGCTCTGTTGACTAGGCCAGCCAGCTGCCTCTGCCTTCAGAGTGGTAGGATTAAAGGCATGTGCAACCATGTCCAGCATATTTGATCTGTGTGTAGAGTATAAAATTCATCATTTATAGAAAACCAGAAGAATATAAACCGTATATTGAGACTATATTTTAAAAAGTAAACTCAAAAAAAAATAAACCCTAAAAAAACCCTCTAATAATATAATCGATAACTGGGCACACAGAATAGAAAGTTCTGAGAATTACATATTGACAATAAATATTAGATTAATGGGTTTTACATTCTTGGCCACCAGGGGATTGAAAGCTGAAACTACATTAAGATTTCCCCCTATTCTAGTGAGAATGGCTCTTTTAAGAAATCAAACAATAAATTCTCACGAGTACAAAGAATGGGAAATTTTACATAGAGCTGGTATGAATACCAATTAGTGGAGTCACTATGAAAATCAGGAGATTCCTTAAAGATCTGAAAACAGAACCACTATAGGATGCAACTATCTCATCCTTAGGTTTGCGCTAATGGAAAATTCATGTTCAAACACAACAGAGATGCTTTCATGGCCATTATTATCACAGTACTATACACGACAGTCAAATTGTGGGTTCAGCCCAAATGTCCATTATCACATGAGCAGATAGAAAATAAATATAAGCCTAAACATTATTACTCAGCAATTAAAATACCAATTATGTTTGTTTTTGCAGATACAATGTTTGCAGAAAATGGAAAAAATGAGATCATCATATTAAGCAAAATAAGATAGGCTCAGAAAGAGGAATGATATGTTTTCTTATACACATATATGAAACCTACACTTAAAAGTATAAGATTTGAAGGCATAAAAGGTACTTTTTTAAAAAAAGAAAAATAACCAGTACAAAAGATGACAATGAGGATAAATAAAATCAAATTGCATAATATAGCCATAAAAGAATGTCACAATGAAAGTTTTTGTTATATTGAATGATGAATATACACTAATCAAAGTAAAATACCTTAAATTAGTTTAAGAAATTGTTTTTTAAATGTTAATCAGTTGTTCTTGAAACAACTTTTGAAATTTGTATATGGAACTGTCTGTAAACTCTTTGCCTTCCATCTCAAGTTCCAATTGGGAAGATTTTCTCATATTTTCACAAGGTGTGGTAAGAGATAGACATTGGTTTATTTAGGAAATTGTGACAAGTATATAACTACATAGTTTTTCTACATTCTTTTACTGCCATGGTGTTTACATTTCATTGCACCTAAGAATCCCCTAGAAGCTTGTTAAAAATATAAACCAGTAGGATTTCCCAGGAGAGCCTGGAGGCTGCTCAAGCCTCAGAAATGCATGTTTCAAATAAAAAACTTTGTGACTTAGATTCATATGCAATAACATCCTCAACTAATGAGTTGGAGGCCTTCTACTCATTAATAAGAAGAAAGTACCCATGGCCATCAACTAAAAGTAATATATCCTAATTAGAACGTTGCACCAAATTTATCATCGACTCTATATTCACTTCACAAAACATCTAGAGAGCATTGAAGATATTTTATTCAAAGGAGATATAAGCACTTAAAACAATACTTGAAGTCATAAAGCAAATACATGACAGGTTATACCTACTGCAATCCGTAAAACTTTGTTATTTGAGAATGACCCATTCTTTATCATTTTTGCTTTTGTTTGACATACACAGATTCTTTTATTCATAATCATGTGAATCTTTTATCTCTTCCAGTATACTTAAACTTTTTTCTACTTATCTTTAGAGCAACCATCTAAACCTGAAATCGTAAACAAAGCACCATTTCTTGAAACAGAGCAACTAAAAAAGGTGAGATCTTGTTCTTATTAACTGCTTTATTCAATCTAGGTGTCCCTAGATGCCCAGATAAACAAGATGTACTTGCTTTTCTGGAGTTTAAGTGTTTTAGGTCCAATCAGAGAGTTCAGAAAGTCACTGTGAGAACAATGTGGCCACTGTCCTTTTGATGATGACAATGGACATGTGGAAGGAGGCACGGCCATTTCTAAAGAGTAGAGTCTTTCTCCTGTGAATGAACCAACTGCTTGATAGAATTAGTGAATGATATGCGGACTCCTTACAGGTCAAACATGAAAAGGGCTTTCCAACTAAATGAAATTGTGGGATGGGAAAGAGTATGGTCTGTCCAGTAAACATCATTTTTTGATATTTTAGAAACTTTGGATGCAAAAGAGAAAATGGGGAGATAAATCTAAAGAGGTAAAAAGTTCTGAGACTAGTCAAGACTTGTATAACATTTAGACTTTATTCTATTAAAGTAAATTACTGAAAGTTTGAAGTTCACAATGAGAGAAAACATATACAAGCAATCACATTAGGACAGGAGGGAAAGGAAGTAGAATTGATAGGCAGGCAAAGATGGATTTCCACTTGTAAGCACATCAACTAGGAAATATTCTTATCCTTATTAACTAAACTGTCTCAGTATTCCTTTGTTTTTATAATGAGGGGTAAGAACAAGTTTTGGAGACCCTATTCAAACTCAGTGTTTAACAAATGTTGAATAATATAGTTAAAATTCATTTGAAGACAGAACTGAGGATTATAGAACATGGCAAGTATTTATACTATGAAATGAAAATGGAATTGGAGAGGTGCCACATTTTAACACTGAATGATTCTTGCATTTGAAGATATATGAACCATAGCAATAATCAATATTAATATAGTTATAATGTCATTTAGCTAATATCAAAAATGGATAGCATCAAAATGAATTTGGGGATGCCCTTAAATGGATGTGATTTTATGCATAGTGGAAAGCATTACTGTACATTTTAAAATGGGTAAGACTAATTTTTAATATAAAGCCTTATTTTTTATACATAAGATTCATAGGGTGATTTCTTAGAGTTGGAAAATAAATGGTTCAAGGCACTTCATTTCCTGAAGCACCATATTCTGGGGCTTCCATGTTGAAACAAGGATTTGAAATAATTTGCAGTGAGGAAAGTTTCTTTTGCATTTTTCAGTTAGGTGACTGCATTTCAAGAGACAGTTACCCAGATGGCAACATCACATGGTACAGGAATGGAAAAGTGCTACAGCCGCTGGAAGGAGGTAAGTCTGAGACAGGCAATGAACTTTTGTGGCCTCTTTGTATATTTTATAGGTGAATCATTATTGAATGATTAGGAACTGTCCGGAAGCAAACATGCTGCCTCTTCTCTATTGACAACTCTATACTTCAGTTACTTTACATGTCCCTGAACTCATTGGGTGATTTTATTAGGCGCCATTTTATCCCTTGTGTAGAAGAGTCAAAAGTAGAGTATTTCTATATATGGCATGTTCTAGAAGTTAATTAAATTGAGTGGGAGATGGGATTTCAAGATTCTATTTTTGCCTAGGCCTCTGATTCACAGTTTTGAAATGACATCTTATCTCTATGAGTGCCAATTTACCCCCCTGATAATGACAATTAGAAGGACAAACTTACATCTCAAAGGTGTTGGGATATTTAATTACGGATTGTGTGTGTCTTTTTCAGTGAAAGATCTTATCACTGGTGTTCTTTACTTTCTTTAGAGGTGGTCATATTTTTTAAAAAGGAAATAGATCCAGTTACTCAGTTGTACACCATGACTTCATCCTTGGAGTATAAGACAACTAAGGCTGACATACAAATGCCGTTCACCTGTTCTGTGACATATTATGGACCCTCAGGCCAGAAAACAATTTATTCGGAACAAGCAGTCTTTGATATTTACTGTAAGTAATGGATTATGCAATTGTATAATTTTAATATATTAAAATAATATTCAAATACTTTAAATCTTTGAAATCCTCATTCAGTCCTCACCATAAAATTCTTATACACAAGTAAACTCTTCTCCCTTGGACAACCTAACAATGCTTACCACAAGAATAGGCTCAACTTCCTACTTTATTATTTATGAACATGTGTTCTGTATTCTATGAGGTGCTATGCTACTTAAAGATTTGATCTCTAACTTGAAAAAAATTCCCTCCAATACTCTCCAGCCATAGGGTATTGCTATGGGTTTTACAGGAATTCCTAATGACTTCTGAACTTTTGAAAAAATAATAATAATGGGCAACAACTGTCTTATGACTGACTAGCTTTCTAAGTTTAAAGTGAAACTTAAGACTCGGGAAACTGGCTTCAGAAGGAACTGGTATGGATGTGAGCGCCAGGACTAGAGAAAGGTTAGTGGATCCACATGGGAATGACACACTATTACCATAGGCACAGGGGAAGGATTTGGCAATCAGAAGAGAACACAGGCACCACAGAGCTTCTTGATGATGACTCAAAGAAGTTCATTTAAGGAGTTTATTCTTTCAGCTGAGAATGAAGACACTTACATCAAAAGAAAATTGTCAGTGTGAGGTTGCAAGTGAGGAATGTCGCAGAAACATAGTGGTGAGACCTGAAAGGTTAGGTGTCCAAGGACAGTGATTCTGGAACTCTTGAATACATTAGTAGAATATGAAGGACTTGCTAGAAAACAGATTACCGGACATGACTCAAGTAAAACGATCCAGCAGACATAAAGATGTGCTCCTTAACAGTGAATTTATTATAGAAATAACACAGTAATAATGTTTTGATGATACACAGGAAACCAGTGCTGTAGGAAGGCTTCAGAAAAGAGAAAGAGACAATGGTAGAAGAGGACATTCATTAGAGAGAACTAGATGAAAGAATTCAACCCGGGAGAGCCTGAGAATGATACATCGGTCTTCCCCCATTTTTGTCTTTGTGTTCATGTGATTTCTTCCTCCTGTACTGACTTCACACAACTACCCCTGGTTCCCTGTGTTTCCTGCAATGATTGCCAAAGTGGTATTTCAGACAGCTTACCGCTCTCTGCTCACCCAGCTCAAGCTGCTCATCAAGCTGCTTCCAGAAGTCTCTTTCAGCTGCAACATTCCTGCTGTGACTAAGCCTCCCTGCACCTCAGAATGCTCAGATTCCTCATCATGCTCCTGGCTGCTGGCTTCTCTGAGTCTGTCTTAGCCACAGTCGTGCACCATGTGTCAACTTTCGCCACCACACTTTTCACACTGCATTTCTTTCTACTGCTCACATTCTTCTGGGAGAACAGGATTCCCCGTGTGTTCTCATTGACCTGTCTTTCTCATGTAGCAAGCCTCGACTTATTTGACTTATTCTTTGAAACGTAGCTCTGGAGGGAATTCAATTCCTCTTGGATGATTCTTCGGCTCGCACATGTAGGCTTTACCATATGTGCAGTGTGTAATGCAATAGTCTGAATTGTTAAATTTGTTTTTCTCATAAACAGAGAAAGGTCACTGAAGGGATGAGCACAGTGTTTTCAAATTTATGATCCTTGAACATTCTTATATAACAAAGGTGTTAAACTAATAAGTCTTTGACTGGGTAGAAGGGTAAGCAATGGATAGGTATGTGGAAGAAAAATATAAATAGGGTATTTTTGTTGGGCTCATGTAAAGTGGTGAAATACAAAAAAATCACTTGATGTAAATTCTAGATAACCCTGTATACTAAATTAGAGTGTATCCATTTCAAATATCTATGTGCAGAAAAAGTATGAATGGTCCTGAATATCATTATAATACTCAGATCATTGTCTTATAAAACCATTTTAGATGAAATAGTTATGAAAGTTTAGAAAAGAAATTTGATGTCATTGTCCCATGCAGGTTAATAGGACATAGACTAAGAAAGTGCTAACTGTGAAGAGAAGGGAAGAATCAATTGTAAGCTATACTAAGGAACCAACTACTGAGACTTGGTGCTAGACTGAGGTGGAGGAGGCAAAGCAGAAAGAAAAATGGGAAGAAAGACTTAATAAGCAGAATAAAATCTAAAGTCTGGGACAAAAGAATAACAAGTAATCATCAATTTTGTTAGGCATGTGAGTGGCTACCCAGAAAGCTACCATAAAAATGCAAATGAATTACAGTAATCCTCTGATTACACTTCCGTTCTTCACCTCTCTAGTAAAGAACTGATTGAAAAGTAGTGTGGATACCTCCTCGGGATGATCTTTTCTAGATCCCACCATTTGCCTGAAAATTTCATGATTTCCTTGTATTTAATTGCTGAGTAGTATTCCATTGCGTAAACAAACCACAATTTCTGTATCCATTCCTCCGTTGAGGGGCATCTGGGTTGTTTCCAGGTTCCCAGAAGCAGAAAGACACACATGGTATGTACTCACTTATAAGTGGATATTAGACATATAAGATAAACATACTAAAATCTGTACACCTAAAGAAGCTAAGCAAGAAGGAGGACCTTGGTTAAGAAGTTCAATCCTCACTCAAAAAGGCAAATAGGACGGACATCAGAAGAAGAGAAAATAGGGAACAGGACAGAAGCCTACCACAGAGGGCCTCTGAAAGACTCTACCCAGCAGTGTATCAAAGCAGATGCTGAGACTCATAAGCAAACTTTGGGCAGAGTGCAGGGAAACTTATGAAAGAAGGGGGAAATAGAAAAACTTAGAAAGGACAGGAGCTCCACAAAGAGAGCAACAGAACCAAGAAATCTGGGCCCAGAGGTCTTTTCTGAAACTGATAGCCCCATCACGGGCCATGCATGGAGATAACCTAGAACCCCTGCACAGATGTAGCCCATGGCAGCTCAGTCTCCATATGGGTTCCCAAGTAAGAGGGACAGGGACTGTCTCTGACATGAACTCAGTGGCTGGCTCTTTGATCACCTTCCCCCTAAAGGTTGGGCAGCCTTACCACAGAGTAAGACAATGCAGCCAGTCCTGATGAGACCTGATAGGTAGGGTCAGAGGAAAGGGGAAGGGGGCCTCTCCTATCAATAGACTTGGAGAAGGGCATGGGAGGGAGAGTGGGGTTGGGAGGGAATGAGGGAGGTGAGTACAGCTGGGATACAAGGTGAATAAACTATAAGTAGTATTAAAAAATTAAAAAATAATAAAAACAATTTCAAAGGAAAGGAAAGAAGTCCAGAGAAGGGACATTGAAATAGAAGAGGAAGTGAGACATATGGATCTGGCTGTCCTCTGTCAGCCTTGATCAGAGACACAGCACTGTCCTAATCTAAGAAAGGACCACATTAAACTGTGAACCTGACATGCATTACAAAAAAAGTTGTGATGAATCCCACAACTTCATGCAATTAAGGTGCACTAACGAATAAAGGAATGGAAAAAGAAGAGGTGCAAGGAGGAAACCCAGAAATGGCAGCAGTCAATGGCTTGCCAAAAGCAAGATTTATTCACTTCCTCAATTCCACTGGAGCCTGCTGGTTGGAGAGCTACCTGCAACAAATCCAGAAATAAACACATGTGATAAATCCCTAAACAGTGTGCGAACCTCAGTGTTTAGTCTTAGGGCATGGCAATGTCCAGTGTCCACACATAGATCAGTGTCAAAGAGGCAATCGACAACAACCTTTCTAAAATTTCCTCTGCAGTTTAACTGTAGGTGGTACATGCATGACTGGAAGAAATGGAGGAAGCTTCTCAAACAACAACTTATCAGTTTGACTTTACTAGCTAATAATAAAATAGGTCTTTGTAGATAGAGTGTTTTGTTCACAAATTTGGAAACAGGAAGATATCTCAATCATTACTCATTTTTGCCTTTCTTTCTAAATTCATCGTCATGGCATTACCCAGCTATATAAAGCATGTATATTGGAAAATCAATCATTTGTAATGCGACCTGTTTCCTTTTCTGTTTCCTAGCTGCTGTTTCACTGTGTGCAGCATTTAATTCATTTGGAATTTGACTATTGAGCAATAGCATGTGTTTTAAAATACTCAGTACCTCCGTTTTTCTGGAAAAAAAACACATAATAATGTGTAATGAAAGTTATATCATAGCTTGTTTTAAAGAGCAGGATAAAATTACAGCACATTTATGGTCCTGATGACTGTATAGAGATCTGAGTCTCAAACTTTGTCCTTATCTGTCTCTCTGTCTCTCTGTCTCTGTCTCTCTCTCCCCAATTCTCTCTGCATGCATATGTGTTCATGGAGTTATTTTTTTAAGTAGATATATTCTCCTGCATGCCAAACACTACTTGTGTTGTTTAGCTCATGTCTCTTAAATTTACTTTTATTGTTGTATAGTAAGACTGCGATGGTATCCAGTAGCTTTAGTGACTTTTCTACCTGATTTAGCCTTTCCAAGCTATAAGATTCATATAACACCATTCAATTCCTTATAATGAAGTCACACGGTGAGATTGTTCTACTGGTCTTTTACACATAAAAATAATTATAGTCATTGCCACCTCAGTTAAAGACATTTTGCTAAGAAGAAATTGATTTTTATGTAGCACAGTTCTTTGTAGTTTTCTCTAACCAAGATTAGTACTTGGTATAGCAAGTGGCTATTAACTTCAATCCCTCCATAAAAAGATACATTTAAGTAATTACCATGACTAGCTTCTTGAGAAAATTGTGTATAATTTAGTCATTTACGTTGTATGCACAGAGTAATTTGGTACTTGACAAAAACGGTTAACTTCTGCTTGTGACTCCTGCAGACCCCACAGAGCAGGTGACAATACAAGTGCTGCCACCAAAAAGCGCCATCAAAGAAGGAGACAACATCACTCTTCAGTGCTTGGGTAATGGCAACCCGCCCCCTGAGGAGTTCATGTTTTACTTACCAGTAAGTGCTTAAGCATTAGCTGAACTTGACTGCTATCGTTGTGTCCTATTGTCTGGCTTCTAACTGACATGAACAATTGTATGTACTTGGGTAACTTAAGTGAAAGGGGGAAAAAAGGTGTTATTCTTGGGAATAGGAAAAAAAAAAAACACCACCTGTAGAATGTCCATTGAAAGCTTCTGTGGCACCAATTTTTCCCCCTCAGTATTTAGAGAGTTCAGAGACAAAGAGGAAAAAAGAAGCAACCACAGGAAAGCATAATTGCAGAAAACTCAGGGTACAATCACTCAAATAGGACACAAAATCTGCTCTTCAGAAGTAGATCACTGTAATAATCTAAAGGGATGATTGCAAAAGGACTACTGTGGATGAGGATCCATGCATGGCTTCTCTGAACACGCTCAGATCTTTTGAAGCCAAGACAGTTATGCAGTGTAGCTTAGCAGACAGCATCACTTCCCCTATTAAATTTAAACAATAACATTTTCTTATTGACAAATAAAATTTTGAAGCTGAGTTTTCACGTTGGCTATCAGGATTGACAGAGCCAAACTCATGTTCTAGTTTTACAACTAGTATCTGCTACTTTTCTTTGATGCTGTTAAAATAAACTCTTGCCATCTCTGGATTTGCTTCACTTTCTTTTAATCATTTTCTCCTTGCTCTTTATCTCTTGCTGCTTTTCATTTTTCTCCACACTTCCTTATTTCTGTCTATCATCATTTGGATATATGACTGACTTTCTCATCTTCTTACTTGCTCTCTCTGTTCCTCTACTCTCCTCTTCCTTCCTTCCTTCCCTCTCCCCTTCTTTATTCTCCTCTCCTGTCTTCTTTTCTCCTTCTGTCTTTGTCTCTCTGTCTCTTGTCCCTGTGTGTCTCTCTCTTCTCTCTTTCTCTCTCTCTCTCTCTCTCTCTCTCTCTCTCTCTCTCTCTCTCTCTCTCTCTCTCTCTCTCTCTCTCTCTCTCATACATGAAATGACACCCAAGGCCCTGCACATGCCAGACAAGGTTTCTGCCACTAAATTACACCCCCATTCCTTGGTTCATTGAAACACAGTCTCACTATAGCTTAGTCTGACCTTGAACTCATTATGCGACTCAGCCTATCCTACAACTTGTAATCCTCTTACTTCAAAATCCTGAATGTAGGTACAATCATGTATCCAAGGCCCAATTCATATTTTCTTCTAGAATTTCTCAATTCTTTTATCTGTGTTGATAAGGCACAGTAAAAAGATATTGATGTTTTAAAAATCTGCTTTAAAATTTAACTTAAGCTATGCTCTCAAAAAAAGAAGTGTCATCACCACAATATAAAGTAGCTCTTCAAACTTTAGAACCAAAATATAAATTGCTTCTCAAATCTTTGTAGAACAAATTTTAATTGTTTTTGTCTAGTAGAAAAGTATGGTTGCTTTTTTCCCATATCTGAAAAAATGGCTACTTCCTCATGAATTATAACCATTCTCATTGTAGCTCCCAAGTATAACCATCTGACATTTTGCCTCCACCCAAAGGGGCAGCCTGAAGGAATAAGAAGCTCAAGCACTTATACGCTGACAGACGTGAAGCGAAATGCCACAGGAGAATACAAATGCTCGCTGATCGACACAAGAAGTATGATGGCTTCAACAGTCATCACAGTTCACTGTAAGTCACCTGCTCAGGACCTGCATCACCTCAAAGGCCTCTGATAACATTACCTGGCTCACAGTTCTAAGTTCAACACTATCTTTCTCAAATAACTTGGTGTCAGCTCACTCAGTTTAAAAACACCATTAACAGCTCTGAGCTTTCATGCCGGTTACCACTGCCATACTGAAGCCTTGCAGTATGGCACTGAAGCCTTGAAGTCTGGGAACTGAAAATCTGTCCACGGTGAAACCCTTCCCCCTAAATGTCTTCAGTCAGGAGTAACACTAAGTAATATTCATATGAACCTTAAATAACTCATTATATATTTAAATATATGTAGACAGAATGTATAAATATATGTATAATATACATAATTTATTTTGTGCAGTTCTGGCGATAGATCCCAAGGCTTTGTACATGCTAAGCAAGCATTCTGCCACTGAGCTATTCCCCCAAGCTCTATTTATATAGTCTTGATATTAACAGGATTTGCATTTTTACCAGGGAGAGTGTAGATTATGTATCTCATTTTTAAATTACAGGATACTGTTAGCACTCAAATCCATGCATCACAAAGTTACTACAGATTCAGCACTGGAAGTTGAAGTAGAGGTGACTAAAAGCCATTTATTATCTAAATTTACCCTATGCAAAGGATAGTGAATTGGCGGAAAGAGAACCTCTTTAGAGTCATCTTGAGTGACACCTTTTATTAAATTTTGATCTACTTGGAGGACTCCAGATGCTTGGAAATTCTATTTAGTCTCTGAGAATATGTTGGGGGTGGGGGCGGGTGGTGTAGGCAGGGAAGATCCATGTAGGGGATTGAGAGATGGCTTAGTGGCGAAGAACACTTGTGCTTGCAGATGACCCAGGTTGTTTCAGGAACCCACATGGTGGCTCACAACTATCTGTTACTCCAATCTCAGAGGGCCCCAACTCTCTCTTCTGACATCTGGGGGCACCACATACACATCCATACAGACAAAACTCTCATCTCAATAAAATAAAGAAATCTACAAAAAAAGAAAAAAAGAACAGCCATGAAATTTGAGTATTTTATTTTGTAAATCATGAAAACACGTATTATTAACATATCAGAGGCTTTTTTAAAGTAGTGCTTTATTTTTTTATTAACACAATCACCTGTGTCAATAAAACTCATATGCTGAATAGAACTCAAACTGTTTTGCATGATTGTGAGTCTTGTTTGGAGCTACAGGCTGAATGAACCTTTTGCCAATGAGTGCAATCAGAAAGATTTCTCCTAGAAACGATCTGCTGCAGTCCTGCAGAGCATGAGGCCGTCTTTTTGCTTTGCTTTGTTTTGGTTTGTTTTTGTTTTTGTTTTTGTTTTTGTTTTTAGGGAGATTAAGCAATAGTGAAGAAGGGGAACTGAAGGTCATCAGAGAGAATTACATGCTGATCTAGTACAGGATCCTTGTAGCACAAGGCCTTTGAGGAACTGAAAACATCTGTAAAGTTTAAGCGTGGGACCTGGGCTATCCATTGACCACATCCCCTGAAGGCAAACACCAAGCATTTGTCCAAAAGACTCAGTAGAGAACAATATGGAGGACATACTGTTCCCATTCAGTCAGAGTGAAACTCAATTAGACAGAGGAGAGGAAGAAAGTAAGGTCAAAAAACATTCAAGGAAATGGCCATAAGCAAGGTACTCTGCTGTCTATCTACAATGCTTGGAAAACATGGAGTCAAGGAACCAAAGTTTAGAGGGAAATTCAGGAGGGCACACTGAAGAATAATACAACCAGGCGGTTGCTTGTCATTGTCTGATCTTAGATGTGCACCCTTGGGAGTCCTGTGGAAACATTGAAATGTTGGAAACTTTTAACAGCCAAGCCTTCTCTATGTCTCTTCTGTCCTCATGCTGAGGTTTGAGTGTGTCTGCCATCAGGTGCTAGTTAGAAGGAAAACAGTGACCTCTAAGTACAAAAACAGTGCTATTTTTTTTCCTCTCATGACCAGTCAGTCATGGGACCATTTATCTAGCCCTGTTCTGTGAAGGAAAGAAAAGAAATACAGCCAACAAATACAAGTGTTTGTGAATAGTCACCTGGTAACCTTGTCCATCATATCTTGAGGCTAGTTACCTATGTTCTAACTCCTAAGTCATATGCTTAAGAGATGTGAGGTACATGGCATCTTAATTGTGCAGAGCTATTCCATGAATGGCATGCAGAACAGGCAGGGAGGACTTGACCACGCACTACAAGGAAGAAGACTTGGTGGCAGCCACATCATGCCTCAAATGTAGTCTGTAACAGGAAGGATAAGCAAACAGAATATGGGGGAATGTAACTGAATTTCAGTGCATTTCATTAGATCCAACTGTATTCTGGTTTTACCAGATTGACTGTAACATTGGGTTCTAAGGCCTGAATGTCTCCTTAAGAGCTGAAGAATTATTATGTTCATCATCATTATATTCTACATTAAATAAAAACATGAAAATTATATTTTCCATTCATCTTTGCTGCTTTTCCAAAAGCAGGATTTGTTTCTCTTTCATAAACAATTAAACAAGGTATGGATGGAAAAGCAGCATCCATTTATGCAGAGGGGTACAGAACAGACATCTTAAAGAGACCATATTCCTACAGATCCTGAGTTACTGTTATACAGCCACTACTCTTCTGCCACATCTTGCAGACATTGATTTCTCATCAAAGCCTTCAAAGTACATCTTTAGCTTTTAACATCTTGTATCCTCTCACTGATAAGTTCTTCATTCCACAAATAAAGGCTCCCAAGTTTCCCTTTTTATAATTTTCATACAAATGTAATTTATACACACCCAAATCTAACAAAACCACTTTTTTCTTTTATTAATTATTTTAAAATATTCACTTGTACCCCAGCTGTAGCCCCCTCCCTCATTCTTTTTCTCATTCCCTCCCAATCCCACTCTCCCTCCCTCTTCTCCCATGCCCCTCCTCAAGTCCACTGAGAGGGGAGGTCTTCCTCCCCTTCCCTCTGACCCTGGCCTATCCAGTCTCATCTGGACTGGCTGCATTGTCTTCTTCTGTGGCCTAGTAAGGCTGCTTCCCCCTCAGGGGGAGGTGATCAAAGAGCCAGCCACTCAGTTCATGTCAGAGACAGTCCCTGTTCCCCTTACTAGGGCACCGATGGGCAGCTCAGTCTACAAAATCACTTTTTTAAGAGATGGTGCAGCTATTAATATTAGTGTAAATTAGAAAGTATGCTTCTACCATCACTCATTTAATAACTGTGACTCAGAGCCTTGATATGTCAGGTCCTGTGGCTATATCAGAGAAAATCAAGGCATGGTCAGTACTCAAATTATGGCTCCTGCTTAACAACAAAGACAACCATTGAGAATGCTATTTATAGTTTGGAGAGGTACCTCAGTCAGTACATAGGCTAATTCATAATTATGAGAACATGATTTCCTATCCCCAGAAACCAAGGGGAAAAACATGTCTGCAACCTCAGAATTTGTGAGGGTGGGTAGTAAAGATGAGAGTCAGCCAGGTCACTGATGCTCATTGGCCAGCCAATGGAGACAAAATGATAAGTTTCAGGTTCTTTATTAAAGACTATCTTAAATAAAATTGGATAATGAAATAGGAAGAGAACTGATATTGACACCTGGCTTCCATATGCACCTGCACACAAGTGCATACAAACCCATATGCACACATATACATACACACTCACAAGTGTATTACCACACCCATACATCATACATATTTCTTTCACAAAATGGCACAGGAAATGAAAGTCAAACTGCAACAAAATTATTAAAGAGAGATAAGAAGCACAAAAGCACTTCTGTACTCAACTTAATTCTGTAGTTTACATATATATTTTATGAGTTAAAACCAGCAGTAGGGGGTGATGAAGCCTTGAACAGCCTGATTCATTCTCTCTCTCTTTTATCCCATGTGAAAATGTTTACCCTATATTCCCACCTACCAAAGCACTTAGTTGTCAAGAGACTTCAGCAATATAGTGTCTCATTCGCAAAATCTTTCTGCTTTAAAACACAATTCGATTCTATTCTTTTTACTCATTTGGTCTTTGCTTGTGCCACCACTTAATATTTCAACATTAAGTGCTCTGAATATGTAAGAGGTTTGTTACCAGGTTCTGCGATTCACAGGTGATGCGCTGAAGTAGATTGCATGGTGCCTCCATCCTTCTGTGTGAAGTCATCACTCATGTACAGATCTTCCGTTAGTGCCTAGAACATAGTTGTTATATGACAAAATTTGTTCCATTGAATTGAATTTTTTCCTACAAATCATACTCTAAGATTTATATTTTAAAGTCATTTTATCTGAAAGGCTATACATCCTTAGATATGCTTATTCTATGTATTTTTTAAAATTATCTGTTGAAAGTGTACCCAATAATAGGTCTTATTCAAAATTTCAACTGCATTGAAAATGGAATAGCATTTTAGAAATAATTCAACTATTTGTCAATTTTCTCTGAAGAAACATATGCACTATCTGATAGTTTTTCCATTTATCACCTGCTGTCTAAACATATGTGATTTTCTATAGAAATGTCTTATCAAGTCTCTTTCATAATACTTACCTACTCATTTTTGTTTCCTTCCAAAGTGAAGTAATTTGTTTTTCTTAAAGTGATAGTTCCCAAAGGAATATTTATGTGCACCTCAAACGCCAATTGTGTTAACTGAAAATCAATGCAAAATCAGTTAGATTGACCATATATTTGTCCAGGCTGGCATCGATGCTAACTTGTAAGGATGAGCTGAATCATCTGCAGTCTAGTTGCTTTGCTCACATAAGTCTGTTCTGATATTCAAGTACAGTTAGAAAAAATATTTTTTCCATTTCATCTTTCATGTCCAAAATACTGTTACTATCTTGTTTTCTTGTAGTTTTTATTTCAAAAAGTTTTTCTGTCTCACAGATTTGGATTTATCCTTAAACCCAAGCGGGGAAGTGACTAAGCAGATCGGTGATACCCTGCCTGTGTCCTGCACAATATCTGCTAGTCGGAATGCAACCGTGGTATGGATGAAAGTAAGTACAGATCCTCCACTCCTGCCGTCATTCTTAGAATGCGTTCTTTGAGAATTCTTCCGTGTCTGTTTTACATCTTAATCTGTATATTTGCGCTTGGCTTGTAGGCTCACATCCATCTGCCTTTCACGGCTCTTCTCGCTAGGGTTTGTCAAATCACCGTCGATTGCAGAGGCACTCAGTTGCACTGAAACGTCATTAAAGGATGGGCTGGAGCATAGCTTGGTGTATTGCTATATGATTACATAAAAAGAGTGATCTACACATGCATGCACACACACAAGCACACACAGTTGTGTGTTTAAAAGATGAACCATTTGGAGTACATTTTAACTGACATTATTCTGACATCCTTCCTGCAGTATCTTTATGGGAAATACTGCCGGTTCATTATTTTTCTCATCATTTATAAGGAAATTGAGGCTGATAGATCAGAAAACTCACAAATAAGATAGAAATTCAAGCCCAGGTTTTCTGGATTATGTGTGGTTCTGTAAGCGAAGCCCTTTTGCCTCCTCCTTGGTGTCCAGACCACTTTTCAGTCTCTTAAAGTGGGTTCTCTAGCTTTCTGATGCTAGAGAGGCCCTTTTACTTCTAGAACATTCTATGGTCTTGTTTGGGATCTCCTGTGTAAGCTCATGTAGTCTTCTAACTATACATAAAGACTGTAGCTTGGGACAGAGTCATTTGTACTTTTTTTTACAATGAGAAAGGGGGATACATACTGCTGCTTTGAGTTCAGCTTGTCCTTAAAGTGTAAGCCCATGACTATGGTATCACTATTTATATCTTCCTCTAGTGTTTTCTAACATACAGAGTATAGCATGGCCCATGGACAAGAGCACCTAATATGGATATTCAGAGAAAATAAATATCCACATCATTTGAAACAGGGGTCCAAAATATCTTTATAATAATAATGCAGAAATTTCTTACTAGGACATCTTCTAGATAAAATATTATTGTATAATGCTGTTTCCTAATCTCAAGGCTAGATAGACACTGTTATTCTCTGTCTCTGTTTCTCTGTCTCTCTGTCTCAGTCTCTCTCTCCTTTTGTCCCTCTCTCTCTCTCTTCCTCCTCCTCCTCCTTTTTCTCTCTCCTCCCTTCTCCTCTCTGAAACAGTCTCCCTGTGTAACACTCACCATCCTCAAGCGAGCAGTGTAGACTAGGCTGGCCTCCTGCTTCTGAGTGCTGGGATTAAAGGTGTGTACAACCACACCCAGCATTCTCTCATTCTTAGAGCAATTTCTTTTACTTTCTCTTAGGCACAATCTTCTCACAATTTGTTATTCTCTCATGTGAGTACAGTGTCACTCTTCATCATTCTTATTTAACATGTACTATTTATAGTACTTAACAGTCACAAACGTAGACAATTTATAAGCAAGTAGAATAGTCAATGCTTGTACAAACTTTAATGAGTGTTTTATTTAAGAAATAAATGTAAACTGGGCACTGTGGCGCATGCCTGTGATCCCAGCACTCAGGAAGGCAGAGGCAGGCAGATCTCTGTGAGCTCCAGGCCAGCCTTGTCTAAAAATTGAATCCAGGACAACCAAGGCTACACAAAGAAACCTTACCTCAGAAAAAAAGAAAGAAAGAGAGAGAAAAGAAAGAAAGTCTATATATTAAATATGAAATGCAGTCAGTCAATGTTATTGGTTGAACCCTAAAGTCAGTACTGTTCAGCAATATTCCCATTCAACACTGGTTGATGGGGAAGTGGCAAAAGAAAATCATAGCATACAAAGACCCAAAATCTTAGAATTCTGTCTTATCTGCTTTTCAATTTAAATTCCTAAATATAGGATTGTCTTATGATACCAAGTAACTTTCTAAAAATTCTAAATATTTTCCCTTTCTTTTTAGAAATTAGAGCAGTAAGGTTTTCTTAATAATTGCATTTTATCATAACTTTTTGACATTTTACATTGAACCCCCAGTGTTGATAGCCACTCAGGTACAATAAGTTTTGCGTATGTATGCCCAGCACTGCTTAGGTTCCATGAATGGCTTATGGAGCAGTCCTAACACAGTAGTAGGGACTGACAATGAGACATTTACCCAAGATAAACTCATTGCACTATACATTTGGCTATTTCCTCAAAACACTTAGAAACGGTAAGAAAACGACCCCATTTCCTCCAAATAAAGGAAACTCAGTATGAGAAAATCATGAACTTGTTCCAAATTACCAACACTGGAACAGGAGTCTCTGAACTACAGCTCTACTTGGGTTGACTCCAAGACTGCAAAGGATAAAGAAAATCTATTTTTGAAAGCATCTTATGGGCTTATTTTTTAACGTATACATTATGTATATTTTAGACACAGTATAACAGCTTTGGGTTATAGAACACATACATCTAAAGTCACAATTGTGGTGATGGATAGATAGCTCAGGAAGAACTTATGTGCTTTATTCAACACCCAAGAGCCTTGTGTGAACCCTCAGAACCCACCAAATATTGTGGTGAGTGTCTGAAACCCAAGAATTGAGGTCCAGAGACATATTGATCTCAAGAGCTTCTTGGCCAGCCAGTAGCCAAATGCAAGTTTCTGGGTTGGGGAAAGACCCCATATTGAGGCAATAAGGGAAAGGATAATAGAGGAAGACCCCAGATGATGCACACTGGCCTCCACACACTCATGCACAGATGTAGGCATCCAGACATCCAGGTGCATGTACCACCCACACAGACACACATACACACACATATAATGTCATACACAGTAATTTAAAATATAAATAAACAGATAAACAAACAAGCAAAGAAAGTGCATACTCTCTGAAGTAATTGTGCTGTGCATTTAACCAGGATAATGTCAGACTCCGATCGAGCCCATCGTTTTCTAGTCTTCACTATCAGGATGCTGGGAACTACGTCTGTGAAACTGCTCTTCAGGAGGTTGAGGGACTGAAGAAAAGGGAATCGCTGACACTCATTGTAGAAGGTAGTGAAATTCTTTTTCTTTTAGTATATTTATTTTTTTAATATCAGTTACAGTTTATTAACTTTGAATCCCAGCTGTACCCCACTCCCTCATTCCCTCCCAATCCTACCCTCCCTCCCTCATCTCCTCCCTGCCCCTTTCCAAGTCCACAGATAGGGGAGGACCTCCTCCCCTTTCATCTGACCCTGGTTTATCATGTCTCTTCAGGACTGGCTGCAAAGTCCTCCTCTGTGGCCTAGGAGGGCTGCTCCTCCCTTGGGGTAGGGCTGGGGGAGGTCAAAGAGCCAGCCATTGAGTTCACGTCAGAAATAGTCCCTGTTCCTCTTACTAGGGTACCCACTTGGATACTGAGCTACCATGGGCTGCGTCCAAGCAGGGGTCCTAGGTTATATCCATACGTGGTCCTTGGTTGGAGAAACAGTCTCATAAAAGACCCCTGTGCCCTGATCTATTGGTCTTTGCGGAGCTCCTTCCTCTCCAGATCATACTAACTCCCCCCTCTTTTATATGATTCCCTGCACTCTGCTGAAGGTTTTTCATTATGAATGTCAGTATCTGCTTTGGTACACTGCAAGGTAGAGTCTTTCAGAGGCCCTCTGTGGTAGGCTCCTGTCTTCTTTAGCAGCAATTATTTTTCCTTCAAGGATTTCATATCCTGTCTCTTTTAATATTTCAATTATACTTTTTTCATTGCAATAATATTTTAGGAAAACCTCAGATTAAAATGACAAAGAAAACTGACCCCAGTGGACTCTCTAAAACCATAATCTGCCATGTGGAAGGGTTTCCAAAACCAGCTATACAGTGGACCATTACCGGCAGTGGAAGCGTCATAAACCAAGCAAGTATTTCTCTTCTTGTTCTTTACTGCCCTTGAACCCTAGCTGAATCTTATTTAGGCACCTGAAGTGTAGGCTGGTTACCACATGGAATGTGCAACAAATGCTCAGAGAAAGTGTTTGCTGAACATACCTCAAAGAAAATATTTAAACCCCATACCCGTAGAAAATATTTAAAAGCGTGGTATTGTGGTATCAGCTTTAAAAAAATAATAATAATAAAATTGGCTATTTCTCCATGGTCATTATTCCCTGAGACATGGCACATGGGTAATTAAATCATTAACGTATATGCTTTTTGGAACCATAAACTTATATGTCAAAGTATAAGTAGCCTGCATTACTTTGCCTATTTACACGTTTAAAAGAAACTCCTTATTGAATCTGGGCCCCATGGTTAGTAATCAGCATAGTCACTACCGGGAAACACATGGTCCAGTTTGCTCTAGGACAGAACAAGGCTTCTCAAATGGAGTATTTAGGTTGTACCTTCCTGGACAATAAAGGGCATTAATGTAAACTTAATATCTGTAGTTTTGGTAAGATAGTTCAGTTGCCACAGGTTTGCAACTTAGAAATGCTATAAATACTTACTTCTTAATACAAAGTCAGACACAAAAATAGAGAAACAGATGAGACAAAGAGAAAAAAAGAGAACAAACAAGCCAGTTGCTAAGTCAATCCCACTAGTCAAGCTGTTTGGAATTGCTATGAGTTTAGAACTTTAATCCCACTAGTCAGTCTGTTTGGGAAACTAATAAAACTTTAGCTGAACTTTCTGTAGTGGACCTCAGGTCTGCTTAGATCATTAGCACCAGTTAAAGAGCCACAGGACATAGACTCTCCATTTCAGGTTTGAGCAGACATATTTAAAGCAAAAATATGCAAATTAATTTTAAGTTGAAAACTCCGCTGTCCTCTGCGGAGAAGTTCAGCTCATATAATATCATTTGCTAAGCATGATGGATCTGGGCTTCGGCCTGTGAGTCATCCAGATACATTTGCATATGTTCAAGCAAGAGCAGCCCTCAGAGTGGTCATGCTTGAAGCCAATGACTTTTGACTGGATTAAATACATTAGAGTCACACAGTAAAAAGAACATGCCCAGGAGGGCAGACAGGCAAGAAGACTGTCAAGCCTGAGAAGATGTGTGCTTCTTTATTCGGAATAAAGACCTGAATTGCTGACAATGTGCACAAGGACTTTTTAGCATCAAATGCTAAAACTGAAATGCTAAATAATTATAAATGTTTCTTTTCCTACTCTGCTTTTTCTCTCTCTCTCTAGTTAAGCGATAAGTGCCATTGAAAAGAAACTAAAGGTACTGATACACAGAAAGTAGACCAAAAAAAATAGCACATATATCTGATGAATGAATGAATATAACAATGTAAAAGAAAATGTTAGAAATAAACCAGCATGTTTTGTAGAGACTGGAGTAGTAAGCACAGAGACTCGGGGACAATAGCAGATACACTTACGGCAAGGATAGAAATAATAATGCCATTCTTCATTGTCACAGAGAAGGTTTGAGTCTTGCCTGAGGGACGAAATGTTATTTTTCTTGTTCTAGGTCTGAGCTGATCCATCCATAATATTTTATTTGTTCCCCCTCCAAGGCATGATGAATCTAGTAGTTTACAGCCATGAGGCAGCTCCCAGGGAATAGAGACTGCCACACTCCTATCCTAGACACGTACAGTATAGTTAAAAATAAAGCCAAGAGAGAAAATCATAGGACACAGTCCAAGAAAGTGACCAAGAAAAAGGTATAAATGCACACTTGTTTGAATTGTGTTGCATTTGTGTCTTATCCCAAGAATGACTAAACTATGTTGTTTCTCTTTTTAATTTTCAAAAATAATCTTTCAATTTTTTTCCTTATTTTTATTGAAAATCTATTTTTGTGCAATATACTGATTAAAATCTACTCCTCTGAGAATCTCCCCACTTCCACTTTCACAGAAATCACACCCCTTCTTTCTTTCTCTCTTTCAAAAACAAATAGACATTTAAAAAATAATAATACAATGAGATAAAGTAAAAAACAAACTGGAATATGACAAAACAAAGGGAAGAAAAGCACAAGAAATATGTAAACGCAGACTTACATTCTCACTTCAGAGATCCCATAAAACACAAAATTGCAAACTATAATATTTATTCAAAAACACATCAATTAAAAAAATAAGGAACCTTAAAAAATAGGGTACAGAGAATTCTCAAAAGATTAAACCCAATAGCTGAGAAGCACTTAAAGAAAATTTCCCCATCCTTAATCATCAGGGAAATACAGTTCAAAACTCTTGCATCATCTCTAATACTTGAAGGTACCACATACAGAGATGCCCCCCATCTGTGCCTCAGAACAATCAAATGCACCTAAGTCATCATTAAAAGATCCACTTTTTATTGACAAAGAAAAATTCTGAGAGAAGCAAATGGTTTTATTTATCCATGAACAAATCATATATGCATTGCACTTTGATATGACACTTTAAGATGAGAGAACAGATGCCCATTGAAAAGAACTGACATAAAAGAATAAATGTCTACAGCAAAGGACAGTGACCTTGTTCACAAATAAATGCTAAAATTCACTGAAAGGACACTGGTCATTATAAGACTAATAATATGCTTTGGAACAAACATCACCTGAAAAGTCTAACAGACACTGTACATCTATCATGAAAAAAAAAGTTTGACTGATGTATTAAAATCTCCAAGAGAATCATAGACAGAGAAATGCCATTATGGCTTTCCTAATCTCATTTCTGCGCACTGCAAAGCTGTAGGTGACCTTATCTGTGGTTTCCACACACCCTTAAAAGTAGACTGTGGGACATCACACATGCCCTGTGTCATCCACCACTATTTTCTCCCAGATGTGTACAGCTCATTTCCACTTCTAAACTTATCTTCCTTCTCCTTCCAGACAGAGGAGTCTCCTTATATCAATGGCAGGTATTATAGTAAAATTATCATTTCCCCTGAGGAGAATGTTACCTTAACTTGCACAGCAGAAAACCAACTGGAGAGAACAGTAAACTCCCTGAATGTCTCTGCGAGTGAGTATTTCATTTCTGGCCTTAAAACTGTAAGAAACTTTGAAGTTATTCTTCATTAGCTTAACATCTTCAGTCCCATCTCCCTGTACTACATCATGGTAAGTTTCATGCATTTGTTTTGCATTTGATATCATCACCATGAGGTTACTTTTTCTTTTTACCCTGGTTTCCATTCTCCTACTCCCCTTGTTTTCACAGTTTAAGTTACTTCTCTTATTAGGACTCAGACACTTTTCCCCAAGATAGGAATCCTCCCAAGAGCAAGTGAGAATAAGAAACAGGTTGCTCATATTGAATCACTACTATGGATCCAGAGCCAGATAATTCAACGATTATTTTAAAACACTTTTGTAACAGGTATACATTTGGTAAATTTTTAATTCTATCATTAGTTTGCATTATAATTTATTGTATTTTTATGCTATCCTCATTTTATACAGAAATGGCAAAAATTCGGCCAGTTAACAAATTTGTAGTAAAAATGATATGAGAATTAATAAAATCAGGTTGCAAAAGTCTTCCTTTACATATTGTGTTTAAATCGTAATAAAAATAGATGAAATTATCTTAGAGAAAATTAAAGAATCTCTCAATATTGAAATCCTAGCTTATATATTTTTTGAGAGAGAGAGAAACATTTTGAAAAACACGATTTATTGGGAAATTAGACACCATTTTCAATTCTGTTACTATTCCTGTTGCTATGTTACTATGGCAACTTTAAATCAGGACTGACCTAGAGTAAGGTTCACTTTTAGACAGGATGTTAGCTGACCTGCTGCCAAATGTTTATTTCTTAATCAGCTGGAATCCTTGCATTAGTATGTTATGAATATAATAGCTAGGAATTTATGGAACAAAACAATTTTCAAAAGATAATGGCCCCTAACAGATGGACTGGCATATAAAAGCCTTGTGGATTAACTGGAGAGAAAAACTAAACAAAATTAACTTTAAAATACAATCATTGACTTCACACAATGCAATTCGGTTAGTATTGACTTGTACTGCCTAGGAAGAACCCATCCTTACTCTTTTTTTTTTCCCTAACTGAACAGATCTTTATAACATTTACCTGTTGAATGAAACACTTCAGCTTTCTCAGCATTTAAAACACTTGTTTTCAATTTTGTCCTACCTGAGCACTTAAGACAAGAAACGTAGGACTGAATTTCATCTGACTGCATGGGGACTTCTGATGCAGACTGATGGATACTGAGGAATGTTTATGTAATTTAATGATAATACACAAGGGCACTGATTTTTTAACTGGACTAAAGCCACACTTGGAAGTCTGGCAAATATCATATAGAGTGCCATTTAATCTCTAGAGCACCCCAATTTAACCTGCACCCTAACTCCTGCCTTGATAACAAATGAAACTGAATTCTCATAAATAGGGGCAGAAAAAAAAATTGAGCACAGCTGAGAAACACAGCCTTGTAGACTTATTAGGGACCAAGGTATTGCTCCTAAAAAGAAGTTCTAGGGAAAGATATAGAAAGAAAAATTATCAAAACTTTTAGATAAATACTGAAGCTTGTGGATTATAAATTTCCTATACTACAGTAAGACACTTTTATTTTTAACTCCTTTCCTTAAAACAAGATTAATTCCTTTGTAGGGAAGTTTTGGCTCTATAAAGTGTGATTTTTCTTTTTCTTTACCCTTAGCTCTAGAGTAGCTGTTTTATCTAAGTATTATTACATCATACTATAATGGTAAAGGTGACTTTCATTTATCAACAGATTTTGTTTTTAATTCCATATTAACATTTTTCATTTCAGTAAGTATTCCAGAACACGATGAGGCAGACGATATAAGTGGTAGGTACTCTGCTGCAGACTCTTCTTCCTTGCCTATCAGCTCAAGATTTATGAAGTGTCCTTGTATGAGTGACCCTCTTAGCTTAAATTTGACTTAAATCTCAATACCAAATGAGACAAGACAGTCCAAATTCTAAAAATTCTCTCCTTCAGAATCACTAAGTTTGCATGCACCATCACGGTAGTGAGCCTTAGTCATCACTAATAAGGAGTCATAACGACACCAACTTCCTTTTAAACACCTTAGCTCTGGCTGTAATTGCACGGACCTTTCTTCTTTATCGTAGATGAGAACAGAGAAAAGGTGAACGACCAGGCAAAGCTAATCGTGGGAATTGTAGTTGGTCTCCTCCTCGCTGCCCTCGTTGCTGGTGTCGTCTACTGGCTGTACATGAAGAAGTCAAAGTAAGTTGTAGAGAAAAGGACCTTGCCCCTCACAGCCTCTGGCTGCTCCTGCCATGGGTGTAATTTCTATAGCAGTACAGATACCTCGCCAAATAGTTTTGTTCCTTTTCACGTGACTATGGGACTAACAGCAAGGACGTGGCCTGGGGTGTGCTCATCCCTGTTTTCTTCCTTAGTCAACATTCTGAAAATCATTCTAGTGTTGTTGCTTTCTACCTGGTTAGTTTTTTTGGTTTTTGTTGTTTTTGTTTGTTTGTTTGTTTGTTTGTTTTAATCAAATACTGCCTAAATGTAAAACATCCTACTTTTTGTTTGAAGTTGATGAATATTAGTGAAAAGAAGGTATGCATTTCGTGGACTGTAAATGACTGAGGAGCTCCTGATCTGGCCAGAAATAAATTCGCTACTGAAGTGAGACTATCTTTCTCTGTTCTAATTAAATGACTTTATTCCATGTAAGAACCTAATTAAGAGGTGGGAAAAAAATCATTAGTTTGTCCTTAATGAAAACATTGCTTAGACAAAATCCTACAAATGCGTTTAGAATGCTTTAGATACGGTTGGATTAAAAATGATATGAATCATAAAGTACTGCATGTAGGTTGGGACTTAAAGATCTTCCAACAGTGGTTAAACTGCATATCTGCTTAAACTAATAAAGATCATCGGTACGTACATTTCAAGATTCATATGCACACAATTTCACATGCCTCAAATCAGGTTGATGACATATGGTGTGAGTTAATAGTGACTACATTGCCAGTCCAGGGGGAAATGGAGACTAGCATTTTGCATGGGTGTTTTTTTGTTTTGTTTTTGTTTATCTGTTTGTTTACTTTGTTTTGGGAACATTGAAAGTACCATTGGTGATTTTGGAACACCCTCCTGGTTTCAAAAAAGGACTTTAAAATAATATTTTACAAATAAATAAGCGGGTTTTCACAACAGAATATCTGTTACTGATTCCAACCTGGAACATAATTTTATATTTTCACTATGTCTGAATTAATCTTTCTTAAAACTCAAGAAATCTATCTTATTAAAATAGATAAAGTGAGCTCAAATGTATAATTTTAATCTCACCCTATAAACGTGTGAGCTCCTGGGCTGGGTGGAGTTCCCTGGCCAGAGACACAGCTGGAAAATGTGGAAGTCACAAGGCATGATAAAGACACATTGACCTTTTGTTCACAGCACATCTGTAAAGTAGACATCATTTACCTTTGAAAGAGACTTTCTTGTGGTGACTAGCTATAGTGGACAGGATTGTTTGCCCTAAATGAATGATAACTTGGCTTTACCGTATCTCAGGATGCTTTGCTATCCTTTTTCCATAACAAGTTTTCTGTTGTATTTTTAGCCGATATACATGATGTCCGTCCCCTCATAGAGGGCATAGTCACTCCTCTTTACAGTACTCCACTTCTTCTAGATCAGTGGTTCTCAACCTTCCTAATCCTGCAGCCCTTAAGAACAGTTTTCTTCATGTTGTGGTGAGCACCGACCATACAATTCTTTTCATGGCTACTTTGTAACTGTAATTTTACTACTGTTGTGAATTGTAATTTAAATCTATTCTGTAATGACCATCTGATATGTAGGTGTGTCTAGAGAAGTCACAGCATACAGGTTGGAAACCACTGCTCTACACTACTTCTCCCAGATCTTTTACAGAGAATCAAACCTGTGAGAGGGCAGGGGATGTAGAGGGCAGAATGAAGGAAAGAGATGAGAGAAGCAAGAGTGGAGAATAAGGATTTTCAATAAAGTATTACCTTACATGGTCGTGAAAACCACAGTCTCGTGGCCTTTAAGCAGGAAGCTGGAGGTACATAAGAACAAGTGTCCAGTGCACTTCTGTGTCTAAAAGGCTGAGGACCAGGAAAGTTGATGAAATAAGCGTCAATTTAGAGTTAATAGAATAGAGAGTATAGAGGACCAGAGTTTCAGTCTGAGCCTAGAGAGTGGAACAAGTTCAAGAGTAAGTGCTGCGTCTAAAGACTGTCCTTCTTCTCTGCTAAGCCTTTGCGTTCTCTTGGAACCTTTAATCATCGGAAGAGACACACACACATAAAGAAAAACAATCAGCTTTACCAGGTCTTCTGATTCCGATGTTTACCACATCCAGAAACCAGGCCCACAGTAGTTTAAAGTTTAATCAATACCTGGAGTTATATGTATGGTACCTGTGGAAAACGTAAAGAAGACTGCTTGTACCCTGTGAGACAAAATGCAAAATTGCCAAGATGTAGGTATTATAATACAGCAATATAGTAACCCTATACAAATTCTTCCTGTGTTTGCAAAAGGTTTTATGATCAAAAGTGCATCCCAATTCATAACCCATGACAAGAAACACATCTGACAGCCTAGGATTTAAGATGCATTCGTTCTATTAAGAATTCCTATTAAAGAATGAAACTAAAATGTTGTGCCTCATAAAAACAGGCTGAAGCATGGACTTTGATCTTCCACATTATGGTTAAATGAATTTCAAGTCCTAAGAGAATGCTCAACATCTTAATCATACTATGTGAATGTCCAGTATCTCATCAGGCATCAAATGTTCTATGAATAAAAGAAATGTGTCTTTGTGTTACATTAATTGTTACCATATGGCAAACAAAAATTCAAATCACAGATAAATAAATGCTGGACACTTTGTTTAATATGTCATTAGGTTAGGCCTCCAGCATCCCCTTTAAAGCTTGTCATTAAATTAAGGACCAGTCTTAACATGTGACTGCTATTTCATTGAAAATCATACCAAATTTGGTACACTTAATATTGTTGGTAATCAATGTAATAAACTGCAGCTCTCATCTCAAGCATCAAAGAGACCTTTATAAAGAATGTGTGGGATGCTTCAGATTTCTAAATGTTTTCAATCCCTTGCCTGAGCCTCTGGAATAAACTGACATTTGTGCAATATGGGTGAGTGTTTAACCCCTTAAGACACTGGCAGAGGAAGTGCAGACTCACCATTAGAGATTTCAGTTCGGAACCTCTGAGAACAATTTTTTAAATTAATTACAGTTTATTCACTTTGTTATCCCAGTTGTAGCTGCCCCCCTTAATCCCCTCCCAATGCCACCCCTCCCTCATCTCCCCCATACCCTTCTCCAAGTCCACTGATGGGGAGGTCCTCCTCCCCTTCCATCTGACCCTAGCTTCTCAGGTCTCATAGGGACTGGCTGCATTGTCTTCCTCTGTGGCCTGGTAAAGCTGCTTCCCCCTCAGGGGGAGGTGATCAAAGAGCCTGCCACTGAGTTCATGTCAAAGACCAATTTTTACAATGCAGTTGGCAAAGCAATGGAGTTTTAGCAACCTTACAGAGATGTTCTTTGAATTCATTGTGGTAAACATCATTGGAAAGATAAGAGAAAAATATTTTTTTACTCCAACATAGAACTGAAGAGTACATTTGTATATTTAATGTTTTTTCACATTATGCATAAATTCATAGATAGTTTATTACCTCATCGGTACTACTTTTTTATTGAGATTCCAGACATGACTTTGCCTTTGTGCAGTTAGCATCCTGCCATAGGGAGAAACATGCCAGAAGTTCAGAGATGGCATGGTCTCTCCATTAAAAGAACTGGTTTTAGGTGGTTTCTTTTCCTTCTTCTAATTTGGCAAGCATACAGAAGGAAAAAAAGAAAATGTTCCATTATTCTCTCAAACCATACATAATAAACTAAAAGGGAAATTGGATAAAGAGGAAATGTTGGCATATCTAGTTAATTACAGTGTGGTTGGTCACTCGATGCAGAGCCAAGGCTCCCCTTTCTCCTACGGTTTTGACCTGAAAGTCCTCAAAGGAAAGAGTTCACATCAAAATAGAGCAGTCATATTTTTAAAAGATTACAGTTTGCTTACTGAGGAAAAGTACAACCACATGACCTTGTCATGAGTAACCTTGGCTCCATGTGTATTTGGGAGAAATTGAGGTTATTATCTTACAAACTCTATTTCTGCATCTGGAACATGTAAGAAATATGTACCTTTTAGTATTTGTATGCGAGTAAACTTATAAATGAAGCTTTCAAAAACAGTAAATTGTTGTTGTTGTTGTTATCTTCTCCAAGGTAAGGTAAAAAGGCCCTCTCTTTGCTGTGAGTCAGGTTGTTTCCTGTATCAACATAAGGAATGTTAACATACTCAGAGCCTTGCTGTGGAATGCAACAGGAAATTTTTGCTCTCAGAGTTGGGGTTTTATCTTTATTTTCATCTTTCAGTGTTCTGCTTACTGTGCTGTACACATAGTCACTGTTAGCTGAGATGAAAATGCTGTTTCCTGATTTTTTTTAACAGAGGACATAAGCATTCCTTATTTTAGTGAGGAATTTCTCAGAACGGTCCCAAAGTCTAAGGATAGCAAACTGAAAGTGGCAGCAATAAACCCATCTGTTTATTCTACTCCAAGCCAAGAAACTGCTGCCCACTGTCATCTGGGATTAAAGCTCTCTCCTCCACCTCTGGCTTTTCATTAATTTTGTCCCACGAGGAGCCTCTTTCTGCTGACAGCTGTGACCAGGGAATAGGGGGAAATAACTATCATCTTGGACATGCCCCTAATCACCCGCACAGGTGTCAATGGTCAGCCTGCTAGAAGTGGCAATTTTCCACTGTCCAAGTACCTGTCCTGAAAGTTCATAGTCCTGGCACCTTTATGTGGTAGAAATTAGGCACGCTGTAAAATATAAATTACAACATTTAAACCTGGAGTCAGGAAGAGTTAAGGATTCCTCGAACTCTTCAAGGGTTTGGGGTTGATTATACACACATGCATGCCTGTTTTTGAAAACCCTGAAATCTGTTAAATAACTTCAAGGTAAATTAACTTGTTTTACAAATATAAAATTCTGAGGCTATTTATTTCAATGACACCTCTCAGCATTATGCTGTTTTGGTTCGACTTAAATTCTCAAGAACTCCCTTCAAGTTCTCACTTCCCCACCCCAACTAAACAATTGATAAAATAAAGCCATCCATAGAGGGCAGCACAGATGGCCTCTCTACCTTCTTTCCTAGAGAACTCAAAGCCAGTGTATAATCCTTTAGTGACACCACCAGAAAGAACTCTGAGACATCTTGAATTACATCAGGATTTATTTTATTCAAGTGATTCTTAAAACACTTGCAACAAAAGTGCATTTATGGTTGGCGGGTGAAGTCTTCTAAAATCATCAGGGTCAGGTGAGAACAGCTGTTTAAAACACCTTAATCTTTCATATGTCATCAAGTATATGAAATTGCATGCTATGTAATGTAAGAAATTTGCAGGCACATGCTTTCACATCTCCATTACATATTTCTGCTACTTAGCATACTTCTTACATTGGCATACATATAACCCTCACAATCTTTTGGTATTATTATATTTGCTAACATTTTGTTCTTTTGTTGTTGGTAGAGTAGGATCTCACTATGTAGCACAGGCTGGTTTCAGACTAATGCATTTCTGCCTCAGCATTTCTATTACATGAGATCAAAGATGTTTACCACCATGTCCAGTTTATTACTTCTTCAAACAATAAAGAGTATTCTTTTCAATTTACCTGGCTATCACTCCTCATAGAGCTGTAATTAGTTTCACTCCCTCTGAGATGTTTGTGACTTTACTTTACCCTCAACCTGTAGGTCGTGAAACCTCCAGAGGCCAAACAACCCTTTCACAGGGGTCACCAAAGACCATCTCCATAGCAGATATTTACACTATGGTCCATAACAGTAGCGAAATTAGAGTTATGAAGTAGCAATTAAAATCATTTCCTGGTTGGGGTCTTTATAACATTGAGCACTGTATTAAAGGGTCGCAGCATCAGGAAAGTTGAAAACCACTGCTCTAGGCTTACCTTCCTAGGGTGCACTTCTACTGACAAGAAGTCACATGAGATCTGTTTTTCAGAATCATGATATTCTAGTTTCAGTTCTGTTGGATATGTTTTCTTTTCTTTTGATTTTCAAGTCTTGATTTGGAATTCAAGACCAATGGGAGGTTGAGACAACAGACAGACACAGGCAGATGGTACTTTTGTAAGGACATCCATGTTTTCCTGTAGTCTCCACATGCACACACACCTGCACATATGCCTGCACATCAACAAAACTTTTTTCTTAATTTTAGATCATCTGATGAATTACAATGATTTTGTAATTTCTTTTTTTTTTTGGCTCAAGGTGTTTGATGTAGTTTTAGAATTTCCTGGTATCCATATGTATTTTTCTTTATAATTTTGCAAACATTTTTAACACCTGCTGTCTCTTTCATGATTTGAGGTTGTAGTCACCCAGCTTTCATATTACTGTGACATTTGTCCTACTGCACTTCAATGATTTTTTTCGCTAGTCGCTGGGCATTTTGGTATTATTTTGTTATGCACTGAGTTCTGTTTGTAGTGGTATTCAAACTACTTATGAATCAGCTTAATCCCTTTGAATCTTCATGTTAAGTTTTATTAGAATAGGCATATCTGACAAATACTCAGGGAAACCCTCCTGTAAAGTTCTCGTGTTTATCTCTGCAGTTTTACATGTCTCCAGTAATTCCCTTCACCTCATTCTGACCAAAAACTGGACTTTTCCTCTTTAAATAACTGGCCAATAACTGGTATTTTTCTCTTTGAATTACTGAGATTCTAGCTTTCCTTGGGCCCTCATTTTTGAAACACAATCCAAAATTTGCCTAATGGCATGAAGTCCATGTGATCATAAAGAATAGCTCATTTGCTTTTCTCCTCTTAGAAATCACAGACCTTTGTTTATTCCTGTTATCCACACCCAAAAAAGTGAAGTATTCATTTTCATGTTTTAATATTTTAACAGATTAATGACCAGTTGGTATGACTTCTTGATATATCAGCATTTTATTATTGCAGATAAAATATAACCTATTGATGTGCCTTATTATGAGTTTCATATTGTCTGATAGGAACATAACTATACTAACCACACTGTATTTTTAGAAGTATCTTTCCCTATTTTTAATCTTCAATTATTTAACTCTATATTTAAAAAGTATCTCTTCTATAGAGTAATGTGAAATGATGTAATTATATTATAATCTCAAAATAGAAACAAAATAATTTTTGCGAGATGCTGCTGCAATAGTATGTGTTTTCTCCATTACCATGATTTCTTTGATGTATTAAAAACTATAGTTATTAAAGTGTATGATTAGTAGCCAGTAGGATATTCAAGATACCCTGTCTATCTGCCTGTGCCTCCTGAGCTGGTGGAGTATGATAGTATTCTAGCTCTGTCATTTCAGTGTAGGAGTTTTCACTTTCCCTACATGTAATAGGAGCTATATGTGACAATAATATCAAAAAAATGAGAAGAAAGAAATAGATTGAAGTATAATGTGATGGGTTGACCAATAAATGGCTTGTGCACTCCAGCCATATTCCATATGTTATATTATGTGTTGTGGAAACAATATAAGAAAAACATGACCTTTATTCTTAAGAATCTTTTGTTGTTTGTCCATATTTGTTACTTTGCAGATGACTGGAGAGCTCAGCTGGGGTGCTGAAGGGAAACTTGGCTTTCTCTACATTTTAGGAAAAGGGGGAGGGATATGTTCAGGGTCTCAGGATGCCTGAGAGAGCTGTCCCTAAGGAAAGGGACAGACCTTTGAATGAACCTCATTAAAATTGCACCTAACCTGCACACTCCCAGAATCCCTGGTAGAACCATGGTGATTATCTTCTCCTCATCTATATTTAACAACAGAAAGGGAGGATCTTACCTCATATGAAATTTTATGGAGCCCATATAGTTGTGGTTTTTTAATAATTTTTATTTTTACTTTTTAATATGAATTACAGTTTAGATTCACTTTGTATCCCAGCTCTAGCCCCCTCCCTCATTTCCTCCCAATCTCATCCTCCCTCCCTCTTCTCCTTCCATGCCCCTCACCAAGTCCACTGATAGGTGAGGTCCTCCTCCCCTTCCATTTGATCCCAGCCTATCAAGTCTCACTAGGGCTGCCTGGATCCTCTTCCTCTGTGGCCGGGCAAGGCCTTATCGCTATCCCTGTCAGAAATATTTCCACCATACAACAAGAACATTTGTTTTCTTTCTTGAGTTTGATACTATTTACATTTATGTAGGTAGTTTTTCAAAATTCACTGACTTTTTCTTATGATAGGTGCATTAGCTTGGATGGGCATTATTTTTCAACACAGCACTTTTATAAGGATACATAGATTTACTGAAAGTCTGAGACATCATCAAAACTGGCCTCCCCAACTTTAGATCTGTAATTTGCATTAGTCAGATTTAGGGGTGGCATGAAAAAAATCTGAGATAAAAAAAAGAAAGAAAAAATATCCTTATTTTGGCCCCAGTGGCTTCCATTCAGCATTGGGTAGGCCCATTGCTGTGGGCCTGATGAGATTCATGGCAATGCATTTCTACTGAGATCATGAAGATTCATCACATTTTTTTAATACCAAAGATGAAAAAGCAGAGTAAGAAATGATACCAATGAATTCTGTGGTGCACAGGGAAATTAATCCAACTTACACTAGAACCCAACAAAAATCGCACAACCTGGTTTCAAGATTATTATTTTTTTGTCTCATCAACTGTTCAACACTCTCCTACTTAAAAGACTCGTTTAGTTTTTCTTTCCAATGTGCTGTTACCAGCCAGTCTTCACAGAAGTGTAATTGCCCACCCTAACCTTTACGTTTCAGAAGTATTTTCAAACCAGAAAAGTAAATTTTTTATTTGAGTAACTATGTGATATTTATCCCGGTCTCTTGTAGAACTGCATCAAAACATGTAAACAAGGACCTTGGTAACATGGAGGAGAATAAAAAGCTGGAAGAAAACAATCACAAAACAGAAGCCTAAGAGAGGAATGGTTCCAGGTGTCCAGGTGAGTGGGCTGGGAGGGCTGTTTGCAGTGTGACTCCTAGGGAGTGAGCTGTGTGTGTGAAACCCAAACTTCACTTCACTTCTTCATTCCAGTGCCCCAAGCAGAAAGAGGGTTTTCTAGGGGCAGCATTGATGACTCATTGCTCTCAGAAGAATGGGTTCTCCCAGTCTCCTCAACCTCCTCAATATAATTATTATCCTCTGAATAATAAAATCCACTTTTGAGATTCTTAGCATCTCATTTGCATTTCATTTTTTAATGCCAAAAAATTTTGCTGCATACAAAGAAGCTTTATTTTGAAAGTTGGTATTTGGGTTCAGTAAGCCCAAACTCTAAATTTATTTTTAAAACCCATTAGAATAAATTTTAACATATAAATAGTTTAATCTAAGGATATGGCATAATTGTGAGTGTATTTATACAGCTGTCTCCCAAGTCATTTAATAAAAAGGCTGACAAGCTAATATGTATATTAGGTAGAGAGAGTGAGAGAGAAAGAGAGAGAGTGAAAGAGAGTATGTATGCATTCAAGTACTTTCATGAGCACATATGTGTGTATGAATATATGCCAGTGCTACGTATGTTACATATATTCACATTCATTAATGTATCTAAATGATTTTTAAGGCACTCACACAAAGGTGGATGACTCAATGGTTTTACCGATACAACTTGACCATCCTTTGTGTGCCCCCTCCAGATGCACAAAGCCATCATTTGGATTCAGTTTGCCTTTTATGCAAAATTTTACAGAGCTATTTTACTGCGCTGCAAGCCTTGTTCTAGGAGCCATTGTTAACTAGATATATAATGCCATGTTTTATTTCATTAGTCTGTGTGTCATGGAGACAACTGCTATACTAACAACATGTAAACAGCCCTACTTCTGCGAACTTAGATGCACTATAAATTAACCGGAAGCTAATTACCTGGGAGAGAAGTGTAGGGTAGTTGAAATGAGATCAATCCATAAAGCCTGACAGTTGGACCCTCAAGAGTTTGAGGAGTCAGACCTGGATTCGTTCTTCTGTTCTGCTCTCTGAGACCCAAATACATATTAGCAATTTCACACTTTATTCTCCCTTCACACTACTCTGTTCTCTCTTCCTCAATTCCATGTCAACAATCTGTTGAATCTCAACTGTTTCCCTCAAAATCAGGTTAAGTTTAATCTCACTGTAAAACTAAAGAAAAGTCCCTCAAATTAGACTGTGGTTCACAGGGACATATGAATTTTAAATTTGAAGAGAAATGTGATGAAATTTTGTCCGGAAACACCTTTATTATCTCCTTATCTTTATAAAAATTAACCTTGTTCTACACAAGGAGGAAGAGAGAAGGAATGGAGGGAGGAAGGAAGAAATGAAGGAATCACCAATTCCCAAACTATATTGTAAAATAAATAGGGATGTGTTTACTGGTGGGCTTGGGACAGCAGGGTTTTATAAACAATGCCTTATATGATATAATTACTGTCCCTTTTAAAACAAAGGATCTGTTTATTATGAAAATGATTATTATGGTAACTTATCTGCATTATGTTTTTTCAACATTTCAGAGAGAAAAAACCATATAGACAAATTGAAGCATGAATGTGGATTGTATTTAAGACATATACAAAGACAATGACAGCAATTCATGGTTCAAGTATTAAGCAGTTCATCCTACCAAGCTGTCACAGGATCTTAGAGAATTATCTCAAGTAAAACAAATGAAATAAAGTTATAAAGTAACAACAAGATTTGGCAGCCATGATAATAGGTCATATGTTGTATTTGGTTTGATTTTTTTTTCTGTAAATGTCTGCACTAAGGGTTTCCTTTCAGTTTGCCTTTTATGTAAATTTTTTACGTAGCTATTTTTATACACTGTAAGCTTTGTTCTGGGAGTGGCTGTTAATTCGATGTCCAATGTAATGTTTTATTTCAGTTGTTTATATGGATAGTCTGATCAGGTACAGTTCGGATTCTGATTGCTATCAATAATGCCCCGAACTTTCTTATGAGGACACGAAACACAAAGGTGGCAGTTGTGAGATTAGAGACACTTACCTTGCCCAATCAGAAGCTGCTTTTTTTATCTTGAGAGTCGGGAGCACCATAGGGTGTGATGGTGCCAGCAGGCTCTCGGAGGCAAGATTCAGACACATACAGCAACCCCACATGAGAATGGTACTAACTGACCATTTTGTCTTCTCTGAAAAAGACATGCACGGACTTTGGATTACATGTACTTAACAACACGTGCTAGTGAACTACATTCTGTCAAAAGAATATTTTTAAAAAAAGAATAAAAAAAACGATTTGTCAGAGAAAGTTGGAAAAATCACAGCTAGCATTCCCGTTTCCACTGATCACAATGTAAATCACTGTAATTAAAATTGGTGTTAAATCCTTTGGGTTATCCACTGCCTTAAAGTAACACTTATTTCCCTTAAAAAAATAAAATAAAATAAGAGATATCAGTCAGAATTGCAGATTTTTAACAGTGGTCATTATTAAAGCTGTGTTATTTTCCACAGAATATAGAATATATATTTTTTTCGTGTGTGTTTTTGTTAACTACGCTACAGATATTGAATGCACCTTGAGATAATTTAGTGTTTTTAACTGGTACATAATTTATCAAGCAGTACATGAAAGTGTAATAATAAAATGTCTGTATCTTTAGTTACACTCAGATTTGTAACTTTATAAACATGTTTTCTGCCTGAGGTACTTTTTAGGGAGGTAGTAGACATGGGAACTTTTTGAAGTAGACTGGATAAGGGTCAGTAGCAATTTGCAGCTAGACTTTAAACTTTGTTCTTTCAGGTAGAAGCTTGGTTTCTGGGATCACACTGCACCATTTTGTCCCAGATTTACCTGTACAACTTTAACCAAGAAAAGAAAAAAAATGACCATTTATTCCCAGGCATAAAACTATGTTCTTTAAGAGGAAAAGGAAGTGTGATGTTTCCTTTTAGACTCAAACAATAAAACTGTTTTGAAGGCAATGAGAAACTAATCAAAGATTAATCACTGATGGAGGTCGGGGATAATATTTTGCCACTTCCACATACTGAGAGATGTGTCATTGTACGCTTGTAACTATTTGATCTGAGCAATAGTGTCTCAGTTTAATAAAAGCATCCTATAGTACATTGCTATGGATTAAATACGTAAAATATTCTACTAGGCTCCATGCTGTACAAAATGTGAGGGGGTAAAGAAAATATGTTATTTTGCCTCTAAACTTTGATTTATTGAAGTTTTATTTGGCAAGAAAAAATTGAATCTTGATCAATATTTAAACCAAAGGGAAAAGGGAAAAACAAAACAAAACCAAAGTTCTTTGTTTTGCATGGCTAAGCCATTCAGTTTATCTCTGTAAATAATATGATTTCTTTTTGTTTTCCTTTTCCTTTCTCTTTAGAATTTTGTTAAAAAAAATTCTAAAACTTTTAAATACCTGCTTTCCACAATAGCCATGAACACTACAGTGAGATTAGTTCCATATGAATATTTTTTTTGTTTTTTTTTTTCTTTTGGTGTGGGAGATCAAAGATTTAAAGTCTTACTCTTAAGATTTGTTTGCAGAAACAAGTAACAGGGCAATGAAAGGAGAGGGTTTACTCCTAGTCTGGTACAGTGGTCACTTGCAATGGTCACTGAGTCCGCAAACAGCTGTTGGATCCTAGACAGCAGCACAAGTGGCCCGGATCTCTCAATCAGGAGCAGATGTTTACAAGAGAAGAGAGGACAGGATTGCTACTACTGCGTCAGTGTCTGCATAAGGAGGAGGCTCACTCAAGTCGCTCAAGAGCAACTCCATGTACTGTTGTGCTGGAAGGAGGCTAATTCCGAGTTTTCCACTTCTGGTGTTTCTTCTCTCCAGCTGCACTCGCTGGCAACAAGATACAGGTTTTTAACCAGTTCAAGGTCTGCCCCCTATATGTAATTATAGGAATTGTATGTGGAAATGGATTAACATGCCCCTCTATGCCTACAAGGAAATAAAAATGAAATATGTCTTCACATATCCCTCATAGCTGTCTGCCTCTTGTCTGCAATAGGATGTTCATGTACAAAAAAAAGTGATTTTCTTTAATAAAAGGTGAAAACGTCGATGTGATTGTCCCTCTGAAAGTGGATTATAAAAATAATAAATATAAAATATAATATGAAAAATAATAAAACATCTTCCTGTACAGCTTCCCATCCGGACGCTACCTTGAGTTTTCACCAGTGAGTTTCTAAAGGTGTCTGTCCTCACAGTGCTTGATGCCGCCCCACTGTTAGCTTTTAATGAAGAGGACACTTCACTTCTGTCTTAGCTAGCCATTTTATTGCTGTGAAGGGACATTGTGACCATGGTGACTCTTACAAAGGTCAACATTTAATTGGGGATGGCTTACAGTTTCAGGGTCCATTATCATCACAGTGGAAAGCATGGTAGCGTGCAGGCACACATGATGCTGGAGGAGCCCAGAGTTCTATCTCTTGGTCCAGGGGCAGCAGTTGGAGACTGTGTGTGTCACACTAGCTTGAGCCTGTGTGAGATCCCAGAGCTTGCCTCGCCAGGGGCATACAAAGCCACAGCTTCTCCTAGGCCACATCTACTCCTACAAGGCTGCTCCTCTTAATAGTGCCTCTCACTGTGGACCAAGCATTCAAGCACACGAGTCTATGAAGGCCATACCTGTTCAAGCCACCACAACGTTTATCTTTCTTTACCTCACTTTAGATCACCTTTTGGAATTTTCTAGGCATGATCTATCACAGAAAGAGAAATGAGCTGTCTTTCAAATAGAATAAGCCAGCTATATACATCAGAGGTGAAAAATTAATGTTTGGGGAATAATTAGCCATCTCGCTGTGGTGACTCAAGCTTGTAATCATCATTTAGGAGGCTAAGGTGGGTGCATCAGGAGTTCCAGACTAGTTGGTGCTACGTAGTGAGTTCCAAGCCAGCCTGCACTACAGAGTAAAATTCTATCTCAAAAAGTAAAGAAAAAGAAAGTTTGGACCCACCTCTTTCAGGATATTCGTTCAACCTCTACTCACCAGCTACTGTCAATAACATTTCACATCCTCTCTTTCCATCTGGTACCTCAGGGTTGAGTTCTGTGACTCCCAGGAGTACATTTCTGCAAAACTGATGCCTGTTAACTTCATCCAGGCTGCTATAGATCTCTGAGCTGCTTGAACATACTCCTTTCAAGTTAATGAAGTGGTAAGATAGTAAATTGACACATCAGTTGATGAGACCAAAAAGATTCTTTTAAGATGGTTATGTAATAGTCAATATCACATAATTATTCAGCTGTATATAAGTAAAATGCACTTGAATGTTTTTCTTTTTGATCTTATAATATAATAGTTCTCCTTTCTCTTGTCTCCCTCTATATTATCCTATCCTTCCCCACTCTTTTTCAAACTCATGACCTCTTTTATCACTAATTGCTATTGTATGCATTTATGAATATATAGACATACATATTCTTAAATATAACCTGTTTAAACTATATAATATTACTACTATGTATGTTTTCAGGGTTTGTCATGGAGCATGCTCTTCCCTGGGGAAGGCCAGCTCTTCAGCATCACATTTAAAATACACACACATTGCTATCCTATTTAAGTGACTGTAATAAGACAGACATGAAGTAGATGTGCTGTTTAACTACTTATTAACTTGCTCTCTCACTATTTTGAGATGATATTATCCTAAACCTACATATCAAGGGAAACTGACTTTGTTTACAGTCATGAATGGGTTGAGGGGGGCAGGGATGGACTGACTACTTATGTCCAAGTTTCCAAAGTGCAGGCTGTACCCATCATATACTTATTATCTCGCTAATAAAAGTATACATCTCTCAGTACTTACGATGACTCCCAAAAGGACAGATTACATTCAGTACCCAATGTTTCCTCTGCTATTAAACATCAGATTCTCATAGAAAGTAAGAAAATAAATTTTTAAGAAACATGAAATTTTCTTCAGAAAGCATAGATTTTGTGTGTGTGTGTGTGTGTAAAGATACTTGCTTGTAAGTCCTAAATCCAAGGAACCCTATATTAACTAGCACTATCTTCATTTTAAAATTAATGCAGTGTCCTTGGCACTGGATGCATCCTATTTTCACAAAAGAACACATTTCACTTAAAAGTAGGATGGCTTCCTTCTATAATAAGCTTCTTCATAAAAACTGTTCTCCTAAAAATGAACTTTATTAGGGAACCATGAAGGCAGAAACCTGGAGCTAATTTTCTCTAGGCTCTCTGTCTTCACCAATTCATCATCCCCATTCAAACCCAATTCATTTCCACCCAAATTGCCTTTCTCATTTTTCCTTATAAATTCCTTATAATGAATATTTTACATACAAAAATATTCATTAGAAAATGAATGTATGGGCACAAAACTTCAAAAGCATCCCATGCTCAGGTTATTTGTCTTATCTCTTTGTGTTAGCTGTCTTTAGGGAAAGTTTTACTTTGTAACAGCAGGCCAGCACAATATAAGAAAATATCTTCAATTTTCTATATAGATACATGGCCATGTATGTGAAGACAGGCACACGATTGCACACACAGAGGATATTGTAATCCTATTTCTGGATATGAAAACAGAATTTGATTAGCAAAAAATGAAATTTTTTGAATAATCACAACATAGGAAGCAGAAAAGGAATGGAGATGATCATAATTATTTGACGGACGGCATTCCACAATTATTTAAGGTCACTTGAAGGCCAGCAGCTGCAATAAAATATATACAAGTAAACATAATTGTGAAAACTCAATACCATTGATAAGTAGATGAGGGCCTCAGTATCATAGAGACTTCACAATAATTTGTTACAATCTTCAAAAGCCTTTTATCCTAGATTGCAGGTATTATGGTATTTTGAAAGCAAAACTTCTGATAAAAATATACCTTTGAATGTTGTCACAATGCAGTTTAGACTGTTTGGCCACCAAAAATCAAAATAAAATCCCAAATTGTCTCATAAAAAATTCCCCTATTATTCTGCTTTTTTGGAGTAGGCCGTGGTAAATGAAGCTTAATTAGTAGTTTGAATGGACATGCCTGGATTAACAAAGAGATGAGAAGTTCACTTCCATCAAACACAGTAGGTGGAATTAGAGAGTCCTCTATAATGCTTGAAATTCTCACCCGTGGGAAAACTGTAGTTCTTCAAACGGAAGATTGTCACTGCTTGAAATTGGATTTGCAGCAGTCTTCCTGTAGTGGCTGATTAAGGAAATGGAACATTTGGAGGGAAATGTGGGAGAAGAGGGAGTGAGGGTGGGACCAGGAGGAGATAAGGGAGGGAGGGGGCTTAGGGATGTAAAGTAAAGAAATTGTAAAAAAAATAAATTTAAATTATAAAAAATAAGGAAAACAGAAAGGGTTTACATCTGAGCAACTGAGTCATTCCAGAGATGCTGGCCAATTTCTCAAAATCCCCCTCCCTCTGAAATTTGAGGTGTGGTTCTGTAAGTGTCTACAATTACCCTAGGGTTTTTTTCCCCTTGCTTTGATGGTCTTTGTCCACTGTGAGCTTTAAAAAAAAACCTTTAAGGGGGAAAAATAAAAGCATCATTTATTGACCCTGATTTCAAGGAAAATGGCTATTATTTTACACATTTAGTTTCACTTACAATAATAACCTTCGTCACATTTTTCTTGATATAGGGGCCCTTGCTTTTCCATTTTTAATCATTATAAACACACCATTTACATGATAATGGGCTTTCCCTCACATTTTCAACAGCTCCAGGTAAACAGCAAATCCATCTTCCCACATATTCCTACGTGGTAAATGTTTTAGAAAAAAAAAGTGACTTAAAGGCTTCATTCATTAAGGTTTAATTTTTCTTGAATAAACTGACAACATTATCAAACACATTCTCTAAAACCATCCCCACCACAATAGTTTACTGTTGTCTTGCTGACAATAGCAATACATATTATTGGTGCACAAAGAAGTCCACTAATTAAAAAAGGTTCTTGTTTTGTAAGGCTTCTGTACCAAAGAAGGTGTGGTGCTTTGATTAGTAGCTTCAGAGTCCTTGTTCAGTTACTCCTAATACTTGCATGGAAAGTAGGTTATGAGGCAGAATATCTCCTTTTCAACTCATAGAGCCCCACTCTCAGATATGGAACTACAGGGACTAAAAAATACTGAAATCAGAAGAACCAAGGCTTTGAGGTGGTCAAAGCCAACATCCACCCCATAGTCTGCTGGAATGCAGAAATGGTCTTCCCCAGAGACAAGCACTTTAATTTGATTATCCAATACCAAGTGGTCATCCCTGAAATCATACATATGTAACAGAGAAAAGGAGGCCACCATTTCTGGGAACAAGGAGAGATGCATGGGAGAGGTTGGTGGGAGGAAAGGGGAGGGAGTAATGATATAATTGTATTTTAATTTTCTTCATTCTTAAAATTTTTGTTGATTCTTTGTGAATTTCCAATCATCATCCACCCCATCCTACTCATCTCCCTGGCCCTTCATATCTGCTCCTGTTCTCTGCTCTTGCAACTCCACCCTCAAAAAATAAAATAAAATAAGATAAAATTTTAAAAAACTGTCATGGACACTGTAGTATGTCTTAGTATGTCACATAGTATACTCTTTGGTCCATACATCTTTACGTGCAAATGTTCATTGCAATGAGTACTGGTCTCTTTCTGGTTTCTGGCTTCTGCTACACTATACTAGATCCTCACCGGGACTCCTCTCTGATATCTTGTTGTTGCCCTGTGTCATGGAGATCCTACAGCTTTGGATCTGCAAGACTGACTCTTTCATGCATTCCAGAAGACCATGAGGTGGATGTTGGGGTTGACCAACTCAAAGCCTTGATTCTGAGCCTGAGAGGTAGCAGACTTGGTCAGCCTGACAGCTCTCCTGTGCCTGCACCAACAGGGTGAGCACTCTAGCATTGCTCCAACTAGCTCACCCGCCAAGGGACAGGATCGCTGCTTCTGCTCTCATGTCTGCAGCCAGTTCACTTTTGCCTTCCCCACCAGTGCTAACTCCATCAGTGCTAGCCCAGGTGAGGTGCAGGGCCCGCTCTCCCTAGAGCTACAGCCAGTGAGGGGGAGACCCAGCTCACCTGCCTCCTCTACGCTCTGAGGGTGAGGGAGACATCTCTCCCTTGCCTATACCATCTCAGGACAGAAAAAGGGTGGGGCCGGTTCTCCCATGCCCTTAGGGGTTGTCAAGGTCAACTCTACAGGACAACTCTGCAGAATGCCGTGACCAGTGAGGGGTGGGGTCAGCCGAACACATTGCCTCAGGGAATAGTCCACACTAGGGACATCTGCCTGGCATTTGATGGTAACATGGGCTTGGGACATCAACTCAGACTTCGGCTGCCCATAGGACATGGCCCCCAGCAACAGCATGCCCCCCCCCCATGTCTCCATAGCCTCAGGTGGCAGTGTAGGCCACTCAGATCAGCATGTCCCCCTTCGGTATCCACACGCCCTCTAGTGTCAGCTCAGATCAAGGACATCAGTTGGCCTTTGGTGGTAACTTGGGCCACAGACATTGACAGGGACCCCAGTTGCTGCAGAATCGCAGCCCAGGGCTGATCCTCGTTATGATCCCCTGTTTCTCACTTGCGTTGCGTGTCCAGTCCCACCTTTCTCCACAGTGTGTGGACCCCTCAGACGGAACCGCTCTTCCATCTCTCTAGCTTGTACTCTGTCTTTCCCATCTCTGCATCGCACATTCAGCCGTCGTAGTGTCACCTGAAGCACACGCTTCAGTGTCTATCCAGGTTGGTGCTGTCATGGTGGGTGCTGGGTTGTCTTTCTTCCAGCTTCCCCCTTAATTTCACTTTTTTTTTTTTTGCCCCAGAAAGTGACATTTTTTCAAAGAGAGAGAAAATAAAAAACAAAAACAAGATGTCCATCCCTTGGTTCCCTTCTCCCCCCTCTAGCTGTTCCTCAGCACCCCCAGGACTGAACCCTGGCTAGTGCCAGGTTGCAGAACAGCCCCTCAAATGAGGGGCATCTCTTCAATGGAGGTGTTGTAGAAAGTCTCAATGTCTGGAACGGTCCTCTTGTCTTCTTCTGTTACCATGTTAACAGCCACACCCTGACGGCCAAACCAACCACCTCAACCAATTCTGTGGATGTAGTTCTCCCTCTTGGTGGGAAGGTCGTAATTGATGACTGAAGAAACCTGCTGCACGTCAATGCCTCAGGTCAACAGGTCAATGGTAATAAATACTGTGCTGGAACCAGACCGGAACTCCCTCATGATCACATCTCGTTCTTTTTGGTCCATGTCTCCATGCATGGCAGACACAGTGAAATCCTGGGCATACATCTTCTCAGCGAGTGAATCCACCTTCCTTCGGGTGATAGTGAGAGTGTCATACAAGTCGCACAGCGTGTCAAGCTTCCACTCCTCTTGCTCCACACTGATGTAGAGCTGATGTAGATACCCTCCAGGGTCAGCTCTTCCTTCTTGACAACAATCCAAATAGGGTCTCTCATGAACTTCTTGGTCCCCTCAAGGACATCAGAAGGCATTGTAGCAGACAACAAAACTATCTGTGTGTTACTGTTAAGCTTTTGGAATATGTCATAGATCTGGTCTTTGAACCCACAGTTTAACATTTCATCTGCTTCATCCAGTAGAAACATCTTGATGTATTTGAGGGACAGATATCTCCGGTTAAGCTTGATGTATTTGAGGGACAGGTATCTCTGGACAAGCATGTCAAACACCCGGTCAGGGGTGCCCATGATGATATGGGGAGCTTCCATTTGCAGCTTCTGCACCTCAGCACGCACATTGGTTCCCCCAATGCAGGCATGCCAAGAGGCACCCATGTAGTCTCCTAATGTCATAACCACCTTTTGTATCTGCTGAGCCAATTCACGAGTGGGTGCCAGAACCAAAGCCTGTTTGGCCTTTAGGTCTAACTCAATCTGCTGCAGGATTGATATGGCAAATGTAGCCGTTTTCCCAGTCCCAGACTGGGCTTGAGCTATCAAGGCATAACCCTTGATACAAGGAAGAATAGCTCGCTGCTGGGTGGCAGAGGGCTTCTCAAAACCAAAGGCATAAATACCACGGATGAGGGATTCTGAGAGATTCATGTCATCAAAGCTATTCCCAGCCTCATTCCAGTTACCCTCGATGACGCCTTCAGGCTTCATCCCATTAGAGCCGTTGTCTCTGGATCGAGAATCCTGGCTCACAGACATGATCCTTAGACTCTAACAACTTCATTTTTTTTAATTGAAAATTTCTAATTTTATCCAATGAGAAAATTAAATGAAACTATCTTTGCCAATGTACTTCGTTTTCTATTTTATGAGTAAAAGACCAGAACAAAGCAACTAAGGTTTAGACAGATGGGTGAGTATAGAGAGGGAACTCTTAGGTTATGACTTGGGTCTCATAATCAGCCAGAGATTTTACCTGTACGTCCTGTGAATTTGTATCCACGGTGAATTGAGAATTTGATAACTGAGGGCCTTCTTACATGAAGCATGCACTTGTGATGTCATCCCTAATCTACGCAGTTTTTTATTTTTGTCCCTGTTTCACCATTTTAAATGTTTCTGCACAAAGTTCTATCCTTGATTTGCAGATTCCTTGAGCTGCACTAGATATCCAAATTCTGCACTCTATCATGTTCATACCCTTTTTCATTGACTTTAGACTCCCTCTCACAAAAGGACTTAAGTCTGTGTTCCTAACCTTGACCAGAATGATTTGTCTCAGCCACTAAAATCATGCACAAGTGACAGTTTGCTACTTGCATCTAAGTGTCCCACCAAGTGTTCTCTTGTTCTTTTGTGCTTCTATCACCGCCATGAGAGGGGCCAGCTGAGCCCTTGAAGGTGGGAGAGGCAGAACAGAGTTCTCTATCAGGTTAGGGGCTAACCAACAGCTCCAGGAGAGTTGCAGACAAGATCACCTGAACCCAACTCCAGATAACCTGACTCGCAGATGGCCTACAGATGTGTGAGGTACATTAATAAATGATCCGTGTTCTAAGCGACTGAGGTCTGAGTCTGTTATTACTCAGTAATACTTAAATCTACCTTCAGGGTCAACTGAGTTCCTGGTTTGCTTACCAGCACTATGCTCTTCCCAAAGTTGATGCATATTTTATTGACTCCACATGGGTGAGTCCTTTTGAATTTTGAAAATATTGCATTCTTCTCCGACCTTCCTGAAACCAATATGTACTACCCATGGCCCTTAACCTTCAATATACTCTTATTATCCTTCTGAATTACCACTTAAAGTCAGTTTTAGTCCTATCGGTTAACTATCTAGAGATCTGTCTACATATACAAGTCTGTGATAGTGAGGTATGTGACTTGCATTTGTTCCTTTTCATTGTTCCAAAAGTTCATCATCCAAGATAGTTTTGTATAATTGCTCTCTTTATCTGCCCACATAATTGTGTGCCAATACCTTTCTTCAAATTAGAAATTATATTCAGCTCAGATATTCTGCTGACACCACACTCCTCATTAAATGTCAGAGTCTCAAAAAAAATATATTCTCAGCTCAAAGGGCCTAATTAGGCTTTCAGTGATTCATGCCGTTATGCCGTTGGTCATTAGGGCAATCACACAAATCAGCAAGCACTCAGGTCCCCAACCACTAAATCCAGATGTGAAGCTAAAAGATCACAGGCTAAAATCCTGAAGGAAAATTCAGAAGTTTCTTCCTTGCTTTCATTAACCTTTTCCTTATGTTTTCACACATCAGGTTCCTATCTCTCTATTTCTATAAAGTTCCCCAGTGGTAAGGTTCAGGAAAGGAGTGGAAATAAATAAGGATAGCACTGAATAAAAGGCAAACAACTGTAGTAAAACTATAAAACACGCCTAGACATGGGTAAACTCTCACCAAATATTCACAAAAGTTCCCAAATGTTTTACCTTTCTACCACATCCTAGATAACACAATAGTGGTTACGATGTAATGGCAAAGAGGAAGATTTGTGTCCACAAATGGCTATTCTTTCTTGTTTTATGTTTTAATTTTAGTTTTGGTTTAATTTTTTTTCAAGACAGGGGTTCTCTCTGTACCCTGGCTGTCCTGGACAAGCTTTATAGACCAGGCTGACCTTAAAGTCACAGAAAGCCACCTGCCTCTGCCTCCCTGATACTGGGATTACAGGCATGTGCCACCAAGGCCAGCTCAAATCTCTGTTTTTAAGGACACATAAGTTTACTAATTTAATGAAAAGTAGTAGGCTTTATAAATTGGCAGCCTTTAAGTCACATGGCACTCCTGGTTACCAGCAGTGAGACCAGGGGCATAACCCAAACCCTGCACCTTTACTACTTCTTCTGCAGAAAGGTGACAAGATTAACAGCACCAGCTTTTGTTGTTTTCAAAACACAAATGACCCCAAATCTATTACTATCTATACATTGTCCAATTGTGGAGAGAATGAGAGACCTTGGATTATCACTCCTAAGTGGCATGCCTTCATCAAACACCTCTACTCAAGATTTAGGGAACAGCTGAGTTAGGAGGCAGAAAGAGTGTAAGAGTCAGTGGGGGATGGATGACAGCAATGAGACAATGTCTTCCAGACACAACAGGACTGATGCACATAAGAACTCACAGAAACTGTAGTAGTATACACAGGTCTGCACAGGGCCCAGCTACATGAGGTCCTAGCACTGAGACACTGAAGTAGACGTGATAGTCGCGAAAGCCCACGCCTAACCAAAAAGCTATTCCCAATAGACAACAATAGACAAAGCAAAACTTAGTTCTCTCCAATGGAGTCTCACACTCCATGTCCAGAAGTTGATGGTCAACACAAAACAAATTCAAAGGTACCTCTGGAGGTTTTTTATTTGTTTGTTTGTTTTGTTTTGTTTTGCTGTCTGTTTGTTTCTTATGCTTTGTTTGGACATATTTTGTTTTATTAGTCTTTTGCTTTATGTAGTATAGTTTCCAATTTTATATTTTTATGTTTTTACTTATTTGTTTGTTTGGAGGTACATGTGTGTGCTTCTTGTTCCTCTTTTTTTCTTTAAATTCTGGTTTGTTTGTTTCATTGATTGATTGAGAGGGGGAAAAAAATGGAGTTGAATGGGTGGGGAGATGTAGGACCTGGGAGGAGATGAGACAGGGGAAAGGATGATTATAATGTATGTATGACAAATATTTTCAATAAAAAATTAAAAACACACAAAAATATTGAAAAAGAAGTAGCTTCTCTGCTGATGGCCCAGAAGCTGGTCAATGGGTGCAGCTGAGCATCCGTAGGACTCATTTTATTGCCATGTATCTTGCTCACTGGGAATGACAACCACACTTCTGGGTAGGCACCAAGCCCAGAAATAAATCTGGAGTTATCTTGGTAGATGCTTTGTCTCAAATTGGTTTGCTTAGGCATTTTCTTTTCTTTATTGGTCTTTTCCTTATCTATTTTTATTTCTCCTTCCCACCCCTACCCCTGCCATGTGTGTTTGCTTGTTTTTGTTTTGTTTGTTTGATTGTTTGTTTTCTAAATACAGAAAACAAAGGCATGGAGTTGACGGGGTGGGAAAGTGAGAAAGACCTGGGGGGAGATGTGGAGGGATAAGGCATGATCAGAATGTTTTATAACATGTTTTCAATTAAAAAAAAAGAGTGCTTATGCAAGCATTGAAGAGAAAATAAAGCACAAAATAGATTACTATAGAAAAGAGAAACCCAATTCACTAACTTTATTAGCAAGGACAGGTTCAATGCTTCTTTTCCCAAAGTGGGAAGCTGTGTCAGAGGACTGCTGATTCGATGGTAGTGACTATTCTAAATAATTAATTCTTGAGCAAACGTAAGCCTTCAATCTTATTCCTGGAAATGCTTTCAACATGCAAACATCACCGGCTTTAGCTAAAGTCACTTCTGAAGTGCTGTTGGCCAGTAATGTCAAAGTTTTCTCCTCAGCAAAGAGATCATGGTACGTCCTCTGTCACAGGTATTCATTACACAGCTCAGCTCCTTTACTGTCCTCTCGGCTGCAATGAAGCATAAAGTGGTTATACACATCTTGATGCAGCTAATATTCATGGAGGGACACTAGTGTGATATTTTCTTCCAGTTCTTTCCTTGATTTACTGACTTCCTCTGGATCCTATTCTATTCAATTCTATTCACCTTGTGTTCTAAGTTCTGGGGAAAAAATGTAATTGAATGAAGCAACTTTAACTTTCCAAGCCAGTTACAATTGCTTGAAGGCACCAGTAAAGAAGAATCTCCCTAGCTTTCTTCTCTTTTCTTCCCCCATTCTCTAGACCCTCAACATGGAAAACTAAAGCTTCCAACACCAGGGAATGGTGAAGTGAGGTGGAGAATACATAATCATGCTTCCCTTCTGTGTCAGAGAATGTGTAGATCAACATGGGCAAGGTAAAGCCTTCCCTTACATTCAAGGTGAGGCTGCTGACTGGCACCTGGCCTGGCGCTCTCAAAGCAGGCAAAGATTTCATAATTCCAGGAGACTATAGAATTTATATCATCTGTGAGAGATTTAGAAGTGTGTGCCCAGCCCAGATTTCCACCCAGGGCAGGAGTTCAAAACAAGCCTGTCTTCTGCTTTAGTGTCTGTTTATTGGAGCTAAAAGTCAAGACTTAGACAATAACAAGTAAAACAATTAGTATTTTTACCACATTATTACTTCTACAGACAGCCTTAGAAAAGGAGAAGTGGATAGCTGTGGATAGCATCCTTAAGAGTAAGCTGATGGTTTTCGGTTTTTTTTTGGTGGGGAGGGCAGGGGGTCACTGTAGAAAAAAAACTGTGTAAAGATAATCTCTTTCTTGGCATTCTTTAAGTAATTTTAACTCTTAATCCAGTCTTACACTCATTCCAGCTAGAGGGTGACACAAAGTATCTTATCAACATTATAACTGAAGAGATTGTCTCCCTATTGTGGGTGTTACAAAGTCTAGTTTGTAAGTGAATCCACCTTCGGTTGTGACTTACTATATAACGCAGTAAACAACCTTATAAAATTCTTGTACTTACTTCCACTAATAGTAGATTTAAAGGATTTGCTGTCTCAGTCAATCTAAATCGATGCGTGGTTTGATTAGAAAACACATTACAATGCAATTCAACCTTTACTGAATCTCCTTCAAAATTAAAATAACACATGGTGAGAATCTCCTTCCTTCAATACCTCTTTAATCCCAGACAGTATATAATTAACATGCAAGGACGATCATTCCAAATGCAAATATTAATACCAGTGACACATCCCTCCCCTAGAAGCTAGCAGCTTTAATCCCTTATTATTAATTCGATTAATGCAAACTACTGTATGTGACTGTGGAGGGACAGAAGCAAATCAAAGTGAGCACACCGTGTCATTTAAATTTAAATCGCTGATGAATTATATACTCTTTAGCATATGAGACCAAGCAATGGAAAAAATATTCTTGTGCAGAATGATAGATTTTTTTTTCCCATAGAAGAATACAGGGAAACACTTCCAAGTTCAAAATGACTGTGTGCATTCTTGTTCTCCAAGGTTTTAAGAAGGGAGAAATAAAATCCATAACATACCTGACTGTCAGCAAGGGCGACTTAGTTGGGCAAGAAGCCACATGCTAAGTTATAAGGCCATTTAAGTTACAAACAACACCCTAGAGACATATAACAGAGATAATTATAAATCTCATTTATGCTTCAGCTTCTATGTAAATGATCTTTTATAATTCTCTGCCATCATCTTAAGTAGACATAGCATTTTTCTTTTTCACCTTGAGGGACACAAAATCGTCTATAAATGATAGCTTCCACTGTACTCTTGTTTTTAAAAGTAGCACATGTGTACATACACAAGCAATTTATTAGGTACTGAATAAAAATAAGAATTTCAATTTAAACTTTCTGAAGAGTCTAAGTCAGTGGTTGAAAACAATGCAACTTATTTTAATGTGGCCAGCCTGTTTATGTTAACCTGTTCATCTAAAATGTCTTCTGTTTTACAGTACTCATTTATATAATCTTAAATCCTCTTTTTAAAAAATCCAATGCGATGAATATGTAGTCATCATTAACTTGTTTAAATTTGCTTTGTTACTGTATGTGAATGAGTGTTTTACCTGGGTGTGTACTTGCTCCATACATTACATGCTGTCTGCAGATGTCAGCAAGGGCATTCGGTTGCAACTGTAGATGCAACTGTAGCCTCTAGAACTGTAGTTGCAGATGGCTGCAAATGGTTCTTGTAATCAAACCCAAGCCTTCTGGAAGAGCAACAAATTCACTAACTGCTGAGCCAACTCTCCAACCTATGATCATCATTTTATTTTATAAGGATCTCCAAATAATAATATCTGGTTTATAACTGATACTCAATATAAAATGTGAATGAGAAGAGAGGAGGAAATAGAAAATGTAGGAATGAATGATACACTACTGCACAATTCCCAGTTGAAGAGTATGAGTTGTGCAGTCTACCAACCTGATTCTACTTCTACAAGCCT
>CM053753.1:69395210-69484966 GCA_028658305.1 Pachyuromys duprasi | reverse complement strand
GACCCCAGGTTGGTATGATCAATGCTCGTTTAGATGAACCAATGGGATGGACATTGAATGGAGGATAAAACAAGCAACAGGACAGGAGCATACCAAAGAGGGCCTCTGAAAGAATCAATATAGCAATGTATCAAAGCAGATATTAAGACTCACAACCAAGCCTTCGGCAGAGGGCGGGAAATAATAATAAAAACAGGAGAAGTTAATAAGGCTTGTGGAGAACAACAGAGCCACAAAGACCAAACTGAGCAAATGTCCTTGTTGTGTACTTGAGCATCTTTTGGATATATGCCTAAGAGTGGTATAGCTGGGTCTTGAGGAATCACTATTCCTAATTGTCTAAGATAGAGCCAAATTGATTTATGACATTATTGGTTTATGACATTATTTCAAATCAGTTATTGTAACATCTCCAGGACTGTTTTGCTCAGGAAAAGCTTGAGAATACTTTTCTTTTAAATAGTTTGTAGAATTCATTATAAAAAGCATCAAATTTTGGAAGTATTTCAGGTGGGGAATTTTAAATTACTGTTTCAGCCCCAATATTAGTATTTGTCTATATTTTTAATTATTTTTATATTTAGTATTGGCAGTATGTCTAAGATCAAAAATCTACCATTTCATTTAGGTTTTCCAGCTTTTAGGCACAATTGTTCATAGTAGTTTCCTACGTTGGTTGCGTTTCTGAGTGTTAGTGGTTATGTGTGGGGGAGCAGAAACTTCAAGAAAAAAAATGCATAGCTTTGAGAGCATGGATATATTAATCAAGAATTTAATAACATCCAATAGGCTGGCCTTTGTGAAACATAAGGTTCATTATTACATTGGGTTTTCATTCGCATGTGTGGTTTTGACATTCAGGCAAAACTTATTATAAGATATTTCAGTGACTATTTCATGTTTCTGTTCACTCTTACTCAACATATCATAGTTTCAGAGGAGGAAAAATGATTGTCCCTCACGAGTCTGATTTTCATGAACTTGTGTTTTCATGACTCTGGCTTTATGGTGTATGCTGACCTAGGTCTGCTTTTCCCCTTGTAGTATCCAGGCACCATTGATCACGGGGGACTGGACTGCAGGGAATGAAGCTTAGCCAGTGTGGGCGGATTTGGCAGGATTGGTTGATATTGAGTGCAGAAGAAATAACCTTCCCCGGAGATGGGTTTCAGTGAAACAGTTCTCTTTATTGGGGGTAAATAAGCGCTAAATAAACCTTGGGACGTGGGTAAGGGTTTTTGGGGCAAGTGTACATCATTGGCTGAGGCCGAGGTGTTAGGAATGCTTTATTTGCATGAAGAGGAATGCTAGGCACTATCTTGTCATGTCTTTAAAGGAAAGAGTCGGTTTAATTTGAAACCTGGCAGCCAGGCTGCTGCATGGAGGAAGCAGTCCTGCTCCCGCCCGTCTCAGGACAAGATTTTCTGGGTTTAGACACATCTCAACTTTACTCCTGCTTTGCAGAGGCTCCCCTGGTCACACAGCTTTCCAACCCCATATGTATATATAGTGATCATAAGATTTTAAAGACATCCTTGACTTCACAACTCTCATTTACTTGAAGATAGGCCTAGTTTTCCTATTTCCTGGTATTTTATTAACCTAAGAAGGCTGAGGAGTAACTGAGACCCATCAATGGCAGTTCCTCTACTATCTGGTGGGGAGCAGACCTCACCTAGTCCTTGCTAGACAGATTAGTAAATCGTAGCTCATGGCCACTGTAGCCCCTGTCCTCAGGCAACAGGATGTAGAGGGTGCTGTCCTCCGCCCAGTGAGGTCTTTACAAGCTCCTAATAGGACCAGGTGATATCTTGCCGGTCCCTATGCTGATCGAGCATATGATTCTTAGAACATAGTTGAATTCCCTGAATGGAGCAAAGTAGTTATTTTCAGACCAGTCAGCTCCCCAAATGGGTGGCACATTTTATCAGTACTATCCTGCAGCTGGGGTGGCTGGCATGCCCTTATGAGCATCGAGTGATGGCCAGGTACCTGCTTTAGTTCTATTACCTCTTCTGAAACATACTTTTCTTTTCAAAATGTGAAGAACTGTGGGCGAAGGGGCATATAATGTCATTTAAACTTACCTGTAGATCTTCACAAGATGAAGGGACTTGTGGCATATGTAATTTTTTTTTCCAGGTGAAGCAATTTCTGTATCCAAACGTGATAATGTTGAACTTTAACTTAGCTGATGAACACAAAAATTAACAAGAGCCCTCAACAGTGCTGAATCTATTCAATTCAATGAATTTCCTGTAGTAAATTTTAGCAAACATCTTGACAGTTCTTCTAAGCAAATGAAGCTTGAATGTCCTTATTGATATCTGGGCAGATTTTAATCACCATTGGAGGGTATGGCTACTTTTGAATTTTCCAGGTGGAAAGAATGTGTGTAAGGGCTCTTGATGCCTCTTCAGCTCTGATTGAATTTAATCTAAGGGTTAACACCACAAAGGACGATGAGTCATGCGCTGAAGGGTAGTGGCCCTTTGAGATGGGAACAAGAACATTGGTCTTTTCGGAGCTCTGGAGTGATGAAGAGAGACATGAGTGTCCTGACGTGTCATTAATGTGAAAAGCAAGCTGAATTTGCAGTGTCCTTACCGTGACAAGTTTACAGGCTCTTACCGATTGATAGCACAGCTGCCAAAAGTGCTTCTGTGTCTGCATACTGAAGCTTCACAAATGAAACAGATGTTTTCCAATTTAACCTGCGAGAATACGTTTTTGCTCTCCTTCTTTCTGGATTAGATTTTCATTGAATGAGGCAATTAAGATTATTTTTCATTTGCCAAGAAACTGTAGGCTGAAGCATGTTCTTCCTTTTCTAATCTTTAATGAACACACTAACTAAAAATGTTAAGGTAGGTATTTCTACATGCTCAGAATGGCCAGCTAAAAGACCAGTAGCTATAAGTCAGTTTGGTTAGCAGGATGCATGAATCATGCACACTTACTTTCAAAAATCTGAGCTCTTTGCAACAGTTGCTCCTCTTCACCTGCACTAGTCTTTTTTTTACCATCTGCTGACCAATCAACAGAATAGTTCTGAAGAAATACATTTTCAATAAACAGATTTCAATAAATATCTATCTTTTGTAGTCATATGTACTATGACATAGGTAAAAGTCATTCACAGGTCCTTTCTCACCTATAAAGGAAGTGCTTAGATCTTACATCATTTCTCTGGGTTTCACTCTCATGTTTAATATGTGGGATGAACTTAACAGTAGAGGATGATACTCTTGTCTGTTTTTAGCATCTCATGAAATGAGGCTGATATTCTCTGCTTTACCCATTTTCTCTATGTGCAAAGAGAATGACGAATACTGTGTCTGAGTCACAGCTTTGAGTTTAAGAATTTGAAAACAAATATAAACTTTCCCAAGCTTCAACTGCTATATAAATGTTTAATTATGTTAGTGCAAATTAAAATGCCCTATAGAGATATATTTGTCTTGCTGTCAACCATTTCTTTGCCCCTCATTTTGTATAAAACTCCAGATAAGTAGATATTCCACATTGCACCTTATTAAACGTTTATGTGAATAAATGCATTGGTACTGCTAGTTTTGATTCATGTATGAGTGCCCTGGGCATAGGCATTTGTGGTTAAGTTTAATTTTCGTTAAAAATACCTTATGCCTTACTTGGAGATAGTTCTCTAGGGAAACAGGTCCTGTTTGAGAGTAACTGCAGGGTGGTCACTGATGTTCTAGGAAAGATGCTGGTCACTGTCTTATTTCGTGGTGCCTGTATTTATTTCATAAATAGGCTAACAAACAAAGCACAGAGAGTTTACTCAGGGAGAAAAAAATCACTGCAGTAAAGGAAGAAATGAGATGGGGGTGGACCCTTCCAGCTGGCTGACAAGAAAGTAATTCCTTAAGGAGCTGACAGGGATCAACTATGATTTGCTCTCAAGGGCTGGTGATAACTGAACAGTTTATAGAAAAATATTTCCAGAGAAATCAAATGAACCTGTCCAGATCTTAGCATCTCTTGGGGCAAGTCTCTTTTTGGGGAGCTCTTATAAGAAAGCACTATCTCCAATGCCCATCTGAAGCAAAATGCTCATTATTTAGTGAACACTTTGGACTTGATAGAGTACCAACATGGTGAATGATGTCTGTCTGTTCTCTAGTCCCTGATCTTGATCCTGTTGTTCTTTGTTTAGTCATCTATATTCTAACTCAATCTATCTTGTCCACTGTTCCAATTTTGGCCACTATTACACATCAGAACATAAATACCCCTTTCTCTCAACCCTCAACACTTTTATGCTTTTATTTTTTCAGGTTTTGGAAATAGCAGGAAGAGTTTCACAAAGGGAGAAATATTCCTTCTCCTTCACATGTGCTTCTGTAGAGTGATGCTAGTTTTTCAAATTTTCTATGTATTAAGTCTTCAAATGTGGATACTAAGTTTACTCCATGTTTGCCAGAGAGCTGAACATTGGCTTGTTTAATCCATCACATACCCACTGGCTTGACTCCCTTGAATCTGTTCATTGACATATATATCCTTCACCTTCTTGGGTGAGTGAGCCTGGCAGGGGCCTTTGCTAGGGCCTTATGGTTCAAAGCTCAATGCCTTGACAAGGGTCCCTGGGCTCCATTGGAATGTTGATCAAGACTTACCCTTCAATGGTAATACTTGCCAAATGATTTACTGCTGGCTCCCCTCTAGTTTTGTTTTACTTTGGACAGAGAAGGAATCCCAATATGTCAGAATGCTTTTAAATCTTAACGTTTTTTTTTTTATTTTTGAAATATCTATTAAGTGATTTTTGCCTATTGTCTGGTAAAAGAAAATCAAGGCAGCCTGAGTAATCATGTAAATAAGTAGTTTTGCTCATAATATAGTGCGTAAGTGAAGGAAACAGGATTAAAGGGTGGAGGGGCTTTTCTACCGGGATGGTCTCACCTGCAACTCAGGGCTGTTGTTTACTTGCTGGAAGCACTTTACTAAGTGAAACTCTCCATTTGCGATGAAACACAAGTGCTCCTTTATAGGAAAAGAGTTAAGTCAACTGACTGATCACAGTATTGGTGTTGTATGATAACCAAAAGATGGCATACTCAAGTCATCCCAGAAAGAAGGGCAGGTCATGCTTCACAGATACAACACTGGAAGTGTTGTACCTGGACACTTGGTAATACTTGGAAGGCTGTACTTGGAAGAATTAGCTAAGCTAGCAAAACGGATAGGAGACAAACATTAGGAAGGACTGGCAAAAACAGATATGGGCATTATGTAGGCAACTGTAAGCTAAAAATCAAAGGGACCACCTCAGCGGAGAATAAAAAACCACACAGACAAGGAATAGCTAGTGAAAGAAGCCATAAGGGGTTGTACAGTGGGGTTCTGATGTGGTGACATGCAGTATTTACTGTAGAGAATTACTGACATGTAGCTTATCTCACTGTCTGTGAATTCAGGGGATACGAGCATTACATTGCATGGGGTTTTGCATGTCCCAATTAATTCTATAACATTTTGCTATGACTCTTGATATAGAACGAATTCCCTGAATAGGGTTCCTCATAATGGCGGTTGCCAGTGATGATTTGCTAGCACTTGCATTTACTCATCAAACATGTGCTGTTTATATGGCTGCTCTACCTACTTTCAATCAGTTTTCTTCTCCACAGAATATACTAATCCATATCCAGTAATTACAAATGTAAAGATTTTAAAGAACAGATGTTAATATCAACCAGGAACTGCCCATTCATTAACTGTAATCCTCTCTAAACCCGTGTTTCATTGAAAATGGTCCTCATTACATGTAACCTGAAATACTGACTTTCAGTTCTCTGACATGACTGATGTTTAGAATGTTATGTGGGTGGGCTTGGCATCTGGTGACTAAGTCACAGCTCTTTAATGTCATTTACATATCCTTTAGAAAAATAACACCAGAGACATGTTCTCAAAGAAATATTTGTGCTCACTTGAAAAAGAACATACAAATTTCATTTGTTAACATTCATTTTATAAAATACCTTAAAAGAACAGATAAAGTACTTGAGGTTACATATCCAGGATTGAAAAAGAACGAATAAAATATAAATTAATTGAACACGTAACTATTTTGCCACATTAGACAAGTTTAAAAAAAAATCATTTCAAACACTAAAAATGGGAACTGGGAAGAAAACCTTTCTTTCTATTGCTGTCTTTCTCCAGAACATCTTCCTTGAAGCTCTAACATTCCAGGCTTACAGGCAGTACCTGCATTGATATTTAAAATATACCATATTTTACTTCCAAATCAGTCCATTTGAGACATTTTAAAACCAGATGAGATAATTCAGTGCAAACTAAAGCTTCAAGTTGAAAAGAGGCAAAGTCACGTTCAAATCGCAGGAAATGCTTCTGGAACTGAATAATTAAGAAGTTCACATTATGAAGAAATCTTTACCTGTGTGTCCTTGGTGTCCTTACTGAGTTAGCAAACAGACCCCTCGCGGTTGTAATCAGAGCTCTATACCAAGAGGTTGTGAATGGAGGGTGGGGAGTTGGGATGGGGCAAGAGGGGAAAAAAAAAAAAAGGAAAAAGCCTCCCTGAACTCCGAAAATATAATTACGGGGATATGGTTGGAGATATTGTTGTATCCCAGGTAGGAGTTAAAGCTGGCCATGGTTTAACTGTATTGATTATATTAAACACTGGCTCAAGGGTAATTTATATTACCAAATCTTGAGTATTGGGAGGAATATCTAGTTTCTGGATTAGAGGGAATAAAGTATGGAACATTTCAAAGTATTAGGTAGTATTCCCTTTCATAATGAAAAATAATTTGAATTATTTTTATAAACAAATTCTGTGAGTTTTCATATTTCCTGTCTGTACTGTATTATGTACGACTGATTTGGTTCACTTTCCTTTATGACAAAACTGGCAGCTGCTACTTAGTGGAAAACTCAGATCTCGGTGCAATCCAGGAAAAATTTACATCACCCCCACCTCAAACTTCAGGTCCAAATAAATGCTTTCACCACAACTTTAGTTTTTAAATTGCTGTTGAGAAATATTTTATATAATATCTTAAAGTGGATAAGAATATGCTGTGGGTCCCAGTGTTCCTGTTTTCCATCTACCCCCTAATGTAATGAGGCTGTTCTAACAATGTCAGGATAACAAAGGGGCAATTTTGGGTTTTAGGCTATGCTGATTGTTGACAAGTTACATGATAGCCCAAAATACATAGCACTGTATCAGTATCAATATGACATCAGAACTTTTAAACAAGTAAAAAATTATGAGCAGAAACAACAAATAGCCAATTGTAAAATGTATTTAAAAAACCTGTATTCACACATCCTCACAAGAATAGTATCTAAGGAAATTTAAAAAATACCCTTCTAGTGGTAGAGGCAACATAGGACCATCTGAACAAACCCAAAATATGCAAAGACTAGGGATTCCCAAGTTCCAGCTCATCTCATGGAAGCCACGGGGGGCAAAAGAATGTGCTGGATCCTCTTCCTGGGCAAGCATGGCTTTGTGTATGAGTCTTTTACAATGCCAAACCCATCAGATCTACCTGATGCTCTATCTCGTTCTCCTCACTCAAGATAAGAAACTTATTATCTGAGGCATCTCTGTGTGTCACAGTGGGTGTGGAGTAAGGAGTGGTAAGGAACACCCAGAAACCTACAACTAAGTCCATCCTTAGGAAGTATCTAAATGTGGCTCAAGCATTTTGCATGGAGATAGCTTTTTCTTTCTTTCTTTCTTTCTTTCTTTCTTTCTTTCTTTCTTTCTTTCTTTCTTTCTTTCTTTCTTTCTTTCTTTCTTTCTTTCTTTCTTTTCTTTCTTTCTTTCTTTCTCACTACTAAGGATGAAACAAACAAACAAACAAACTGACTTGAAATTGCTGAAGAGTTCTGAAGCCCTGGCACCAAGTTTCGAGGCCTCATGCATCAGATTAGAGGCATTCACCATCAAACATACACACTGACATTAGTGGAGTCAGATTTTGAGAGTCTGTGCACACTGTAGATGGTCAATAAATATGTTTAGATTAAAAGTAACACATACCACGGTTTCATCTGACTGGATTGGGCAACACAGAGCAATCAACAAGAAAACCCACAGAGTAACCAGAAATCCTAATTTGACAAGAGAAATGGTACTAAGAGCTTTGCAAATAACATGGCCAAACAGGAGCAGATAACAGTCATGGATGCCTTAGTCAGGCTCGCGCCCTGTGAGAAGCCAGGGTGATGTGGGGAAATAGAAAATGGGCTGTATTCCAGTTGGGGAAGGCAGGCTTGCTAACATACTTTGAGGCAATGGTCCCCCTTCCCAGCTCTCCTGAAAGTGATGCAGGCATAATATCAGGTGATCTCATTATGGTACTGGAGTATAGCACTGTCTTCGTGCCATCAGGTTTCCCCTGCATCTGCAGTAGTCACATTTACAACATCATAGCACTCCTGGGTCAGCAAGAGGGAGGTCACAGAATTTAAACTAACAAGGGAAGCTCTTTTGTATTATATAAAAACCCCTTACAAAAGGCAGTTTATTGACAAATAAATGCTTTTTACATTCAGGTGTTTCCCACCTCTCAACAGTGATGGTTCTCAAAGAAATGACTCAGTAGTGAAGACAAGACCACACACACTTTTCTTTTTTCATTCTGCATTAGTTTTCAAACACCAAAAACTCAGAACCGTCAGACCAGGATGCTGTGTAAATGGGAGAAATGGAACTGGACCGGGCGACTTGAGGTGGGGCCTGGATAGAGAGCAACACAGAGGTGATTCTCTGCTGCTGTGGGCAGAACAGAGCGGCATGGAAAGGCTTACAGCAGACCTGATTGACTCCGCAAAGGGCCCGTCAGGAACACAGTACAGGAATCAAAAACAGACACAAACTGCAGTTCTGCCAACATGTAAACAAGGAAAAGCACTTCACAGATTCAAAGTTCAAGGGGGAGTAAACGTCTTTAAATTATTTTATCAGTTCAACCCTGATTTAAAAGTATGGCTAGCACAAACACAGAAGCTGCAGCGTGGGCATCCTAAGGGAGCTGTGGTCTCCGGAGGAGCTGGACTCCAGGCGGCCCTTCTGGAGAGTCTACACAAAAAGACGCTGTGACTTCTGCGTTCCCTCTCAGTCCTTCTGTTCCACACTCCTGGAATATCTGTCAACTGCTTTACCCTTTGGTGTTCGCAGTTCTGGCTGCTATAGATTTAGACGTGGGGAGACAGGAGGAGGGAAGGCAAATTCTCGAAGTATGCTTCTGGCCACTTCCACATTATTCTGGGCAATCTCTAAGGCTCTTTTCACCTCTTCAAAGGCGTACCCCTCTCCCATGAGTTTTGCAATTTTTGCATCAACATTTTCCATTGCTGCCTCAGGCCCATGGGGCTTTCTGTGATGAATTTCTGGTGCAGTCCTGCGGGGTCGTGGTTTGGGGGGTCTAGCTGGTGCTTGCGAACCATCTGTGGAGATTTTCAAAGAGAGACACATTGAAACAGTGGGATAAAAATGAATACTATAGAAGACAGCAGTGTTATCACTTTATTTTATGTTAAATGTTATTTTTCGTTTTCTCTACAACTGTTTTTATTTGTTGGCTATCTTATTGCGAAATGGAAAATGTTGCCTCACTTTGAACATTAGAGTGAAGTGGGAGAATAAAGTAGTTTGACTGAAAACTAACATACTTATTTTCTGATTCCAGATTTTACTTTTCTGGCCACAAAAGAGTTACATAAAGAAAGAAAGAAACAAACAACAGTTGAAGCTCAGAGTAAAGTGACAAGACCTGTTTAGTCACATACTCTATCTTTTTTAAACATGGCATAGCCTACGGCTGCTTTACCCTTTGCTGTTCGAAGTTCTGGCTGCTATAGATTTAGACTTGGGGAGACAGGAGGAGGGAAGGCAAGAGGAAGAGAGTTGAGGGGTTCCTGTCAGAGGAGATAAGCATCCCCTATGACATAATAAGAAAAAAAAAATGGCAGAACAGTGCCCAAATGGTCTTTGTCCTACTCATTTTCTCGTGGAGCTATTCTGAGAAATATACTGTGTAGGGTCTCCTCCTACCCGATTTTCCAAGTTAACATGTGGCACTTCACTTATGCTAAGAAAAATGTAGTGAAGATGACAGATGGTTTGGTTCTATTAGCCAACATGTTGAATGAATTAAATGTGGCATGGCTTGAGCAAACATTTTAGATTCTGATGCAGGAACTTTTGCCCAAGAAAATACAAGCAGAGCAAACATCAGAAGGAAAATGGCTTATAGTTCAGGACCTTAATGGTAATTAATTCTTTTTTAAATGCATCTTTAAATCTGTGTAGTCATATGGATAGTGTAGATGTGTACATGTTTCTGTGTGTGAGTGGGTGTACATGTGCCATGACTCAAATGTGGTGGTCAAAGGACAACTTTGGGTGTTAGTCCTTGCCTTGTACCTTGTGGGAGGTAGGGTCTCTTGTTCACCTCTGCACACATCAGGCTGGATGGCCTACAAGATTCTGGAGATTCTCTTGTTTCTTACTCCCATTTCACTGTAGGTAGCTGAGATGGTATGCTAGCTTTCTAACATATCTGGCTTCACACAGGTTTTGGGGATCCAAACTCAGTCCCATACAGCTATTCAAAAAAGTATGTTATCTACTGACCTATTCCTCCTTCCCTGATAAGAGTTTTGTAAAGTGAAACTAATTACATTGGCATTCATGAACATAAGGGACTCTTGAGAGCAAAGGAAATTAACCATAAATAACCATACGGATCCTGGGGCGTGGACTGGCTACCTACACCAAGTATGTTTATCCCCTATAGAGGGTAGTGCATTTTCCACATGTGGAGTTTAGAAAGAGGTAGGACTATGTATAGACAATGATACTTATTGAACATTTTTTCTTGTAAAACAAAAACCACACAGTAGAGTGAGTTGTGCAGTGAAGGCCTTGCACAGTTTTCCCCACCTCTTTCTATTCTTTCTGGCCTTGTCCACCCCTGATGGCTTCAGATGATACTGTAAGGTAGAATTTTCAATATAATCAAATCATAAAAATTACCTGACCCATTACTTCTTTTTTTCCTTCTCAACCAAGGATTGAAGTTTTGCATGAGATGGTAACTTGTAAAATTATCATCCCATTAACAGTTTTGGGAGGGTCAATGCTACATATATAAATAAAAACATCTATAACAAAAATATTTGTTTCTACACCAAAGTAGATGATAATCATATTTAAATTTTTCTTGTTCTACCAAAAAATCTGATATATATAATCACATAAAGAATATATGATTTATGGGTCTTGCAAAAATCTGTATTGGTTTTTTTATAAGTAAAATATATATCCCTGTGCAGGATCTAGGCCCTCAGTGCTTACTTTCTGGCTGGGGAACAGGTACTGAAGGCTCCTCACAACTGCTTATGCCTGTAATGCCTCAGGCCCCTGCTCAAAGTAGAAATAACACTAACAGGGCCTGAGGTGATTTCTACCCTCCCACCCCAATACATAAGAGGAACTACCATTTCAATTTCAGGAGTATATATAGTGAGCACCTCATACTTTCTGTTGCCCATACTCCCTTACCTGGTAAATGGCTAGTGTCTCTCTATTCCTTTGTGAGACAGAGACAGCTGATATACCTGATTTTGACAAGGCATATGCAGTGCCCAAACTCATTAAGCCCTGTTGCATAAGAATCTAAGATTGGAAAGAAGAGTTGGTGACTATCTGGAGTCAAAACCAACACTATATAGCAAACAAATACCTAAGGCTCAGGAAACACTGCTGAAAAGAAGGGTGAAAAAAATTTTAAGAGCCAGAGGAGCAAGATATCTGCTGTGAGACATTGCCTTTATATATATATATATATATATATATATATATATATATATGCTGTACTGTACCCATAAAATTTCAAATAAATTTAATAACCTGCATAATGACAACATGAGTTGATAGGCATTGTTGATGGGAGAAAATTCAAAGGTTCTGCCTGATAAGTCTGCCATATAAACGTAGTAACAACTAATTAAACCAGAGGTACAAATTTCAAAAAGGAACACAATAAATTTGAGAAACAAAAAAGCAATATGTTGCCTCAACCTAACCTTAGCAATAAAAAAAGAGACAAAGATAAAATTACTGACAAAATAATTGAAAACGGATGGGTAGAAACAAACCCGAGAGCTTCCAAGAGGAGGGATATAAACAGGTGAGTGGATGAAGAAGACAATATGGGCATTAGAGAAGAAATTTAGAGTAAGATGCTGAAAAAAAGCACATCTTAGACAGGAAAAGCTCAGAATGGAAATGTCAGCAGCTGACAGGATCAAGGGAGAGGAACATGAACTTGAACATGTGCCTTTTGAAATACCCCGCTTGGGCTAACAAGAAAAGAAGCATAAAGCACTTAAGAACTTTGAAATACCAGTATACAAAAAGCTAAAACAAAACCAAAAACTAAAAATAAAAAACTCAAATCCACTTTTTGGAATACCCAAAGGCAAGAAAAAAATTAGCTGAAGCTCATAGTCAAGCTTTGGGCAGAGTGCAGGGACTATTACGAAAGAAGGGGGAGATAGGAAGACCTGGAGGGGACAGGAGCTTCACAAGAAGAGCAATGGAACCAAGAAATCTGGACCCAGGGTTTATTTCTGAGACTGATACTCCAACTAAGGACCATGTATGGAGATAACCTAGAATCCCTGCTCAGATGTAGCCCATGGCAGTTCAGTCTCCAAGCGGGTACCCTAGTAAGGGGAACAGGGACTGTACCTGACATGAATTCAGTGGCTGGCTCTTTGATCACCTGCCCCTGAGGAGGGAGCAGCCTTACCAGGCCACCGAGGAAGACAATGCAGCCAGTCCTGATGAGACCTGAGAGGCCAGGGTCAGAGGGAAGGGGAAGAGGACCTCCTCTATCAGTGGACTTAGAGTGGGGCATGGGAGATGAGGGAGGGAGAATGGGATTGGGAGGGAATGAGGGAGGGGACTACAGCTGGGATACAAAGTGAATAAACTGCAATTAACATAAAAAATAAAATAACAATAAAAAAGAAAAATCTCAGAAACAATAAAAAATATACCATTTCCTATAGAAGACAGTGAGTAAAAATTAGCTGGAACATTGCAAGAAATATACATGCACATAAAAACGAATGTAGTATGTTTAAAATTATAAAGGAAAAATATTAAACTACCATTCTGTATAAAGAAAATCATTTAGATGTTTGAAAAATGTCTACTTTCTTGGAAAATATGTGGGAATCATATAGTAGGAGATTTCGTGCTTAAGAACTACTTAAAGAATCTTCAAAAAAATGAAATAATATAGAAATCAAAAATATGATCTGTCTGAAGTAGTGTCTGAAAAAGTATATGTATGTATACATTTTATTCCTATTTATGAAAAAGATGAATTGAGTATTAATAAAGGTTAATACCATTTGAGTAATAAAGCAATAAAGTTTGAGTAATATAGAATGATGCAAAATGAATTATAATTATGCTGAACACAAAGACTTGGAATATCCTTACATGTGCTATTTATACAGCACATGAAACAATACAATTGTATTTGAAGAAAAACTAATTTATTGACAAATACATTCTTTATTTAAAAAAATAAAATGAAAATTCATTGACAAATAATAGCAAAAGTTTCCATAATCTTAGAAGAGATATGGACATTTGGGTAGAGGAAGCATAGGGCAGCCCAAATAAACATGAACTGAAAAGTTCATCATCAGAGCTTATTACAGTCAAATTGTCAAAGCTTTACAAAATTAAATCTTCCACTGGAAAAGGACAAAGTCATATTTAAAGGCACTGAATCAGAGTAACTGTATTTCTGAGTAGAAACGTTATAGGCTAGGAAAGCATGAAATGAAATATTCATATTGTTGAAAGAAGGCAATGCTTGCTTTCTCTATCAATCCAGGGTACCAAGACCATCCAAGACAGCAATCACTTAACAAATCTGTGATTACCCAGGGAAGGCTTCCAAACATGTACAAAAAGTTCTACATTCATATGTGAAAGAAATGCAATCACCACCATGAAAGCATGTAAAATGGGAAGAAGGAGCTATATCACAAAGTAATGGAGCAAACATAGTGAACCAGCAAAAAGGGTAAGGTGCATAGGTCCAAGAACATCGAAAATACACACACACACACACACACACACACACACACACACACACAGAGAGAGAGAGAGAGAGAGAGAGAGAGAGAGAGAGAGAGAGAGAGAGAGAGAGAGAGAGAGAGAGAGAGAGAGAGAGAGAAAGAGAGAGACAAAGACAGAGAGACACAGAGAGAGAGACAGAGAGAGAGCCTGAGAGATACGTAATAGTAAAACAATTTCTAAAGCAATAGGTCACCTAGCATTGTAGGGAACTAGTGAAGTCCCCAGTGAATGCATATTGTTTGATATGGGCATGGACTCCAATGCCTCAGCCCCAGAAGAGGGGCAAAGACTTTCCCAGTTTTGCTGAAACAAATGAGAACACTTTCTTTGGGTCTGAATTTGAGTGTTAACAGTAAGTGCAGAAAATGTTCCCTGTAGCTTTCTGTCTTTGGGTGTAAACCATCTGAAAACTGCTCACATGGAGATTAGCTAAACCCATCTCCTTCTTCAGCTCTATATAATAAACCCTTGTCTGTCTGTCTTTAATAGCCCCGCTTCCCTCTTCAACTGCATATAATAAACACAGGGAGAGTCTCGTGTTGTGCCTCCTTCAGACAGCCCAGGCCACCTGATCCCAGCTTTCTGTGTATGTCTCTGTGTTTGTCATTTATTCACTCTCATCTCCTCATTTAAGTCAACCCTTGGAACCATGCAAATACAAACTCACTTCAATAGCAAAGATACAATCAGGTTGAGAGTAAAGAATGGTTAATGATGTTCTAAACAGAAGCCTAGGACAGACACAGCTGGCTAAATTTCTATCTTAAAATAAGCCCAAAGGGACAAAGTCACCATATATTGAATAATGGAACCATTTAACAAGAAAATATGACTGAACCTCTATGAATTTAGTATCAAAATATCCAATTTTATATAAGAAAACTATTAGACATGGAAGGCCAAGCAACATTCAATGTAGTGATGGTGACAAGATTGCAACCTCCTGCGTCTGTCCAGATCATCCAGAAAAAGACATTAACAAACACCAGAACTCAACTATAAAAGGGATAAATGAACTCAATGACACCTGGAGAATATTCCATCCAACAGCTGCAGAACAGACATTGTATTTGCTCATGAAGCCTTTCCTAGAATAGTCCACATTAGGACAAAAAGCAAGTCTTAGCAAACTGAAATTAACTGAAGTGATACTCTGTATTCTTTCTGATCCAAATGGATTAAAATTTGATTCGACAAAAGGATTCTCAGATCTGTTAAAATTCATTGAGCCTGAAGAATTTTTTTCAACAAACAAGCAAGTCATGAACAAAGTTTGGAGCACTCTAAAATTTCTAAAAAAAAAAAAAACAATGAAAATAGAGAAAACACATGAAACACAACATGAAGTATCCTAAGGCAGAAGAACATACTGTGAAGACTCTGATCACAGAGGTAGCTTATGGCAGTTCAGTGTCCCGTGGGTTCCATAGTAATGGGGACAGGGACTGTCTCTCACAGAAACTGATTGGCCTGCTCTTTGATCACCTCCTCCTGAAAAGGGAGCAGCCTTACCAGGCCACAGAGGAAGACAATGCAGCCACTCCTGATGAGAGCTGATAGACTAGGGTCAGAGGAAAGGGAAGGAGGACCTCCCTTATCAGTGGACTGAGGGAGGGGCATGGGTGGGGAGGAGGGAAGGAGGGTGGGTTTGGGATGGGAGGAGGGAGGGAGCTATAGGGGGATACAAAGTGAGTAAACTGTAATTAATAAAGATAAAAAACCCAAAATAACAGAAACAAAAAACAAAACAAAACAAAAACCAAATCTGGAAACTCTCAAATAGACACTCTACAATCTCTACAACTTAGAAAAGCAAGAACAAATTTAAACCCAATTTAGTGTAAGGAAGGAAAAAACAAGGATTTCAGCAGAAATAAGTGTTGGAAAGGATTAAAGGAATAAAGAGCAGGTTCTTAAAAAACCTGAACAAAATAAATTTGCAGATAGGCATACTAAGAAAACTGAGAGAAAACCAGTAGATATGACATGGAAAATGAAGCATTGCAACTTCAAGCTGAGAAATGCAATCACAGAGATTCCTATGAACAACCATATGCTAACAAACAGGAAAACCCAGAGATATTTACACTGACTAAACAAAGAATGAAAATCATATGACCATATGATCTCAACAGATGCATAAAATGCATTTGATAACATTTAACATTTCCTTATGACAAAACACCTCACTATAGTATGAATACATAACCCCTAGATGATAATAATCTAAATGGAGACAAGCTGAAAATATTTTCCCTGAGATCAGAAACAAGACCAAGGTACCCATTGTCACCAACTTATTCAGAAACAGACCCATAAATTCCAAAAAGAATATCTAAGCGAGAAACAAACTAAAAACCCTAAAAATAAAGACAGGAGGAAGTTAAATTAACACTTTTTGCAAATGATTTTTTGTGTGTATATGATTCTGTATACAATAAACTAAGGAATACACCAAAAGAGTATTAGTCAGTATTAATTAAATGGTGTGTCAGGATGCAGAGCCTATGTACGAGAATTAGTTGCTTTCCACATATAAGCAATTCAACGAAATAAAAGGCATATAAGCTACAGATAAAATATTCAGGAATGATCTTAACTATAGAAGTAAAAAGGTTCTTCAGTGAAAGTTATAAAACATCAATTGAAGAAACTGACAAGGAAAACATTCTATATCCATGGACTTGAAGACTACTGTTAAAATGTATGTAGCATTTAAATCATTCTATAGATTCAAATCAACCTGTGGATTCACATGCAATCTCTGTCAAAATACCCATATCCTTTTCAGAGAATGAAAAAAAAAAACCCTAATATTCATATGGAAGCAAAAGGATCTCAAAGAGCCAAAGCAACTTTCAACAGGAAGAAGAAAGGCAGAGGCTTCACACCAGACTGCAAGACACTCCGCAGAGCCGCAGCGCACGCACGAACTCAGAGGCTAAACCGGAACTGAGATTCAGAACCCGCACTGCTGCCAACCGGTTCTCACATCGCACACCAGGGAAAGGAAGGCCTCGGAGATGATTCTGCGAACATCAAATGTCCACATGTAGAAGACTGAAACCCGACTCCTGCCTCTTACTACTTAACAGGAATCAGCTCGGAGTTATGGGAACACCCCCGCAGCACAGCTCTTAGTCATTTCCTTTCCTATTGTTGGTAATTACGCTGTATTTCAGTGTATATGTCATGCTCGTGCAGTTCACAAAACCACAACAAAATAGACAAGATTCCTTCTACCTTGTAGATGCAAGCTGCGCAGGAACTAAGGCTGAGATACCACAAGGGATTTTTTGATATGAAAAAGCAGCAAGAACCCAGCAAGGGGTTCTGCCAAGGTCATGGAGGTGTTCACTGCTTACAGTACCTTTCATTCCTTTGTTGTGACTGTTATTCCTTCATGACTGCTCCTCTGTTTTATTATAAAGGAGTCCTACAAGTGCTTTAACAATCATTGTTACATGAAGGTATGATTTTTGATTGTGTCCTAACTTGATTTTGGCTTGGCTAATGAGGGAACCACAACACAAACTTCATTAACAATAAACAAATAAATGTTTGCATAGCTTACTAAAATTGTTGGAATTAACTTAAATTTAATTGGGTTGACACCTGATGACGTGGGATGCTCGGCAGATTATTAAAACATCTTGTTTTTCTTTATTCTATAAATTAGGCTTACAGTAGAACTGTCTGTTTATATTTATATATTATAAGTCTTTTAACATATAGAAGAGCATATACATTATATAAAATATATTTTACATATCTACATCGAAAGAACTATGTGTAATATCCTTTGCATGTTAAATGATTTACATGATCATCAGTTCTAGCTACCTAAGATAGTTATCAGAATTTCTATCCTATAGTAAATGCTTAATAAATTAAATATTATGTAGCATGTATTATACATAGCATCTGGGATATAGACTTTCAGTCATTTATTAAAGAAGTACAATTCTTGGAATAAGCAACAAAACTGTGACTAGTAATTCTTATGCTTAATAATAGTTGATAATTAGAAGAAATAATGTGGATTCAATTGAATAAGAAACGAACAAAATTTCAGAATATATCAGAATCTTGTTATTCAAATATAAGTGGCATCAATTAATTTTGGAGCTCATTTACCCTGTGATACTGAATCACTATAGTCTTAGACACTGTCTGATCAACAGGCATGATTTCACATATGGTTTTCAGCGAAACACAAAAAATGAAAAGTCTTCTCATCCACTGTGCTTAGAATACGTAGAAAGCAGCACGAGAAACCGTTTTAGATCTTTGTGAAAGAACACTTCAGCCCCGTGGCTTTAAAACTGAATCTGCGGGCATGAATGTTTTCAAGTGGCATCAATTACCAGATAAACTGGGAAAGATCAACCTCACTGAAATTTCCAGCGTGGAAACAAAACTACGTGTTAAATACAATTTACCCTGTCACTGCCGATTACTCACTGTGCATTTCTAACCTTCGTGTAAATCACAAGCATCTTTCCAGCTGAAATCTCCAAAAAGATTGCTAATATAGCAAGCTACTCAATAGTCTGTCAATATTCCATGAAGCTAACAGTAAATGAAAGAAAAATGGACTGGAGTTCTTTCTCTTTATAATAATACTCCTTATTTTGTCAGTATATTAGGAAATAAGATCGTTTCATAAGTCATGGGCATCTTAGTATTGTGTTCAAGTCCTCGAAGTACCTTTTAACTACTAACAATATAACTTCCTCCCAGGGTAACTCTGCACATAAGAACAAGCTTTCTGGAATGTTTAAGGAATTCAAACTGCAGTACAATGTATATGGTGACGAGAGAAAAACAGCATCATAATTTTATAAAACTTACACAGAGCTATGTGTGACTAAGATATTAATATAAAGAACAAGTCAATTATTGGCAAAAAGTTGCCCCAATCTAGGATGACGTGATTTAAAAATAAGCCAGGAGAATTTTTATTTGGTTTTTGTAAATGCTTTTAATTACATAATCATTTATAAAATACCAATAATGACATTAATTTTGAATGAACACACTAGAAATGCACTTGCACACACATGATGTTTTTAAAAGGGGATTGTGGAAGATACGTTTTACCTCAGTGAGGTTATTTTACAATTCCTCAGAATCATTCTTTTCAGTTTGTTGATAGTGCGCTACTATCAGTTATTATATAGCTCTGAAAGATGATAAGTTTTTTGTTTGTTTGTTTTTTTCAGAGTTAGCAACTACACCAGAATCCTTGTTAGGTTATCTAAAAGGGGGTTTGCTAAGAAAAGATTGTGGAGGGACACAACATCCAGGTCAGAATTTGAATGAGAACACTCAATCCAGAGGCAAGTACAGATGTGTCAGCAGGCTGCTTGCTGACAAACACAAGTCAGAAACACAGGGCGCAGTTCCATGCTCTGCTAGTGTTCGTAAATGTTTAGGGGGTAGGATGAAATACTGCATGCTACAGCTGGTTCTGGCCCTTGGTATTATTTTATTTCTTTGGGAAAAAACTAGTTTAGTCCTGTTACCTGGATGTTTCTGTGTTTGCTACTCAAAGCACTCTTGAGATTTTTATTGTAATGTTGTAAAGTGGTATATGAAATCTATACCACTTGAAATCCTGAATATGAGTAATGTTCCTGACTCTTCAACACCCACATGATAATGGGAACAGGGGCTGTCTCTGACATGAACTGAGTGGCTGGCTCTTTGATCACCTCTCCCTGAGTGGGGTGCAGCCTTACCAGGTCACAGAGGAAGACAATGCAGTCAGTCCTGATGAGAGCTGATAGACTAGGATCAGATGGAAGGGGAGGAGGACCTCCCCTATCAGTGGATCGGGGAGTGGCATAGGTGGAGAAGAGGGAGAGAGGGTAGGATTTAGGTGGGGATGATGGAGTTGGGAAACAAAGTGAATAAACTGTAATTAATAAAAACAACAACAAAAAGGTATCGGTGAAGACCGCCCCTATCAGTGGACTTGGGGAGGGGCATGTATGGAGAAGGGGGATGGAAGGTGGGATTGGGAGGGGAGGCGGGAGGGGTTTATGGGGGGATACAAAGAGAATGAAGTATAATTAATAAAAATTTAAAAATTGTAAATAAATAAATAAAATAAATTTAAAAAGGTGTTGGTTACCAAGCATCTCCTCTTTGTCCCCATCTATGTACTTATGTATGCTGGGAATCTTTGACAACTGTGGTCTGACTATGTCTCACTGTAAGTGGTTTCTTCGGAGACAGGATTTCCCTATGTAGGCCTCACTGGTATGGGCTTTACTATGCCGCTTATGTATCTCAGCTTGTTGCTAAACTCATCAGAAGGCCAGTGCTTCAGCCTCTGAGTGCTGGGGTTAAGGTAATGTGTCCCTATACCTTGTTCTTGCTCATGTTCTTCACTGAGATGGCCTTTGTGGTGGCTAAGCTGTGTGGATGGGACTCTGAGGGAAGGATTAATATCCATATAAAAAGGTACAGCTCTTTACCATGCCTGAATAGGAAAATGGGCACCTATGAAGAAGAAAACAGGTTCTCATCAGATACCAAATGCCTACATGTTTTCTTGGCATTCTCAGGCCCAGAATGTAAGAAATTAATGTTGATTAGCATCTAGCTTGTGGTATTCACTCTAGCAACCTGATGTGGCACTCCTCACTTTAGTGTAAAAACACTAGCAGAAGAGACAGACAAATGAGTCAAGCAAATGAATGAATGATGGGGTAATGACAAGTGTTAGGAAGGATTTCTGTCTACATGAGACCCTGCCTGAAAACCCAAACTAATGCCAACCAGCCAACAGCAGTAGCAGCAGGAACAAACAGAAACTCTACAACAAACAATTAATAGTAACATTGGTTTGGTACTAATATTAACATCAAACAAAAGAACACAGGTGACTGTTCACACAAAATATTAAGCCTCATTTTTCTTTCCCTGAGGCAGTTTTCTGAATGTTGAGTTCATAATGCACACCTAATAATCTAAATGCAAAGGGCACTAAAAATAAGTGAATGCTTAGGTATAGTGCAATAAACTAAAGACAAAGGCTACAGAGGAAAAGTCACTGTATAAACATAGGACATTATTGTTAACTGTTCTCAGCCAACTCACCTGATGAAGAAGGGAGCTGGTCATAGTCCTGGGAGGCTCTGTTGGATTTGACACTGTCTCCTGGTGCTCTTCTGGCAGGAGGCAATGGAACTTGGCCACTTGCTGGGTCAAAAAAGGGATCTTGAAAATAAAAATAATTCATTAATTACAAGGATGCTCCAGGCTGCTTGGCTGAAAAGGATTCCGGAAACTTTCTAAGGACTATAGATTTTGATACTATACATGACAGAGTTCACTAAGTGGAACTGAAGAGAGAACAGAAGTCTGTGTGGCAGAAGGCACTAGGGTCACATACCTGAGTGCTTTAAAATAAGCTGTGGATGGGCTTAAGGCCTTAGTACACACATTCTTTTATGAATAGAAAACACGATCTCTGGCATTTTGGCTCGCTAATAATTTACATCCAACACCTCCACTCTCAGGTTTTCCGCATGTTATCTTTTTCTGCTGGTACCATATCTGCAGCCACGATCTCCACACTTAAGAGTTTCCTCATGTTGCTATTTTCTCCTTCCTTCCTTATTTCCTTTCTTCCTTCTTCCCTCCTCCTCTCTTTCTCTTCCTTCTCTTTCTTTCTTTCCTTCCTTCCTTTTCTTCTCTTTCTTTCTTTTCCTGTTGGTAATGTCTCTGAAGGATTTTCCCTGCTTATATCACATCTGATAACTCAAATGGAGCGGCAGGCAACCAGCTAAGCGATTAGCTTGTTCTCAATAAATATTTTAATTACTAAAAATAAGCCCATGTAGATGGAGACTTACCACAAAGACAGACTATAACTATATACAGTAAGGCCATGGTTTAATTCATTGGATATTCATTTGAGATTGGCCAGAGTAATATATAGAATTTGATTATTTAAGAAGAATTTATGTTTTCAAACGTGCCTACTTTTATACTAATTTCTGAGTAGAGTAGGTAAGTACTACGTAAAGCCATCAGCTAATTATTATTTCATTTACTCTTCCTGGAGAAATTGTTCTGGGGCTTTATTGTGCCTTCACAGGATCTACACTCGTTTATTACTGTAGAGCCAACCCACAGGCTTGCTGGACATGTCTACATTATTTCTGGATTTCTAGACAATTACAACAAACCTATAAAGTTAAAATCTGGATATATTTTGGTGTTATAAATCAACTACAAAATATACAACTGTGGTTTAAAGTGTTTTTCGATTAAGCCATTTTAACTAAAAGGGACTGGACACATTAAAGTGTTACAACCGACGGCAAAACCACTTGGGCTCTGTCCTTCATGACATGCCCCAGCTCACCTCAAGCTAAATTCTTCCTGGTGAGGGACAAGGAGAAGAGGAATGCCTGCTGAAAGCTATGGAATTGGAGCTAATGTTTCAACGGGAATGGTGCTATGCAGAATAACTACCACAGATAGCCTTATAATTACTAGCTGTCCTCTGATAAGGAAAATTTGAAAATCAATAAAGCTTTGCAGAATTAAATTCTTTGAAAACTATGTAAGGCTAATATCCATATTTCTTATTAAAACACACAAATTGAAAATGCTGCAGCTGGTGTGTAATTATACACTTACATTTTTTTGGGGGGGAGGGGATGTCACATACACAATGTGATCAATTTGCTAAGAAGCAATGTAGTACTGACTCTGATTACCAGGGCAGGGAGGTCCTGCCTGATTTCTTACGCAAATCCCCAGAAGCTGCTGCACTATAGAGAGAGTTTTAAGGTCAGAGTGCTGCTCTTGTCCCTGAATGTCTCATATATGAACATGGCGGCCTCCACAAAGGAAGAGTACTATAACCGACTTTATTCATCTGACTCCTCTAGCAGCCTCCCAGATGGCATGAGCTGTCTGATTAGCCCCACCATGACAATGTTTCAGTAGGGTTAAGTACATATACCCACTGAGTCCTTTTCCATGGTTGCTGCCAAGCACATGGCATTTCTTTGAGTTTTATTTAAGCAGATGAAGATCCATGTCTCAGAGTTAAAAATACTACTTATCTTCAATAACCTCACTAGACTTAAAACTTGAATTGTGACTTTAAGATTGGAATACGGACTTCAAAAGAGATTCTAGGTTAGAGGAAAAGTGAGAGAAGGGTGAAAGAAGGATGCCAAACCCACGATTCCACCCCATGCCCTTCACAAAGACATCCACGCAGGGTGTGATCAAGACTTGAGTGCTGTCCTCCCTTTGCTTCTTAAGCTCAGGCCCTGGCACAAAGTGCCTAGTTGCTTATTTCCACCTTCCCACACAAAGGAATGCTGCCTTTCTCTCTCTCTCTCTTTGTTGCACAGAGAAAAAGGCATGTGTGCCAGCAGTTGCCTTGGTTTTGGGGACAGGAATCATGGAGCTTTTGTCGAGGACTCTCACTTTGTTAAGGTTTGATTGGCTTGCCCGTAAAGGATGGCTCATGCACTGTAGTGGGAATTATAATTTTGCCAAAAGAAATCTTGTGTGAAAGCCCAAGCTGGGAAACACAATGGAAGACTGGAGCTGAGTCTCCGCATGGCTCCCCTTCCTCTGTCCGACAGGGTCAAGAGGCTTCTTCACAGAAAGGCAGTGCTGAAATCTGAAAACTCATCTCCAGACAAGTCTCTGGGTGCTAAGGCTGGCACAATACACCTGACTCAGTTGCGCAGGGCGTGGGAGGCTAGCATGAAGAGGAAGGGGTTTAATACAACATTTTGAGAAAATGCAATATCTTTTTGTAATATATCTTCCTGTCTCTAAATTGGGGTATTTTCTCAAGGAACTCAAATCTCAACACTACAGAACAGTTATAAGTACACTAATTAAGAACACACACTGGGCATCAGGGAGACCGCAGTAGTAACTGCTGGAAGAGTGAGTTGGGCAGCCACCTCTGTTTAGCTTTATGATTCTAAAAGACATAACTGAACTGTACTTTAGTAAGCATATCTTTCATTAAGTTTTGTTATTAGAATGAAGAACTACCATTAACAATCACTGTATTTCTTCAGAAAATACAGTTTTAAAAAATGTAACAAAATATTTTCTGCTAGCTCTTGGAATCCTGACTTTGTTGTAAGAGAAACCAGTGTACAAATGCTTCATGAGCTATGAATAAAATAGATGTGCAAGAGGAATCCACCAGAAACTGTCAAAACCTCAGCCACCTGAGAGTTGTAGCTACATGCTTGTCTTACTTTTTGTTTAGGACACTTGATCTTAGGCAGCACCCTGGGAAACCATGGGCAGCATGAAGGCAGACAGTGTTAATAATGTACCATATACTAGATAAGACAGCTACTGGCACTGAAATCTGAGCTGGAAATTACTCTTTCGGTATTCAGCCACTTGAAACATAACATGGCATGTGTTATTATGTGATCATAGTTTCTGCTTCATAAATCACATGAGACTTGTTCATTGCCAAACCACATGAGAAAGAAAAGAGAGAGAAACAGAGCAGGAGGAAGCAAGGGAGGAAGGGAGGGAAGGGGGAGGGAGAGAGAGGAGGACTGCTAAAGTAGACTAACCACTACCTAAGCTTTCACCAAGGTCCAGAGGAAGCAAAGGACAATCGGAAGATTTCTCCTGATTAACTTTATATGGAAATGTATAGAAAACATTATAAAGAAGAATTTTATTTTACTTTTTATTTTTTGAGGCAAGGTCTCCCAGTGTAGTCCAGGACAGCCTCAAACTCATAGCCACCACCCCCCTCCCCCCTCGTGATTTAACCTTTCAACTGCTGGGAGAACAGGCATGTACCACCAAGTCCAGTAAGACTGCTCTACCAAAGCACGTCCAGAGGGGACCCTTTCAAGGCACGCAGATCACACACCTCCACCTGGAGACACTACTGATACTGACCACAACAGCATGTTACCCTGTGTTTTTCTTTGTCTGCAAATGCTGCCCAATATAAGTAGTGAATTTCCTTTAGTCCCTTCCTTTTTATAACTGTTCTTCTCTTTAGAACTATGTATTAAAAGAAAACAAATTTGAATACAAATTAAATATTTAAAACTAGTTTAACACCATATAAAAATTTAGAAGTTATCTTGTTAGGATCTAAGACCCTGTGTTTTGAATAAAATCAGGACATTAAAGCACATCTTGAAAATATTTAAACTCCATTATTAGGAAAGCATTCCGTAGGAAATAGGGCACCGAGAGGGTAGTCTATGTTTTCCTACTGGGCAACCATGCCGTTACCTGTCTTTAAGTGCCTCTCCTATACAAATCATGCAGTTATTGTCATTCAGGGAATCCACTGGCACCAGAAGGCATCACTTTCTTCATATCTCATGCAAAGCATGCCCCACTGTCCTTCCCGTCTCTTCTTTTTCTTCTACAATTTCCGACATGTATATCACATACAATATATAACCCAGTCCCAACTCCCTCCCATCAGCCTTCAACTGTCTGTACCACCAACATACCTCCAGTCCAATTTTATATCTTTTTTAAAATATTAAATAACCCATTCAATTCAATTGGTGTTGCCCATGTGCAAATGGGTGTTGAGTCCTTCACTGGGTCATGGGCAACCACTATGCTTCCTTATTGTTCTTGCCATCTTTGTAATGTTCTGTCATTAAATCAATCTGGTGTCAAGCAACCCAGCCAAACACTGCTCTCATTACCCAGAAGTCTTTCTGCTAGTGTGGCAGACAGTCAGGAATAACTAACAGGAATTTGACAGCATGATATTGGACACACTTTTCTCTAAGAGAAAATTCTTCTTTGGATTTCACCCACTCCTACCTGAAGGAAGAAGGAAAAGGTCCTGTCCTGAGGAAGGCCGGCTACTGGAGCCTGGAGGTTTCGATTGTTCAATGAGACTATGTCTTGCAGGAGGTGGGGGAGGAGGGAGGGATGGGGGAAGGGCATCAAAAGCATCTTCACCTGCATTTCAAGAAAAGTCATTATCAACAGTAGAACTCCATTAATGAAAACACACAATATCAAGCACAAGTCACGACTGATCATTCTCTCACTGCTTCTCAGCAAGTTTACTTGTAGGGTTTATAACCAGCATTTCCCTGATTTTCATAATGGGATTCATTATTTTGTGGGAGATGTGGATAGAAAACACACACACACACACAGACCCCACTGAAACACCCCCATGAAAGCTTTTCTCTGTTTCCTGGGTCTTTCTATAAAAACAGCATTGCAGGTCATGAATCAATGCACAGTTCCTTTGTAACCTTTGTTCTATGAGTATACTAGAACTCTGAACTGAAAGTTATTGTCAGCAAAACCAATAAACAAAACAAAACAAAAACAGAAATCTCTGAGCAACAAAGGGAGTTCATGGCCTCTCATGAGAAAAATCATACTATGTATATAAAATCTAATGACACAGAACAGTTTCAAGCAATCCCTAACATTCTTTCCACTGGACTGTAATTTATTTAAATTGTACCAAATACTTGATTTACTGTCAAAACATATAGCAAATGCACAGGTGCAGGAACTGTATTGTTTATTTAGCTGTCATCTCCAGAAGAACATGTCAATGGAGATTCCCCTTTTGTGTGGCCCCAAAGCTAGTTATCTACATGTACGATTTCTAAGGTTTATTCGGGGTGTAACAAAGATTGCAGTATGGCTCTTTATCTAGGTATTTATCCTTGCTACACTCTGCTAGATGACCCAGAGTTTTTTCTTACCTTGCACCTTAAAAAAAAACAATGAAGTAATTATAATTTCCAAATATGTATGTCAAATGAGCAGTCAGTGAGATAGGCTATATGTAAACAGCTTCATATTCCAATACTAAGAACTCACATGCATTTAAGCTGACTGAATTAAACATAAATACTTTAGAGTGAATTTATATTGATTCTGCTTGTCATGCAAAAATATGAAGAATATCTAATCTAATCATCATAAATATTTTTCTAATTTAAAGCATTTGAAGATGAATGAGAGATCTGTTATCATTCCAGGCTCTGGCTGTTATGGAATCAAATTCATATCTTTTTTTCAGCCCCTAAGTATCAGGTCCAATACTAGGAATTGAGTGATATGAAGTTCAAAACTTAAGCAGCTTAGATTCTATCAAAGGGAGCTAAGACCTATTCACAAACATTTGTGACTGACAGATGAAAGTGTTTGATTTGTCTCAAGGAGAGTTTCTAAGATGAGAGAAGAAAAATACAAGTGGCATCCAGTAAGGTACTAATGTCATGTGGAACAGCAGAGGCTCTTAAATATATATTCAGGAAAGGCAATGAGTGAGTGTTCTTAGCTGAGTGAACAGTAAGAACTGAAGGACAGGCCAAGCGTCAGGAAGGCCCAAGAGTAGAGACAGGCTGTCACTTCTATTGGATTAGCTAACAGAAGTCATCGTCCACCTATGGCTATTATATTAAACAAAAGACCTACTCCACTAGAGCAGATGCAAGCACACAGGTCCCTGATAGTGCTACAGAGAATTTTAGTAAACAGATCACAGAGACTTGAGTCATGGGTCAAAATCCAGTTTAGAGAAAAAGCAAATCAGGAAACGAGACTGTAGACTGGAAGTTAGGAGGGTCTTAGAGTTCAGGTACATGAGGAAAAACTGATTAGAACAAAATGTAAACCTCTGACCAATAAAGCAGAAGCAAAATACATTGTAACTGAACATTCAAAATACGGATCAGTGTTGTCATATAATGGTGCATATGAGGAAATGCAAAAGTACACTTAATATTCTTGTTGGCCTAATACACATGAAAAACGGGACTTGTTCATGCTTTCAAGAATGAAGTAGATACTTTCCTATAATTCTGTTAACCTAAGAGATTAACTGGCCATTTCATGGTAGAGTGTGGTTCATGTTTACAAAGAATTAGAATGCTTGCAGGGGATCTGCCTTAACACTTCAGATCATCACTGGAAAGCCATTCAGCACAAGCCAAGGGGAGTGAGCAACACTTGGGTGACTTGGGTCTTCACACAGATTGAATCTAGAAGAGACAACCTGATGAAATCCTCATTGATAGTCAGCTCTTTAGGTCATCATTTTCTTTTACTCATGTAAGGATGATATAGTGGAAACAGCTTAAAACAAACTAAGATGAATACTTCGTCAGATTATAAAAGTTGCATATTATTATAGAAAATTCTGACACATTAAAAAAGTCCAGAAGATGCTATGAAAACCATCTAAAAATTTCCAGCTATTGCCTGTACCATTAGTTTATCTAGTTGAGTGATGGCCACATGGACGCAGAAGCCACCATCACCTGGAGAACCCTTCTAAGGGGTAAGTTTAGACAAATTCTCAACCCAGAGTCTGCATTATACTGAGCTATTAATTCTAATAATGCAGTGATGAAGAGCAGAAAAGTAGCTGTTTAAGCTGTTCTTAAAGTTTCAACCTAATGGAGGGATGAGAAGATCATAATCAGAGGGCATCCTGTTGAGTGAAGCACTGTGCTTTGGGTTGTTCTGGAGCAGAGACCTGGCAGGTGGTAAAGATACTGGAGCAGAGGCTGAATCAAAAACATCTCTGGAGGATAACACAAAATCCTAATGTCCTTTCAGTGGGAAAACACAAGGGGACTTTGTCTTTAAGTTCTGACCATTAAGATGTATATTATGAAGGAAAATATATTCCATACATACCCTTCAAGTAGATGCCTAAATCTGGGGTGTTTGGTTTCTTCATCTCTGAAGGCGTACCATGAGTTCCATTCAATATACAGTGACCATTGTCACAAGACCTAATGTGGAGACCAGAGGGCAAGAATCATTTAAATGTCTTGGAGGGCATGAGGTGAGGTTCACAGAGGGGACTGTCATACCTACTAAGGTAACAAGACTATGAAATAAACCAAACTGTCTTTTCTAGAAAAAGTACTATAACAACAATATGCACCTATCATAACTCATACTTTAAAGACAGGTGTAAATGTCTGAAGGTAAAAGTGTCTTTCTCTTTCTCCAACTGAAAGAAAGAGCTACTACAACAGCTGAAGTCTGTGCAAGATTTCAGTCGCACCTGACCCAGGTTCTGAAGTGACAGAGACACTTAAGACACACAAAACTCAATTATTTTCTGATGACACGGAATGGGTTTGCTTATTCAACTTAATGCATTCTTTGAAATAAAATTATACTAAGGCATTAGACGAGAGGAAAAACTGTGACATGTTCAAAAATTTCCATTAATTTCTGCAGGGAATGCTCAAAGACCTACAGCTTATAAACCTACCTCACTACTGCACGGAGCAAATGCTGGCTTTCTGGTACTTTAGGGAAGCAGTGTCAGCAAAGGCTTTGGAGACACATCGAGTGTCTTAATCCAGGTAAATATTAATTCAATCAAAAGGCATAATTTTGGTGTTGGCAACAATAGTGGGCATGGGAGAATGTAGGAGGGCCAGGGGACAGAATACAGTTGCTCTCTAGCATCTAGCTTAGTAACATCTGGCTAACAAAGAGCCATGGAAAGTGAAGTTTTATACTTCTGAATTATTCTGATTTCTTAAAGTAAAAGTACATACATAATGGAGAAGACAGTGGATATTTCAATAGACACTGGAAGAGCTATTCATGTAAAATTCATTTCTACTCTCTCTGGTGGCCACTTCTTTTTAACAGGCAATATATGGTTCATTTAAGAACAGTTATGTATTGAGTCTTCATAATGATGATGGATTTTGCTGAAACTGAACTAAATTAATCATTTACTGTTTTGCATCCCACAAGTTGACAATTTATTTTTCTTGATGTTCCAAAGGGGGAGTGAGTGACATACAGTAAAAGAGCTGCAAGGAGGGAGTATATTCTGCAGATGACATGAGATGGTACTCTAACCAGTGGTTTGGGGGAACAAATTAGATAAAGATTCATTATAATTAAACTTGAGGATTAGCAACACTTACTACTTCTTTATTACTGTGGGGAGATGGTATGATGGATATAATTCACATTTAGCTCCAGTATCAAAGAGGCTAGCCACTGAAATTCTATTTACTATGACGTGGCAATTAAACTTTGATTAAACTTGTATTCTTCCTTCTTCTAGCCAGGAAAAGAATGAGAATCCCAATGAAACAACAAAAACAAACAAAAAAACACCTCTTGTTCAATTTCAGCTTCTAAAAATTCATACACATTAGTAAAAGCCAAAGAAACTGCAATTTGGTAGCAGTTTATACTTGGTGTGAAGGCGTGACTTTCTCTCTACTAGCTCAGTGGGTACCTGGTTCTTCCAATGTAATAAATACTCTCCTAGTAATTTTCTTTTCAGTAACACTCAACAGCATGATTAACAGGAAATAGCTGGCTCTTGCTGTAACCAGTAAAAGCGTGGACTGTGCACCACTGAGCCTGGGTAGTAAGCCTGCCCACTAGGGTCCGTTATGAGACACAATCCTGGTTTCAAAATAGGTCCACTCCTTTTCCAAGTATCTCTGTACCTTGATAAGAGCGCGGAAAAGGGTTTTGCCTCTAAAGAAGAAAACATGGCTCATAAAATGCTTTCATCTGACTGACCTGGCCTCAAGTGGGAACAGCACACTGAAGAAAAATGGGACAGATGACTGGTGAGCTTACAGTCTCCTATCCCTCAGTCATCAGGAGCCACCCAGAGTGCTGGCTGAGCAGCACTGAACAAAAACAGTTCCATTGTGTAAGGGGAACCCAAGTTCAGAATACATTTTAAAGCTAAGATTAGATTGTTACATATTTGATATGTCAGTAAGATAAAAATAATATAGATGTTATTATAAATAATTAAATGTTATGTAGACAAGGCCATGGTTTTGTTTAAAGAAAATATTTCGATTAAGCCATTATTAATAACTTTTTTAAAAGTTTTATTATTTTTACTTTTTATAATTTATTCACTTTATATCATGATTATAACTCAGCGAGACTGACATAGCAAAGACAACAATGTCCCCATTACAGTGAGGACAGCAAGCAACAGCAATGAAAACAAAATTGTTTATATTCTTATGCCACCCGAGAGAAGGTAAAACAGGTCAGAAAAGAAGTTGAGAAGGAACTTTAGGGCTTTCCCCCCATTGTCTTATGATTTCAGTGGAAGCACATTATGTACCAAGAAGGGAAATGAATATAAATTATACTAGTCTTCACATTATGAAGAAAAATTCTAAGGAAGGTTGACCCAGCACCATAGTATTAGTTTCTAAGTGCTAATTTTTCTTCATGATATATATTCTCAGAGCTGATGAAATTCGTTTAAATATCTTGGGGGAAATACATGAATTAATCATCATTATATGTAATGTATAGCCTCATTTTATTAGATTGTAACTTGGCTTTTGGGGGGAAGAGGGCAACAAAATGATTTTTCTGGAAGTAATGAAAAAGGTATGGAGGAATGATAGGTTGGGAACAGGATTTTTTAGCCAAGCACATAGTATCAGACTGCATAGGATCAACCCCCATGTATGGCAGTATGATGATGTGATCAACCCCCATGGTTGGCAGCATGATGATGCTTATGCAGATGCAGGATGGCACCAGGATGCTCATCTTCTTACCGAACAGGAGGTCTGACATTATGACAATGAGAGGATTGTGAATTCAGGGAAACAGGATGGGATGAAGGAATCTTGTATTCATCGTCATCTTCTTCTACTGTGTCTCTTTTCTCTGAGAGACAATTTGCTAATGGACCAGTACACCTACCAAAATGACAAGAAAAAATCAATCTGGTTTAAGCATCACAAATATTCAGAGCAGGAATATATGATGTGATACACACAAATGACAAAGCTACTTTGTCACGTGCATTTTTCCAGTATAAACTGTTCTTACATCCAATGTACATAGGAAGGCCTTGAAACATTAAGATAAAATATTCACACCTATGGTAAGAAAAAAATAAACTATGAAAAAAAGAAAGGGTTTTCTAAATAAGGGTGTAGGAGAAAATGTTGACAATTATTCAAGCCCAGCTACTAAAGTGTTAACTACTCCCTCCCATGGAGAATAAATGAGTAAAGGTGTTAAGAAGATCCTGGAATCAACTGGAAACAGAGTTCTTGAAAGATTCAAACTTGTTGTTTGTGGCTAGTACATAGAGTTTAAGAAAAAACTGTACATGAAAGAAACTTAGCTTTCTTGTGAACTGATCATTCTAGTGCTAGAACAGTAACTAAATACTAAAAATGACCAGAATTAGAAAGAGATAATGATAAAATTCATCAAACTGTTGAATTTGAAACTTACATTTTTATAAATTGTAATACCTAATTTCTAAAAGAAGTTATAATGAATGAAACAAGTATGTAATACCACGATGAATTTGAGCGTTTTACTTGATCACTTGGGTATATATAAAAAGTAAAAGTGAAAAATACTCTACTTCCTATGTGGAATTTAATCTAACCCTTGCTACTGCCCAAGAAATAGTCCAAAAGAAATATGTTCAAATCAACACAACTAACTGGAGACAAACAGCTAGTTAGCAAGACGTTAGAAGAATATGGATCCAAATCCATTTTGACTATCATGAATTTCATAGGAAAGGTCTCCAAAAAGTGTAATGTGTCAGCACCTTCTGTAGGGGGAGCAAGAGCCCTATGGTATATGAGGCAATCATGCCCACACATTTTTTTCATTTTCATTTCTTCTCGCCAGAAGTTGAGTGTTTCTATTTGAAGTCCATGGGACTAAATTAGCTTTTCACATTTTTTTCCTTCAAATTTTGGAACATTTGCATACTTTACCAGTTGCATATCCCTAATGTCATGCTGAAAAAGCTTTGATTTTTGGAGAACTTTTTATTATTATTTCACTTTTGGGCCCGAGAGAATGAACAATTGTTACAATGAGAAATAACTTCTTAGGTGTGTCATGCGTATATATGATCATTTGGAAAGATATCCAAGGTTCTAAAGTTTTAGCTACCCGGATATATCCCTAAAGAATTCAGAGATCAAACAAGAGGCTCCATTAGGAGTTTTCAAAAGCTTATATTTTAATTTTTCTTTGAAGAATTTTTCAGTATTTATTTTTAACACCCTGATTGCTAGAGATACTTTAGGATCCAAATGACAGTTAATGGTGACCTGAAATGTGTAGCAGCGAGGGAAGGTCTGCTAGGCAGCCCAGAATACAATCTATTACATTAATTGATAAACCGTAGTGGAGCAGCCGCTATGGTTGAACCTTGGAAGACACACCTTCCAACTGAAGGCAGAAAGTACATGTGTCTCAAAATGATGACTTGATGGTGTCTTAATAGGGAAAGAAAGAACTGTATTTTCTTGCAAACTCTAAATCCTTGCAAACAGACCGTAATTTCACCGTAACTGCAAGGACCAGGATTTCTCTATAAGCAGAGGAAGAGTGCCCTGTATGTTTCCAATCCTCTATCCTGATCTGCTTTCAGTCTCAACGCACTCTTATTTTTATACAACTAATGTAATTACTGCAGAGACTTAAGAGAAATTTTTGAGCCAATACTCAATAATTACAACCTTGGCAGGATGTTCAAGTCTGTTACATGTTACTATAATGATTTAATAACTTCCAAAGATGCCCATCATTATGAAGAAAGAATAACCATTTTTTAATTTGTATTACATTTACTATTCATTTATGTGTATTTTCTCATGCCAAAGTATGTGTGGAGGTCAAAGGATGACTCCTGGGCATCCGTTCTTACTTTTCTCCTTTTATCATATGGTTCCCAGGGATTGAATTCAGTTTGTCAGGCTTTACAGCAAGTGCTTCGATTCACTGGCCATCTTGCCGGTGCAAGAAATAAACAACAACAACAATAATAATAATAATAATAATAATAATAATACACCTGTTGAGGATAATTCTATATATTTTCTTTCATTGACAGAAGAAGTTCTTGTCTAGCTAAATGCCACCCAGCTTTCATTAGTCAGAGAACAAATGATGTAACTTTGAGAAGCAATAATTCTTTAATATTTTATCAAATAATATCGGTTTGGTATTAGATTACTAGTTGGAGATTTTATTAGGTTAAATGGGTTTTGCTGAGTTATAACTAGGAGTGAAAAAAGCTATGTGCTATTTATATTGGCGTATGAAAAATAAATCCTGGTATTTCCCATTTATCATCATTTTAATAAAGTCCTTTAAGAAAGTTCTTTATTTTCTTACATTTTAATGTTTAAAAAATTTATTAATACTTTAAAGAACTTGTAACTAAGAAAAACACTGAAACTAAGCAGACCCAAAGTCTAAAGACTGTTTTACTATCTTTTTATTATTATTTTTTATTTTTATATTAATTACAGTTTATTTACTTTGTATCCCAGCTGTAGTCTACTCCCTCATTCCCTCCCAATCCCTCTCTCCCTCCCTCATCTCCCTTCCCCTCTCTAAATCCACTGGAGAGGAAAGTCTAGAGATTTAAACAAACTTTTGTATAGTGTTGTAGTCAACAAGTAGCAGCATAAATGGACTTAGAATCACTGTTCCTGTATATGTCATCTAAACAACAGATTGGGAAAATGGACTGAAGTCAGTCAGTCACTGATGTACCTTAAGTGACAGGTATTATTTTATTTTATTCCTCCCGGATGCCAGAGGAATAAAGCAGGGTAAGCTATTGGGCTGGCTCCAAATTAAAGATGCCAAGTCACTATCCAGCCATTTACAACCATCACTATATTACTATATTTACAGCCACTGCTATATTACTCCACATTCTTTCTCTGTCCTGCATTCTGCTGACATTCCTGTCATAGCACACTAGAATACAGTTCTCCAGGTTGCAAAACTATTATTCCCGTAACTTCAAAGTTACCTGAGCCTTCCTAAACACACGTTGATGCACTGTCTTGAATACATATGCACATACATGATGATAAAAAAAGAGCTCAATTTTTCAGGTTGTCACAGCGATACCTTCTGAGATAGGTGGCAAGTCCTTTCGCCTTTCAAAGCTGAAGGCTCACAAAGATATTCCTCCCAAGAACTGCATATTCCCAGAGTGAGGCATAACCACACCACAGGCAGACTGTACATGCTCTTACCATTCACCGTCATAACAGACCTCAAGTATCATCCTCTTCAAGTGGTGTTCATTCCTAATTGGAACAACCCTTGACCCATCAACTTTCTTTGAAAACAAAAAGCAGACCCTTTCACATGCCTGCTGTCTATAAAAATCCCTGAGAAAATGGCAACAAATTCAATAATTTTCTTTGACCTTTCGATTATGTAAACTTAGCATATGTCCTTTCATTGATGTGTTTACTGTTATTTTCCTGTTTCTGTTTAGAATTTCAACATGTTTAAGGGAAGACCTTGAGTTCATCAAGGATTACCCTACTTTGCACATAATTGAGCACTTACAAGCTTTTAGATAAAAATAATGAGGGGGTATTAGAAGAGGAAAATGACCAAGCTGGTAAAAAGAGAAAGAGAAAGCAGCAATTTCCAGAACCTTTATAGAGAGAAAAGCATTTTAAATAATATGTCATTTTACTTGTTTTCTATATAGATCTCTGTTCATGGACTAATGGCACAAAGCAAAGGTATGAATGTTTTTATTAAAATAGGAGTTCAAGCTGCCATATGTTTTATTTCATGTTTCCTGTGTACACTGTTTTTACCCGAACAAGAAACATATGTAATTCAGAGAAGAGAAAGCCCAGAGAACCAGCAAAAGAAAATAGTGATTTTGACAAGATTATTTTGTGTCTGCAGCACATAATATTGCCACGCATTTTACAGTGATTTTGTGGGTCCTTTCACATCATCAGGAAAAGGTGAGCATGCTGCAGCCTCCTGCTTTAGACTAAGCTTTGACTGGCAGCGATGTCACAAGCTTCCTTTTAACCTGGAGACAGAGCTGCAGCAGCAGCACTGTGCATCAGGCTCAGGCTCTTCACACAGACAGCTGGGCTCTCTCCCTTACTTCTCCTGTGTTTCTACTTGAAGACACCGTTTCCTCAGGAGCACATCAAGAGTGACAGCCTGCGTGTCATTAGTTATCCTGTTCCACGTTTGATTTTCCTCCGGGAGCTTACCTCTAACTGACATCATCCAACACAACGACCTGCTTACTTTCTACTCTCCTTAATTAGAGACCCCATTCCGGAGGCACTAGGGGTTTGATCTTGCTCTCCCAGGCTTCAGTGAGCACAGCAACAGAATACAAAAAAGACAGCTAGGCAAAAATTGGATTATTCTTTTCTTAATGAGCCCCCAAATTAGTGCCTCACCTACCTAAAAGATACATATAAAAACCAAACATCAGCACTGCCCATATTGGAGAACCCTTTAAGAGAAGTATGAACCAAGCAGTCTTGGTTCCAAGGTATCTGACAGCTTGTGATTAATATGCCAACATTAGAACATCCATTTGTAAACAGAGACGCACAGGACAACCATTCTCTGAGAGCAGTGACATCCCTCTGCATTCTATAACACTGTTTTACTTGGCAATATCCACTCCACTATTATTCATATCATTGCATTCATTTGACAGTATAGTATGCCAAGGACAATAAAAGTTTGAACCATTTAGTCTTCCATTGATTAAACTTAAAAATCGTATTAGTCAAGCAAATATTTAATTGTATACTACATTTATATACAAAGTATGTATTATATATTATAATTTAAATATGAAGTAAAAAGTCCATGTGAAATTTTTGTTTTCTCTTTTAAAAAGTTATAATAAATATCTATATTTCAAACTTTTACTTAAAGCTTTATATTCATAGTTAATGTCAGTAATATTAAGTAGGAAGCCATTTAGAAAAAAAATTCAGGAAATGAAGTATCTCTAAAAAGAATGATTTTCTTTTCACGTTTACTTTACACTAACATATTTTCAGAAATAGGTTATAAATCGAGTAGTAAGAGTCACATAATCACTAAGATGAAGACTAGCACAAAAGGCAACCTCATAGAATGCCCTCTGCCCTCAAAAGAGTAGGCATCAAGTACCAGTACCAAATGCCGAATAATCACACCTTGATAGCTACCTCTAACAACAGAGTGGAAGCTAGCTTGGTCAGCTTAATTTAGCATTGCGGTTTTCACCATTTGTAAGAACTATAAGTTTAGTTTAGGAAGTGATTTATAATTTTCCTTTGCCTTAGTGTTTTAACAAAGACCAAGAATCTAAGATGGCAATGGGGATCTGAATGTCCAATAGCCTTGTGTCAGTAAGCATATGCGTTTTCTCAAGACCTTTGTTCTGTTATCCTTGAATGATGCTCCTTAGACATGGACAGTACTCTCTAAAGGGGGAAAGCAGAGAAATACTAATAATAAATTTTGTGGATATTATCCAGAAGAACAATTTCATTATAAATGTTACATTAGATATAATAATAATATGAACAATATGATGATTATAATAAAACTATTATAACCGTTATAATATTCGTAATGTTAGTATGGACAATAGTTCAACCCATACTGGTTTCTGCAGCAGTATATGGTCAGCCAGCTACAGCAGAGAACATTCAGGTCACCAAAATTTCCAATATAATTATCACCATACAGCGAATAACTCATAACAATTGCTGTACAGGGAGTTGAGGCTCAAAGCATTTTAGATAACATTTAAATTAAACTTTAGTCCAGAGAAGGGACCTTCTTCAAAATAAGGCAACTAATTAATGCTGGAGTAAAATGTGGAACCAAATGTGATTTTATTCTATGGGTGACTTCCAAATTTCATGATTTCACAGGAAAAAGTTATATATATTCTGAAAAAAAATGGGTGTGACACTATCAAATGACAAAGGTGAGCATGAAGTCATCTCCACAAATAAGCTAAATGATAATAAAACAAGCCTCAACGGAAAAACAAAAAAAAATGGACAGTATTAAATTTGGATGTTGATATTTTGGTTATGTCTATGTGCTGTCAGCGTTATGATTTTACTTTCTTTTATATACGCTACATGATTTCTACAGTTATAGTTACAGGAGAAAATATAAATATACCAAGAAAATCTAATACATAGCTATGTCTAATTTGTAACATGCAAAATCAAAACTACTTTCTGATAAATGTGCTTGTTAAATATTTTTTAGTTAAAACTAGAAAATATTGAAGAAAAATTAAGACAATGGAGAGAAAATCTAAAGGGCTTTTACAAAGTTAAATATTAGAACCTGACCAGTGACTGCATTTTGCTATGATTTTGCTATTCATGGTAATTTACTAAAGGACCAAATATAAACAAAGAAAACCACATCCCCTTCTCAAGTCATACTTACTTTATGAATTAAATGAGCACAGGGGTAGGAGGAATTAATCAGGAACTAGGGATATCTCAGCTACTTGTTTACTAAACTCCAAATTTAGAAGTTACAGAGTTCACATGTTACTGTGTGTGCACACATTAGTTTACATGGAACTAGACTGTCAAGTCTGTTCTCATTGACATAGGCCCAATGGCAGAGTACTTGTAACTGCGTCTACCTGCTGTATCTCCCACAGACCTGGCAGCTCCTTTGGGGAAGGAGTTCAGCTTTTCTACTGTCCTCTCAATGGTCTGCAGTTCCACTCTGCTTTTATCTCAGGCACCGTGGAATCTAATTGCGTCCATCCTCTGAGAATCATTCCGTCCCATCCATGAAACATGTTTCCATGGCACAGTTTGTACTAGCTTTCCTTAAACTCCCAAAACTAGTTAATGAGCATTACACAGTCTTGTGACTTTATACACGTTAAAATATTATTTTCTGGAGCATGTTAGATTTCTGGAAGCCGAGATTTAGCTTCTTCTAGTGGGCACTCAAGGACCTCCAGATGATGGAATGAACAAGTTCCAAGACTTTTAGTAATAAGAGAAGATCTCAGCATGTTTAACCATGTAGCTGAGAGGTAGAGTACTTGTCTAGCATAAATAACACACCAAAACCAACCTATAGCTAAAACAAAAGAAACAAATAAAAACCAGAAAAGAAAAACTTAAAGACCTTAGCAGATAATTACCAAATGGTCAAAAAACATATTTTTAAAAATTTTCCCTTGGAGTATTCGAAAACATAAGCCCTGTTTGTGACCTCCACACCATCCAATCATTTTAAAATTAGGAAAACACTATAGCAGAGTACAAAATTACTTATACAGAGAATAATAACCCATAACAAGTGTACACGTCAGTGGTTTCTCTTGTTTTCTGAAGCAGAGACTCGCTCTGTAGTATAGGCTGCCTTGGAACTCTCTATATCTATCTGAAGGTGGCCGCACACTATGGCACTCGATCTGCCTTAGGCTACCAGGTGCTGTGATTATAGGTATACACTGCAAGTCCTCCCATGCAAATCTGTATTGATTATTGAATAGAAGTCACATGAGTTTTTATAAAAAGCAGAGGATGAGACATGGAACTTGAGGAAAAGGTGATGGTTGGAGGGTTGGCTCTGCATCCAAAACCAAGTGAGACAAAGTGTGCATACACGTATAAGACAAGCATCAGGAACAAAGGAGAAGCTGTTTGGCTGGTTAAAATTCTGTAGGATATTACTGCTGGCAGAAGATGTCAGAGCTACAAAAGAGAAACCAAGGCTGGAGCAGGAAGAGGGCTGGGAAAACAGGAGGGAGGTGAATGAGCTTCAGTGAAGAGAGTGTGGAAGAAGAAAGGGAGCGGGGAATTGGCTAGACATCACCTCATTGTCCAGCGTGCTGTGTCCCCAGCTCCCAGCTTTACATCCACTGACAGCAACTGAGAGCAGATATGATGACATCCTGGAGGGTCTTTCAGAAGCCTAGTTATGAGTCTGGGCTGGCAATGGGATGCTTAACTGGACAGAAAAAAAAATCCACGGGGACTACCCATAGATTTTTGGTGCTAAAGAGATTTGAGAAGCAGGGGATTTGGGGTCTTTATTGATGTCAAACTGGGTAGTGGGAGAAGAAAGGAGAAGAAAGCTGGAGGAGAAAGGTTGATGTGCAGCTCTGCCCTCTCCTTGAATGGAAGATATACTAAGCTTTCTTGCCTTATCGTTCTATTATTAATCTTCTTAGGAGTTTACTAAGCTTGTAGGAGCTATTATCAGAACTAGGAAGTTGTAACATCTGATACCTGAATTTACAAACCTGACTCAACTGCTTTTGTCTTAACTGATTCCTTTATACCTCACCCTGCAGTTTCTGTAGTAAGAACCTCAAAACTGTTCTTTTCCATATAATTATGAATGTATACACAATCTCCAGATTCAGCGGAACTCACTTTATGCTAGGCAGAAGGGTAGTGGCTGGAGGAGGAGGGGAAAGCCGAGGAGGAACATCATATTCTTCACTGGCAAGGTGTCCATTGGAGAAGACCTGAAAGTAAATCAAATGGGTTAATTCCTGGACTTTAATGCCAAGCAAAGCCTAAAACCACAGCAGCTCTTAGGATTTCTCAGAGCTCTTTTAATTTTAGTTTAATATTTAGACTAGTGTAGTATTATACAATTTATCCAGGAGTCAGCAGGATCAGTGATTACTTACCATAACTCACAGATTATATGGAAATATGTTACAATATGATTTTTAAACATAAATGAGAGGCAATGCTATAATTTACATATATTAGATCGAGACAGCTAACTACATAAGCAGGTAGTGCCGTTTCCAAAGAATGATCAGATTTTATCACAATGGGGTTGGCTAGAGAAAGAAGCAATGTGGGCACAATCCCCATTTTACAACCCTCCAAACAGACATCCCCTTAGGGCTACCAGCACCACTTTCAGTTTCCTGATACCACAGTGTGTGTGTAGACTCCGGCAGGCCTGTGTTATGTATAGGCCAAGGTTCAGAGCCATTTTAAATAAGAACACAATTGTTCTGGTTTTCCAAGTGTGTGGAAATTCCATATACACTTTTGGTTTGTAAAATCCACAAGCAACTGTCCCCTTGTTCATAATTTGTTATGCAGAGCCAAGGTTTCATCCCTGGGGATTAGGAGCTTCCAGCTTCCAGGTACAGCAGGGATGCTGGAGAAAGGGCCTCAACAACTGGTCTTTGCCTCCCTTATAATATGGACCTGGAGCAACTTACTGATGGCAAAAACGGAAGGATAACTTTGCAAGGGCATACTCACAAGACTACAGACCTTTTAAGGTTTGTGAGTAACCATTAGATATTTGTATCATAAGCTTCTTTCATAAAATCTTATTAATTCATCTTTAAAAATGAGATTGATAGTGGGGTAAGATGGATGAGACGCAACTTCAGTTGTCTTGGCTGAACAGACCCACTGTTTAATTTCTCCCTATGTCATATATTAAACAGCAATGAGGATTTAAAATGCAAACCTGCAGAGGCCATGGGTATCCTTACCTATCACCAGATTGAAAGATCACCTCTGAGATATAGGGATGCTCTTGTCTATTGTAAAAAAAATCCAATTTTATAGCATTAAAGTTTCACTCTAACAACCAGAGCCTATGTCACTTCAAATTTTCTTTCCCCAGTCTCCCCTCATTAGATTCAACACACTGCCGTTACAGCCTGATAAAACATATCTTTAAATGAAATGATTTTATCGTGGGCTTTTGACTGAGGACCATGTAAAGGAACATGACAAAAATATTTGAACTTTGCTAGAGAGGAGAATTTTCCCAAGTGATACGAATCATTACAAAGTTCAATGAAATCCTTTAACATGAAAATGTCTTTTATCTGACGAATATATGTATCCAACTACAAATGTCAATTATAATATTGAACATTTGAAAGTATTCTTCACCAAACTTTTTTGCATTACTTGAGCAGACATGGTGCTAAGGTTCTTTGCAATAAAGTCAAATGATTTTGTCAAAATTACATTTCAAACTGGTGTAAAATGAAAGGGTTTTTAAATTTTATTTATATATTTTTAGTGTGGACTCAGCTGCTCTTTGGGGTAAAAATATCTATCATGTTGCTACTTAATAAAAGTTTGGTAACAAAAGGGAGATGTGGAAATAATAGTTATGTACTCAATTAGTTTGACAATAAATAAGCAAACTATAATTTTATAATCAAAACATTATGAGCACACTTGAATAGTAATGCCAATATACCCAAACATCTACTGAAATGGAAATAAAAGCATGCTTCAAATTTGGAAAACGAGAGCTATACACTGATAAGACAATTCACACATTTTTGTGTGATACTCAACTTCACAAAGGCAAGCCCCCTGACACAAAAGAGAACTCAGTTGCTAAAGAGCTTGCAACACAAGGAAGAGGACCTGATTCATATTGTCAGCCCCACATTATAGTTGGGCATAGATGTGTGCATCTGCAATCCCAGCACTGTGCTGACAGATGACAAGTGTTTTCTGGACAGGCCTAGTCTAGCAAATCACTGGTCTCTGGGTTCAGTGAAAGTCACTATAAAACATGTGATAGAAGTGCTAGAGAGGTGGCTCAGTGATTACGAGTACTTTCTGATCTTCTAGATACGACAGGCTCAATACCTAGCACCCACAGGATGCCTGGCAATTGTCTGTAACTGCAGTTCCAGGTAATCTGACGCTCTCTTCTGGCCTTTGCAGGCAATAGGCAAGTGTATGGTACGAAGCATACATGCAGGCAAAACAGCCATGAACATAATATTTAAACAAGCAAACAAATGAATGAACATTTAAAGTGAGAGAATGTTAGAGGAAGATGGAGGAAGCTTCGAGCCTCCACATACATTTGTATACTCATACATATGAATACACAGAAGAATATTTATACACATAGACAACAGACACAAACATACACACTACATTAAAGTAATCAAAAGATCATACAGACAACAGAGTTAACACTGGGAAAGCACACAATCTAATAGGACAGTCACTCATTCTCTGGGAAGGCAATAAGTAACTTCTTTCTAATTTCACAAAGCAAATAATGTATTTCAAAGTGTGAAGCAGCATTTTATCTAATGGCTTCATAAATTGTTATTGATAGACAGCAGCTTAAAGATTTCTTCCGTTTCTGAAAAATTAAAGTTCTTTATGAACAATTTATTTGTTTTCTGTAATGTAGTTATATTTTGTGGAGAATTAATGCCACATTCATTGTGCCTGTTTGTTTCCGAGTACAGTTCCTTATTTCTCACTCATTTTATAGTAAACTCCCTTACATGCTTCATGTGCAGTAGGGCTCCCGTCAACCTTGAGTGCCAGCAGCACAGGTGACCTCAATAGAGGCAGCACTGACAAGGGAAATCTCTTTGCTCTCACTGGAAGAAACATCATACTTTCTAAAAATACTCTTAGCAAATACACATCATTTTCTTAGTAGCTGGTCTTCCTGTAATCAGTTCTAAACAATGTCCTGAGAGTTAAGCATAGTCTTAATACCGTACATAAAATTCTTCCTAGCTCTTTCTAATTAGGAGACAGGAATTATGCAAGCATGCAAACAGCTAAGGGCTTACATGTGCTGAGACCCATTCCTGTGAAACTGATGTGATTGTTTCCAAAAGATGGTTGCTGCAGGATGAAATCTAACATGCAATTCTGAATTACATGTTCAGCCTTACCTATTTCATCAGACCAGAAATTGGTGCCACAACCTGAGGAAGTGCTGTAAACCACAATCATCTAGCTGAAAATTACTATGTGTTCCTTAGAAAGCTGAAGAATCTGTTGGCGAATGGTGGCAACAACAGGCTGCCAGATGTCTAGACACGCTGCACCACTGAAGAAGCCCACAGTGAAGTCCTACTCACTTGTGCCTGGGTCTGCCTGGTCTTTGGGGTCAGCCTCCTCTAGGACTGTCACCCGTTCAACAGAAATGTTAAGGATTTACATCCACATCATTGATCATGTTCGTCTGGAGCTATAATCACTTTAAAAGCTCTTTCCTGCATAAAGCAGTGAAAAAAGCTTCACGCCAAAACTGGTTTCAACCTGTAGTACCCAGCTTTGCTGCACATAGCTTGACTCTTTATATGCACCACATTCCATTCCAAATTAAGTTCATATCACTGTTTGTTTTTCCTACCTCCACGGTGTTCTTTCCTGTTATTCCCATGGGGAAAGGGTTGAAGCTACCCTTGTCTGTCATCTCTGTCGGCCTCCTGCCAGGGACCCTCTTGCAGAAAGCTTTATTCCTTTTCTGACTTCACTTTCAGGATTTCATTTTCTTTCTCAGGAAACTATATTTTCTGGGTACTTCCTTTGCTCCTTTCTCATTAAGTTCTCCACAGACCTGTTTTGTCTACCCTAGTCTGTGCTGCTTTTAGACTGTATTTCATTCACAACACTCTACATCCCCACAGGGTACAGACAGCCCACTACCTACCTGCACAGCTGAGTAAAGATGATGAAATGAGTACATTCCGGAGAGTTCAGCCTTGGGGAAGATGCTCAATCTGGGCTGTATAATTTATTATAAATTAGGCTATCCTGGATTGAAATTTTTCTGTGTGCCTCTAGGCATCATATATTCTAAACCTGTTTCTTTGGAATATTTTCCTGTGACTCATATATTGTCTAAGATCAGGAAGAGAAACATTTGATTCCCTTGAAGTATACAGAAAAAATATATTATGAAAAATTTTGTAAAATGAAAAGAATTTTTGTTTTAAAAATGTATCTATCTGTTTGCCTTTATCTGATATATGTAAGTGCCCACCTGAATGTATGTATGTGGACCATGTGGGTGTTGAGATATTTAACTTTTATCAAACTACAAATACAAATGTATTCTTTATCTTATGAATATAACTCCCTCACAATCTAAAGAGCATTTCTTCTTCATGTGTTCTCTAGTATCACATTGCAAATGAGACCTGTGGACATAAAGGCTTTCCTCTTGAAAGCCAGCTTTTCGAACTTACAGATAAGTTTAAGATCACATAAGATAAGTTTAAGCCTATATGAACACAGGCTTCCTCACTCAAAGTGAGAAAGTCATATAATCACAAGAAGGGAATCTTATGACACACTTATCTAACGATACCTTCAGAAGATTATTATATGTAAGATCATCTATAGGACAATGTCACTGCAAGGCACATGACAAGTTAAAGACAATGTTTATCGGTAAGAACCAGCTGGGTCCTCAGACTCTCAAAAGGAACCAGTAACTCGTGATGGGTACAGTGTTTCTGCCAAGATCTAACAGCTTCAAGTTTGTATCAAATTTTAAAATATTTTATGCAAAGAATTATTTTAAACAGCAGTTTTGCTGCAACATGAAATGATCTTTGAGTATATAAACATGGTAATGCTAACACACACAAAGTAGTTTAGAGCTTGAATCTTTTCTTCCCCCTTAGAAGAGAAACTTTTATTCTTTTATTTCAGGGTGAAATACTCAAGGAATAAGTGGAGGGAGAGAGGGAAGGAGGAAGGAAGGGAGAGAGAGAGAGAGAGAGAGAGAGAGAGAGAGAGAGAGAGAGAGAGAGAGAAAATATGAATATGAATGGACATGTGAGCACAGCCCAGGGAATCTCCAAAAGGATAACTAGAAATAGGATGAAAATCTAGCTCTCAGTGAGAGGTGACTTTCACTAACCAAAACTGAACCCCCCATTAATATTTCAGAATTAGTGCTAACATCACAAAATAAAAGTCCACACCTAGAAATCCTCACCCCATTTTTTAAACTTTAGTATCTTAAAAAGCTAACAGCTGGGGTTGGGGATTTAGCTCAGTGGTAGAGTGCTTGCCGAGCAAGCACAAGGTCATGAACTCAATGGCTGGCTCTTCGACCACCCCACCCCCCTCCCCCGAGGGAGGAGCAGCCTAGCTAGATCCCAGAAGAGGATATTGCAGCCAGCTCTGAAGAGTCATGATAAGCTAGGGTCAGATGGAAGGGAGGGGGGAGGTCCTCCCCTATCAGTGGACTTTGAGGGGGGCAGGGAGAAGATGAGGGAGGGATGGGGAGGGAATGAGGAAGGGGGCTACGGCTGGGATACAAAGTACATAACCCGTGATTAATATAAATTAAATAAATTACTAAAATAAAAAGTTAACAGCCGTGTTCTAGAAGGCCAGTTTTGTATTTATACTAATGCACTGTACGGTCATAGCTGAAAGGGTCTGGAAATAAGGGGTCTTCAAAGAACTGGCTCTGGTGTTAATTATACTAAGTATTTCTGAAGTAATTCAGAAAACAGCATGTGACCTGCCCCCTGAGCACACACAGTCTGTTCACGTGAGACCTTGTTCCAAGGTTCTTCTCAAGACAACTGTCGTCATGCATGGTTGAACAGAAGCTAAAGGAGAAACACAAACAAAACTAAATCCCCCAAATGTTCTCCAACCAGGATTCTAGGCTGTGGAAAACTCCTCTGAGGGCAGGCTCTCTACTTCTAGAAGACATTATCAAACTGCTTTCTCTATGTGCTTTCCTCTGCATCCCCATTATATTTATTTAACCTTAAAAAAATCTTTAGGAATCTACAGAATTACAGGAGCTGAGAACAGTGCTATGGCAGGTCACCTACAAGGCAATCATGGTTTGCAACCTATGCTCCCCATCTGTAATATGCTGTTCCTGAGAGATGGCTTTTCTTACCTCAGAATATTTCAGATAGACCACTGTGTTAATGATGTCATTGCACATCATCACACACACACACACACACACACACACACACACACACGCGGGAATACATGGCACTGCATGTTTTCTTCCCCTCACCCCCCCATGAGACAGGATCACATGCAGCACTGCTGGTCTTGAGTTCCCTATGTAATTGAGGATGACCTTAAACTTCTCATTCTCTGGTTAGTATTACACCTGTGTGTCAATATGCTGTTTCTTTCTGTTTCCTCAATGTCAAATGAACACATTAAATCCAATCCATAATTTTGAAGGAATAGATAATATCCCTTAAAAAACTTCATAAAGCTAGGGCCAATTGAATATTGCTAAAGAGGCAAAATAATTTTCCATACAGAGGGAGATCGTACATATCTGATCTTACAGTTAAAACACCACAGAATATTGCACCAGAAAGGATTCCAGGATGGTTTCCTGGGACACCACCCAGTCTTCTAGGCTCAATGGCTGCTGCTGCCACTTCAGCTGCCTGCACACTTAGATTCTTTCCTGGATGCAGGTGACAAATGGTTCGTGTTTAAATGAGGACTTAGAAGTGTGGGAATTTCTTCACTTTAAAAGGAGCAGCTTGCTTGGTGAACAACCGTGAAGTGGGTCATGTTTTATCACTAGGTGAGAGGTTTGGTTCTCTGAGCTGGATCAAATATATATAAATCCTAAATAACATCCTACCCCAAGATTGATTTATGATACATGCAGTTACACCACATTTTCACATTTGAGTGAACACAAACACTTAGCATTAGTCTGATTTTAATAATACTGAGCTATTAGTAGGAGAAGCTCTCAGCAGGAGAGTGAGGAAGAGGGCCAATCTCTGTCCAGCTGTCTCACATCTGCATCTTAAGTTACTATATAAGTTATTATATAAGGATAGTCTTTTCCTCACTTCTTTCATGTTCGCTTTAGCTAACCTTCACACTGCTTAGAACCTGTAGATAATTAAAGAGCAGCGAGGAAGCCCTGTGCTAGGCAGGTTAAAAAAACAAAAACAAAAACAAAACAACAACAACAAAACTAAACACAGTCCCACATTTCACACCAGGCACAAAGCCTCCCACTGGAAAGTTCCCCAAGCTGCTTCTCCAGCTTCTACATTGCACACTTTCTTACCTTGGCTCCTTCTGAAGGCAAATCATGACGTCTGTGCTTCCGCATAAGGACCTGGTCGGAAGCCATTCTACTGTGCCTGCCGTTTAAGTTGGAGTTTGCTGTGACTCCAGGCTTTGGAGAGCCATCCCCTAGGATGCGACATCCCATCACCTGGTTGGTCCCGAAGGCTTCCCGAGGGCACCAGGCTTCAAGAGGCATTGGCTGGTCCCTGGAAGGCACACTTTCGCCATGGAGGAAGTGTCTGCTCAGTCTGTTCTCTGGTGGGATTGGGGGAGGCCTCTCTGGTGGCGGTGGTGGATCTCTGAGGGGAGGAGGAAGTGCTGGGAGCGGTTTGTCTTGTTTTCTGACCATGCATGGAGAAGACTAAAGACACACAAGATACAAAAACACAGAAACAAGAAATAATGACATTGGTACCACACACTGAAAAAACTTTCATGCTCATTATTGAATTTTCATTTTAGCCACAATGTGGTATTATTACATTTCTGATAAACTACTATGTAACACTTTATAAGCTTTATTTATTTATTACAATTTATTTACTTTGTATCCTGGCTGTGGCCCTTTCTCATCATCTCCCAATCTTAACCCTCCCTCTTCTCCCACTATTTCCCTCTCCAAGTCCTCTAATAGGGGAGGACTATCTGACCCTAATATATCAGGTGTCATCAGGGCTGGCTCCATCATCTTTCTCTGTGGCCTGGCAAGACTGCATACCCTAGAGAGAGGTGATCAAAGAGCCAGCCACTGAGTTCATGTTAGAGACAGCCCCTGCTCCCCTTACTTAGGGAGCCCACTTGGAGACTGAGTCTATGGGCTATATATCTGAGCAGATCCTCTCCATGCATGGTCCTTAGTTGGGGTATCAGTCTCTGCAGGATCCCCAGGACCGCCCCACCCTTTTTTTACTCTGTTGTTCTCCTTTTTGAGCTCCTGTTCCATCCAGTTCTTTCTATCTAGTCATCAGGGAAATGCAAATCAAAATAACCCTGAGATTTCATCTTACACCCATCAAAATGGCTAAGATCAAAAACTCAAGTAACAACACATGCTGGAGAGGATGTGGGGGAAGGGGAACCCTCTTCCATTGCTGGTGGGAATGCAAACTTGTACAACCACTTTGGAAATCAATCTAGCCCTTTCTTAAAAAATTAGGAATAGTGCTATCTCAAATCCAGCTATACCACTTTTAGGCATATACCCAAAATATGCTCAAGTATACAGCAAGGACATTTACTCAACTATGTTCATAACAGCTCTACTCATAACAGCCAGAATCTGGAAACAACTTAGATGTCCCTCAATGGAGGAATAGATATAAAAATTGTGGTACATTTACACAATGGAATACTACTCAGCTATTAAAAACAAGGAAATCATGACATTTGCAGGCAAATGGTGGGAACTAGAAAAGATCATCTTGAGTGAGGTATCCCAGAAGGCATACACCTACAAGTATATACCATGAGTACTCATAAGTGGTTATTAGACATATAATATAGGGTAAACATACTAAAACTTATACTCCTAAAGAAGCTGAACAACAAGGAAGACCCTAGGGAAGATCCTTCATCCTCTTCAGAAGGGTACATGTGGTAGACATCAGAAGCAGAAGAAGACAGAGAACAGGACAGGAGCCTACCATAGAGGCCTCTGAAAGACTCTACTGATTGAGGTATCGAAGCAGAGGCTGAGACTGATAGCCAAACTCTGGGCAGAGTACATGGAATTTTATGAAAGAAGGGGGAGAGAGAAAGATCTGTAGGTGTTAGGAGCTCCAAAAGGAGACCACGATCCAAAAACAAACAAAAAAAAACAAAACAACCCAAAAAACAAAAACAAAGAAAAACAGCAGCAACAACAAAACTGGGCTTTGGGGGCCCCTGCAGAGACTGATACCCCAACCAAAGACCATGCATGGAGAGGGCCTAAAACCCCAGCTCAGATGTAGCACATAGACTCAATCTCCAAGTGAGTTCCCTAATAAGTTTCTTTTATTACTAATGAAAAATTTAAAAATTAATGAAAGTTTACATTAATATACCACAATAAGAATTTTGAACAAATGACAATATGCATGAAAACATTTAGAAATCATATAGAAAAGAAGTAGAAAGTTAAAATTATATGCTTTGGCTGTTATCACAGTAGCAGGGCAATGACTACTTTATTGGAAATTTCTGTGATTCAAGAGACACAGAAAAACCTCCAATACTGTTTCCATTGCTTCTTCACCTTTAAAATTTTAAGTTTTAAAATTCTTTTCTGTTTTCCTCCTTGCAGTTCAATGGAAGCCATATGGGCTATTTGCTTTGGCTGTTTTAACAGTATTACTAGAACAGTGAAGATCTAAGTGGCAGAGCAATTGCCGACAGAGATACAGCTTTCTGGTTTCTTAAAATGGAAAAAACAAAAAGCAAAAAGAAGTATCTGTCAGCCTAACTGTGAGAGGACAATATGAAGGTAGGGACTCCCAAGGGGAATTTGCATGCACATTAGAGCTTTTAGTGTTTATTTACATATTTACTTAGTAAATGCTTTATGCTTTTTACATTGGAAAATGTCAAGGAAAAAGAATTTGTCTTATGTTTATGAAGTTCAAAGTTCTATCCTGTAAGTGGAACAGAAGGAAACAGTGTTAAATATATTGTACTCCTTAGCAATTTTAGACTGTAAGCATATTAGCCAACGGTACTTTAGTTTTTATAAATTTACATTTAATAAAGCAAAATATGCTCTTATTATTAACTTTTTAAAAATACACATAAAACTAAAATGAACAGTAGGCTTAAGTTAAAATTATTCCTCTAATATTTAACAGTGAAATAATTACAGTGCAAATATTGTAATTTGTTGTAATTAATTCCCTAGGTTTAGAGAAAGTACGTATGGTTCTGTCTTCTGAGTCACCTGGAACATGGGTGATAATGTATCACGCCCTGAGCCCTTATGCAAATACACTCCCCTCCCATTATTCTTGTCAAGACTTTATGAAAATAAGTGTAAACACCATTTGATTACAGCATGCAAATTACTGTAATGCATATGATGACCTTTTAAATCCATTTTACAGAATACTATACCTTATGCTGCTATTTATTTTAGCAAATCGAGGGTCTACAGACATGCTCTGAGTAATTATGTAACTTTTATAGGAATTTTATAGCAATGAAGCAAGGGATATTGCAGCAGGCTTGCCATAAACAAATGAGAAACTTACCAGAGTGGTTCCTAAATGGTTAAACGCCTGAGCAACATGATGGCACAAGGAAGACCTGGAGAGTTGTCTTCTGTGCTTCTGAGGGCACTGACTCACCTTTGGGGAGCCTGTGGGGCTGCCACAGGGAGAACGCACGATGCCCTTCTGAATGAGATCCAGGCGAGGGGGCACCGGGGGCAGGCTGAGGTGGGGGATCTGGAGTGCATCTGGCTGAGGCTTTCTTCTCTGGGCAAGTGGGGAGGATCCCGGCGATGTGACTGGTGAGTTCTGCCTGTCAGTGCACTAGGAGAAAAGCAGAGAGCTTGCTGGGTATCTGTTTGTAAAGAGGAGTGATTCCTGTCCTTGCTGGGGTGTACAGCAGGGCTGGCCTGCATACTTATTAAAACAAATGCTGAATAATAGATCTGGAGATCTCAACATGGCCCTGGAGGGGAGGGTTATGAAAGGAACAGGCTTAAGGTTTTCCTGCCACATTGGAGGAAGGGCCTCAGATAAAAGCACACTGGAGTGCAGCACAATCTAATGTAGGCTTTCTTTCCACAATAGTTCTGTATCCTGGGAGAAGAAGAGAATCACACAATGCTCAGTGCTCATCCCTCTGGGCTACCTACGTAAAGGAATGATTTTTAAACAGAACTTCTTCATTCCATACACCGTGTACTCACTACCACGTGTTGCTCATGGAAAACCATGAAATCAGGTCAGCCTTAATATAACTAGACATGTAAAATACACATTTAAACCAAATATTTTCTTTTTTCTTAAGCTTTCATATGGAAAAGAAATCCTTTAGGTAAAAGAAGGGCTTCTTTAAGGGCAGTTCAGCAAATCTCAGAAGGTCTGTACTTGTGCTTGCAACAGTCAAGATTCTACGCTATCTCAAGTCTCCATCTTCTCTGGGAGTCACTGCATAGGCTATACAAAGGGGCTGGGGGGTTAGTTATCCCTTTGCAAGGCCTTTAAGAAGATCAACTGAGGGGCCACTAGGTAAACATCCAAAGGTACGATACTATTATGTATAGGAGTTTTCTGTCCTCCTCTAAGTTCAACAGAGCTATTCAAAGAAGCCAAGATATGAAAGCAGTGTGTCTACTAATGGATAGAGAGCATGAGGTAATATTCAGGGGTAAAGAAGAATGACTTTCTGAATCCATGCTAACATACATGGAAGCTCCTATGACCCAAGACAGGCAGTAAAAGACAGATGTTGAAAGTTCTCTATTTGAAAGTGAAAATAGCTCATCCCCAGGAGAGAAGAATAGTGGGCACTAGAGGGTAGGAAGGGGATAGTAGGGTGTTTGGTAATGGGTATGAAAATGCACCTAATAGTATGAGTTAGTTTTAATATGCCATAAGACAGGACCGAAGATAGCTACTGTCTAAAATGGTCTCACAATGACTTAATGAATCAGAGAGCCACAGGCTGCCTGCCAAGGAGATGTCAGGAACTGGAAACACACTTGGGTTAGGCAGCTGGAAATTCATGTGCAAACCAAAGTTGTCATATTGAGGACAGTATGAAATAGCGTGTTAATTAAAAATAAATAGGAAAAAAATCTGAGTGGTGCAGCAGATAAACCTGTGCATCTTTCTCCTGCTTATCTACAAGGTTTCACTTCATCCAAAATAAAACAAACAAAAACACTCCTTTAAATATAAAGTGTTCAAATAACCTTAAACATTACAAGAATAGATTAAGAATCTTGTGTTACACATATACATTAAAACAGGTGGATTATTCGCTCCTACTAACACTGATTAATATAAAACCAAATTTAGAACTTCCTTTTCTATGTCATTTAGTTTTTAAGACAGAGTCTAAAAGACAGAAATCCCTAACTATAATGTTAAAGTAGTTTAGGAGTTCATGTTTAGAAGTATGCACATGGAACAGGTCTTTGTGATCAAAAATGTTTTACTGGACATGGCGCCCGTTTCCACATGTCTTTTCAATTTTCTATTTATTTTATGTGTTAGCTCTCCAATGTAAATAACACAGTTTCACTTTGTAAGCTCTGAATTAACCCCTACAAATAGGTATTGATGGTTGTTACTTACCAAAGCTGTCTGCTCTATAATGGCTAGGAATATGCCAAGAGAATTTAGCTGCCATTAAAGACCATGCCAGAACACAGTCCTGAAGTCATCTTGATGGAAATACTGGCATTTAATGATCATTCAGCTGCTGTGGGGGCCTGTATTGAGCTCACTGTTTGCTATTGTTAAGTTTGATATGATAAAGAACATTAGCTTTTTCTTTGTTTGTCTGTTTGTTTGTTTTTTGAGACAAGGTCTCTCTTTATCGCTGCCTGTCCTGGAACTCATTCTGTAGACCAGGCTGGCCTTGAACTCACAGAGATCCTCATGCCTGTGCCTCCTGAAATACTGAGAGTAAAGGCGTGCATCAGCACCACCTGGCTAATATTAAACCTTTAAAGAAAGATCACATAGTTTTTCCATCACAGCAGATATAATAGAAGAACTCACTGAGAAATTAACTAATGTGTGTGGCACTAACACAGAATTTATTATAGGATAGCCAAAACCATTCACACTGGGGAGAATGGACCATTCTTTCAAGTTAAGGGAAGTGAGTAATATATCATTTGTTTACCATGACTCCAGGTCTGCGTTACCTTTAATATCATCCTTGCCCTCAGAAATTGGGGATAATCCATCCTTTCTGTTTCAGCTCCTTTCAGAATCCACAAGCCTTGATTTCTGTCCCTAGGATCACCTCATCACATTATTGTCTAATGTGTGTCCTGTGTTGAGACATGGAATTGATGAGCACAACTTCTACAGGCGAGGGCATAAGGACCCTAGCAATGTCAGAACCATAGTGGATTGTTTCGCGTGTTTATACCTACCAACTGTTCCCTAGTTATTTGCTTTAGCTACTCTTTATTTCTCTGACAAAATCTGCACTCTGTTTTATTACTTAAGACACAATGCTAATGGGTACCATACAGAATGTAGGATCCACATTTGTGACTTTAACAGAAAATCTTCACAGAACAAGTCAAAGAAGTAAAGCATTTAGAATTCCCTGCCTCTTGCTCAGCAATTGCTAATAATCAGGAAAGCCTCATCCCATTCTAGTCACTTTTCATTTTATCCACACCTTTAAAGAATGACTTTAGAAGAACCTTTAATAAGACCCATTATTATGGAAATAGCAAAACATCTGGTAAGGAGCTTCAAGTCCAAGCATATTATTATGAAAATGGAGCAGGAGAAAAGCTTCCAATACCTAATGAGAGTTCTAACAATACAGAGATAATCAAAGTCATATTATGATACTTCTAGCAAGATCTCTACTTAATGAATTTTGTATTTGAACAAGGGAGATACTTGTATTATAATAAGGAGATGAGAAGGACTCAGAGAGTCAATATTTTTCCCTAAATGCATGAGAATTAATGAATAGTGGTAAATTTTTTAAGCATGTAGAATAAAATAAAATATTCTAAGTATATTTTCTTTGCTTCCAACTATTATTTTGGTCTTTATTTATTGCATTAATTTGTGAGCATAACAAAGAAATGTAGAATGTTATTCAGAAGTTATACACAATGGCAATGTTTAACCTGGTTTATGGTTTAAGCACATATAACTAATGTTCTCTATTTTGAATTATTTCTAGCACTGGCTCCATTTAAATAATAAGCAAAAGGTCATATGAAGTATAAGGTATAAAATCTATATAGTCTTTTCCTCAGTTTCCACAGTCAAGCTCCCAGGAGCCTCAACCTGTAAAAAATTGAAAGAACTCAAAATGAAACACTTGGAAGAAACTCCAAATGAAATGACCAGTAAGTAAGGGCTTATTGCACTTCTCGGGGAGAGCAGTGTGAGCACCCTGCTGCCTCACTGAGGACGGAGAGTTAAGTTACTGTGGAGTGAAGGCCAGCTGGTTTCTTAGACACTTCTCTGCTGCTATGTTAGAACAGCATGAGCTTATAAACAGGTCTTTAATCTGTGAATCATGGTTCCAGAGGGTAGCAGAGTCCGTGACCAACATGGCAGGGTGCACAGCAGCAGGTAGGCATGGCGCTGGAGCCGTAGCTGAGAGCTCACATCTGGAACTGACAAGCCAAAGATAGAGTAAGGCAGATACTGGAGACCCTGTGGGCTTTTGAACCCTCAAAGCACAACCTCACTTCCTAATCCTTCCCAAACAGCTTCACCGACTGAGGACCAAACTTTTAAACTTATGTGCCTACAGGAGTTATTTTTATTCAAACTAATACAGGTAATATTTATGTTCCAGCGGTAACTTCTGGAAATTTCCAGATTCCACATATTAAAAATGATAAAGAGGAGGAAAATGGTTATAAACTTATAAATGGGAGAAACAGGGTGACTTTACAGACTGGCAGGGAAGGAGCCAACAAAATCGGCAGCAGAGTCTACTTTACAGTGATGCAGACTGTGCCACACACGGCTGTAACCCCAAGGGCACATCTCTATTAAAGTAATAAACTCTGCTACGCACACAATGTGACCTGGTTCTCCTTCCAGTGTGTCTAGTAGGAGGGTCATGAAGAGCTAGCTTGTGAATAGCTGCTATAATCTTTTTCTTTGAAGTTTCACCTTTTACCCTAAACATTTCTGTGAATTTCACAACCTGATCTAAGTATGTGCATGATTTTAATTTAAGTTTACCACCCCTCCCTCTTCCTGAAATGCATCCCTAACTCCTGTTGCAAAATGTAAATTTCGAGAAATAGGTTGTGTTGAGTGTAGTGGCTTCATATGCCCTTTGGTTCACTCAGCTGCATAAGCAATTTTGAGCAGTCAGGGAAGGGTAACATATGGTTCAGAAATAATTCCACAGGAATGGTTGAGAAGCAAGAAAACTCTGAGAATTAAAGGAATGAATTAAAGTCAGGGAAAAATGCTTTCAGAGGAAACCCCTATTTCTCCCTGTATCAGGTAGGGTTTTACAAAGAACAAGCAATTACTATTTGGAGACTGTGGTTCTCCTCCCTAATGCAAAGACTTCTTTATTTTCAAATGTACTTCCAATACAGAAAATCAGAGTACCATATGCTTCCCTAAATTCCTTAATCCTTAAAGGAGTATTTAGGCTAATTGCTTGGTAGCTTCACATTTTCTCTGAGTTTTAAAACATGAAACAGGCTTTACTAGTAAATTATTTTAATGTAGTCATGTACTGAAGGAATAATGTAGTATTACCATGTAGGTAATAAGACACTACAGAATAAAACCAGTTTTCTTTCTTTCTTCCTTCCTTCCTTCCTTTTTTTTTCTTTCTTGGCTAATTTGATATAATTAGACCTTAAGATGATGAGCAGTAAATTCTAATAAAACTTGTATTTAATTCTCAGAAGGACAGCAATATTCTAAGGAGTATTCTAAGCAATATTCTAATGTAACAGCTGATGCTTAGCATTTGCTGTGCATTGACACCACTCTACTGTCTTTTTCTAGTTTTAAGCCATTGAACCTGATCCTTAACACAGTGTTATATACTGTGCATATATATACTGGTTATATAGGAGAGCCTGACACGAGGCAGTGTGACTCAGTATGATCCAGAGCAGCTGAGTTAAGAACAGTGTTAGCAGGACATTCAGCGCAAAACCTTGCTTAAAGATCTACCATGTGGTCATAAATACCAGAAGTCCCTGAAAATGAGGAGAAGGAACAGTCTTGGACCCAGGAAGTTGATATTCTGTTAGTCCACACTGACTCAAGTTTGAGTGTGAGAGTTCAAACATTTGCTTTTCCTACTATGCTATACATTCAAATAATTTTGGAGCAAAGTACAGTAATGCTTCCCAGGTCACGTAAAATGACATAGGTCATAAGATGGATGGGGGGATTTTTGTCTCTGAATATGAATACTGCTACTGCTCTGCATGGAGAGCTTTAGGCAATCAGACAATTAAATGTCTGACATGGAGCTTGTATCTGAGAATGGCCCATTAGCATCCATTACTCTGCCTGTGGACTGGAGCAGGAGAGGTGGGACCATCTCATTTGTGGGCAGAGAACCACTGACTAGTCCACTCAGTGCCAGCAGCATCCAAACCCTTTTGTTACTACAAATGTCTCTTGACATTTCTAAATGACCCAGGATGCCTCAGGTAAAGTCATATTTTGCCTCTGGAGGTCTGTTTTACACCTTGATTTTCATGTTAGTAGCCAGTTTTCTCATTATGGCTTCAGCATGTACTCTGGTTACACTAAACAGTTAGAGGCTGAGCGCTTCCTAATCTACTGTGAAAACCCAGGAGCTGGACACACAGATGCTTTCCTGAGGATCAGGAAATTTGTAACTGTTTTCACACGTTATCACCATGAGGTAAGGCAGCAGGGAAACAACAAATGGATTTTAAGTGACACTGACTTTGATTGATGCGACAACAGCAGGAAAATGCTCTAAAAGATCAGAGAAATGTCTTTAACCTTTGCTCATAGCTGCTTTTCCCCTGATACAGTCAGCCACTTACTAATGCTTTATTTTATATTTTATTATTTGTTATGGCATTTGGATTGAACACAGGACCTCATGCATGCTAGGCAAGCACTGCACCAGACAGTCGTATAATAAAAGCTGTTTTGTTGTTGTTGCTTCATTTCTATTTTTAGAAGATATAATGCTTAATGCCACAGAATTAATTCAGGTTAATTTATAAGCTGAGCCCATTAATTATTTTATATGTAATTTAATAATTCTTCTCAGATATTTTACATATTTGGTGAGTAATGTATTCCACTCAAAATAATTGCTAATATGCTATTAAGAATTTGCTGATATATTTTCCAATACTAAGAAGCTATCTGAAAGGAATGGGTATCTTATCTTCCCTGATGACAGAACAAAGTTGTGACGTTCTTACCCATCATACCTGTATGAATTCTTAGGCTCGCACCACACAGACCCAATTACTTGGAAAAATCTAACAGCTCAGAAATTCAGGCAATGACACAGATTTGGGCAAAACCTTAAAACACTTTCCAGTTAAATAATAAGATACCTTCTATCTAGGAAAGCAACCAACTCAGTGTTTTACAGAATTGTGGGTTCTTTCTGATTATTGAAAAAAAATCATCATAACTAAATATATTTAATTTATCAAAGAATGCTTAGGAAATAATCTGTATGTGCAACTTATAAATACCAACTGTGGGAAATCTCCATGGTAACAGGAAAATACAATCAGTTCAGTTCTCTATATAATGATGGAAGGATTATTAATTTAACAAAGGCAAAAAGCTTAAGACAGACAAGTACGATTGTAGAATACGGTCATCAACCTGTTCATGAAAGGAGAGATAGATGAACAATTGAAATGGAAGATAAAAATTGAACCTTCTGTTGGGCAGTGATTGATAATCACTCTTGAGTTGGGAAAACAGGATAACTTAAAAATAAGAGAATAGAAAATGAGTCAATGGTGATTATAAAACAGGAAGAACATGCATGAAGACTGGCTTGGTGTCAAAATCAGCAGTCTTTGTTTATAACCTGTTTTCTAACTCATCACTGGATAAAATCTACTGAACATGGATTTACTGGTTTATTTGAAACAATTACCTAGTATGTCCTGGTGACAGGAACAGTAGGTGTGGACTGCTTGCAGGAATCCATGGTCCTCTATAATAACTTAACACAATGGTTGTATGTATAAAAACAGTGACAGAAACATGATCTTATGGCGATTTTTCCAATTATCCAGAAAGAACTTAGGCTTCTCTCCATACACAAGTGTAGGATACGTTCAAAGTTAAATAGCAGAGGTTAGTGAAATAATACAAAAGTCATGATCTGCTTAGCTGACTAGAGACACATCAGTAGACATAAGGGACTTTTAAGTAAATCATGATATCGAACTAAAACCAAGTAACTGTAATGTAATTGCATTTTAAAAATATCTGCCTTCTGCAGGGGAATGGAGCACTAAAGGTCACACAGACTTATTAAGAGATACGAGACAAGAAAGCCAGAGAGTGTCCTCTTGGGGTTAACAACAGAGAGGATTACTGTGAAAATCTCTCATTTTCCAACAGACACCTCACAGGGTTCCAGAGGGAGCAAATCAGGAAAGGCTGTAGAGGATGGAAGCAGGCCTGTCCCCTCACCTTGTACACTCTGCTCTCAGTCTGTGCCACTAAAGTCATAAAAGAAGAGGCCCCAGCTTCACTTTAATTCAGGGGAAGCAGGCTTGGACTGCGGCTATTGACAAGCTCATACAAGACAAGCATTTTTGTTTGTTTGATTTTTCCTTCTCTATGTAGCAAGGTACACAGGGTTCTCCAAAGAATTATTCTTGGAGCTAAAGCCCTAATCTCCTTGTGGAACACTGGAAGAAAGCTGATTTAGTCAGGAAAGCAAAAATGCCTTCTTCCTGGCTAGAAAGCTTAACCGCAGAGGTCTCCTGAACCTCTCCAGCTGTTGTGTGTTTCTCAAATATTTCCTGCCATTCCAGCTTACCCAGCCACTCAATAAACACTTGAAAGTCACCCTGAATCCTATACTTGGGGCAACAAGCGTTCTGAAAGATCCAGGTGAGACATATTTTAGGCTTTGAAGATCAAGAGATAGGAATCAAAGTGACTACATAAGTGCTTCATTATCACCTCAGTATATTCCATCTGATATATAAATTGCTACTTCAAGGGAAAAAGTGTCATCAATCAACAAAGGCAACGTTACAAGCATTCACTACTTTACCCTCACTGTCATTTTGCATCTCTCTTCTTGTTTTTTGAATGAGTTTCACAGGACATGAGCTATGGCCATATTGGCAGAACAGTGAGCTAGGATTCAGATGTCTTCTGGATGGGGCAAGCATCACTCTGGTGTGCCAATGTAGCTCTTTTTACATGTACAATGTGCAATGATTTCTACTAATTCAAATCATAAAATGTGTCGTGGGGCATTCTTAAATTCAATTAATATGGGCAATAAAAAGACCAGTATACATGGTCTCATTGACCTCACAATGTGCTAGTGTTTTAACTCTGTGATCTTGTTTGATCCTTTAAACAGTTAACGTAGGAAACTGCTGTTGCTGTCCTGTTTTACAAGAGGAAGCCAAATGGGAGGAGTGTTAAATAATATGCTTAAGAAAATTCTAGTTCGATCCTGTAATAGAGCCAGTACTTTGCCCCTTCTTCTTGAAGGCAGAATTTTAGTTGCTTGGACACTCAAATCTTAATTCTCTTTGAGGCTTCTTTCTTCCTTATTCATCATTTAGAGTTCCTGAGAAATAACAACTTTATCTTGGGTCAAAGAGATGACATAATTAAGGTAAAACAAAATAAAATTCAACAGCTGTCATCACTGAAAGATGAAATAAACAGTCTCTGAGTTAGCTTATGGAACTTACATAAATCTAACAGTTTGCAGAATTAACATAATCAGCCCAAAGCTAAATCTGAGAGTAGTAACACTGACGATATCAACATACCTTCACGTGTAAAGTCTTACATGTAGAATTGATAATGAAATGTATGAGGTCAGCATGGAACTCTGGGACAGAGAAACTGCAAGAGTTTTCTTTCAACAGAATAAAAATGGCTCCTTCTGGATTCTGCACCAATTATTTTCTTACTATATAGCAACAGGTGCTCAGTGTGAATAACTGGAAGCGGCTGCCACATCACCACTCCACCTCAGTGGCAAATGGGTCTCCTTAAGGCTTTGTTGGAAAGCTTGTAGGCCAATCTGAACTCCAGAGGGATAAGTGCTGTTAGTCATATCTTCGGGAGCCAGGAGAGAGACGGTTCCCTGATGGACAGATGCTCCCAGGCAATCCATCCCATTTCTCTTCCACAGCATAGAACTTCTCAATGGAATACAAATTCTGTGGGCATGGCTATGCAAATAGCAGTCTGAGAGCTCTCCACCATTTCTGATTTCTAAACTATTCAACTGGCATGCTAATTCTTTTGTGAACGCCAAGGGGCAGTAGCATTCACTCTCAGTTCATAAGGTCAGTTTTTCTAAATTAACAGGAAAGCACCAAATTAAAGTACAGAGATGATTTTAATGGGACTTCTTGTAAACTGACCACCAGGAGATTATTTCTGTTAAGCAAATAAATGTATTGGATACTACTAGGTATAACAAAAATGTTCATCAAGTACAATTTTACCATTTCAAATAAAAGAACTTCCTTTCTTCAATTTTTCTTTATGTCTGTTAAGCCCATTCTTGAATGTTTACTTCTATACAAATGTTCTCACCTGCCTCTCATGACGTTTAAAAATCAGGAGGTTCCTGTTGGAGGTTGGGCCTAATGCTAATTACTAGTACTCAAGATCTGGTTACTGCCCGCCTGATACACCCAACCTTATTTATGTAAATCTGCCTAAAACATTATGCATGACTGGTTCATTAAATGGCCTATATCTGGGCAAGACAGAATGAGGTGGGCGTGGCTAAGAGCCCCAGGCTTTTGAGGATGAGAGAATCATGAGAATCAAGAAGCAGACTGATAGGAAGAGAGGTGGAAGGAGGAGGAGGATGGTTTAGTATGGAGAAAAAAAACCATATGATCGAAGAGAAAGGACTCCAATAATGGCATGGAAAGGCCCATGGGCAAGTACCATGGGATCATGTATGGAAGGTAGACCAGATGAGGATTACGGTGGATGGCATTGAATGGGGACTGGAAGATGGAAGGATGGTGAGGATATTGAGACAGTGTAAGGAAAATAACTGCCCAGTCCAAGGGAAATAAAGCAATTATAAAATCTCACAAGTGTCTATGTCTTATTATTTGTGATAGTGTGTTAGATAATACTGCCATGATAATAAGAGAGCTAATATAGACATATAGCCCAACACCCATTTTATTTTTAATTTACTACAACGGGCTATCTAATTTGATCTATTATTTTATGAGCCAATCAATGTTGCTTTAAGGGTTTAATTTTCTTTCTTAATTTTTGAGAATATATAATCTCACAATCTCCCCACTTTCCTCCCTCCAAACCTTTCCAGAATCCCTCTTCTTGCTCATTTTCAAATTCATGGCCTGTTTTCTTACTAATTGTTGTTAGATGAACACACACACACACACACACACACACACTTCTAAATATGACCTACTCAGTCTGTATAATGTTACTTGTATGCATGTTTCCAGGGCTGACTATTTGCTATTGGATAAACTATTGGTGAGCTGTTCCCTGGGAAAGACTGTTTCTCCCACTCTCAGCATTCCTTAGCTGTCTTTGGTTATTTGTGTAGGGTTGTGGCGTCACAGTCTTCCCCCTGTCCACTTGGGCATATTTATTGCTGTCCCTGTGCACTGATATTTAGGCAGTCAAGTTGGAGAAACTTTACGGGTGTAGCTTCTGAGGTTACAGAAGGAGGAGAAGATCCACAGTCCTCCGGCTCTTACAGTCTTTTGCCAACTTTCCACACCTCTCCCTAGACCTTGTACTCGGGTTTACCTTTCGAACGCTCGCCAGTCTGTTCATCATCAAGGACTCCTCTCGGTCGTCATCATCATCCAGGTCAAGCATGGGCATGCTGAAAGGGTCGATGATGCTGCAGCACCTGGAGCCTTCGTCTCTGGGATCGAAGGGGTCCACGATGATGGGCTCAGTTCCTTTTATCTCACAGCGACAGAAGGGGCAGCCTTGGCCATCGGACTCCTACACAAAGAAAACACACCGACTGGTTCAAAACAATCCAGAGAAGTCTCAAGGCTGTACATCCACAAAATGTTCCACGAGTTTGAGTTTGTGGGTCACGGGTGAGATGTCTTAAAGAAGTAGATGAGTCAAAGAGGTTGTCAGACAACCTTGGCATTAAATTTACCAAAAAGCAAAATTTCTTTAAAAAAAGAACAACAACAACAAAAAAGAAAGCAAGCTTGAACTGCTTAAGGAGCTAACTTAATTTTTCACAAGGATTCATTTGTAATTCTAATGAACAAGGCTTTTCAGTCCTCAGATACTGAAAAATGAATTATGTCCCTCTTCAAAATAACAAGTCTAATTAAATATTCTATAAAAGAACATCTTGGCAAAATTAAAAATTACAAAAGCAATAATAAATAATAATCAAAGCAACCTATTTGAAATCTACTTTGGAAAAGTTCTTGTGCATATTAACTATGGGTAAATATTTCTGCAGAAATCTGCTAGGGCTTTTTAAATTTTGATTAATAAGGAATGATTTGAGAAAATAAAATAGTATTGAGCCATAACCATCTATGCTGAAAGCTGTATGGTCTACATCTTACACATCCCCTAAAAGGCTCATGCATTGAAGGCTCAGTAAGCAGCATACAGTGTCACCTTTGTGACAGGAGGCTTAGTGGAGGACACTGAGGTGTATTTGGGTGTACCCGTGAAGGTGTAGTTAGAACACTGTCCCATTCCAATCCTTCTCTCTGCTTTCTAGATGTCAAGAAGTGAACAGCTTTGCTTTATCACTGGCCCAAAGCATTGAGGCCAACAAACCACAGCCTGAATCCTCTGAAGCCATGAGCCAAAATGAAATGTTCATTTCTTAAGTTGATTTATCTCAGAAAGTTTTCCCTCATCACTGGGAAGCTGACTATTGCAGATTTTTTTTTCATATGGAATCGAACACTGTAAGATATGAAGTATCTCCCAACCCAGCTTTCAAATTAGAAGCTTCAAAAGATTTGTTCAAATACTTCTGGGCTAGAAATGTTTTGGCCAATCTTAGAGGTTTTGTTCAGTTAGAGGTTCCAAGTTCTTGTCTCTAAGCTCTTACAGTATTAAAAATTCACAGTTGGGAGTAGACAAAATGAGATTCTCTCACCCTGCCTTTGAGAGACAGAAGGTAGAAGACATTCAACACCTTGGAATTTTGGTATTATACAATCAATTTAGTATTACATTTTAAAAAGTCAAAAGGTGAAGGGACAAACACGATAAATTAGCATCATTTTTTGCAGACAAATATACTGAAGCTATCCAATATTTAACTCAGGCCTGTTGTATTGCACCCACTTGCCCTCTGTCAGGTTGAACTGCCTGCCTTCAACACTGTGGCTTCAGAAGTATTGAAAAAATTCTCTTCTTCCACTGGACAGACACAAGGCTTTTGTATCTACTTTGAAGCTATACCACTGGCCTCTCTTTTCCTTTAACTTTTCTTGGATTTACAAACTAAATACCTGTTTTGCAACTTATACTACCAAAAAGGAAAAGAAAAAAATCATTGGATTACTTAATGAAAAGAAACTGCAGCATTGCCTCATTCATATGCTTTAATATAATTTTTAACAACTTGGAATAGTAAAATCATTTATCTGTCTGTCTGTCTGTATTTAGAAGAGAGAGAAAGGGAGCGGACAAAGAAGAGGGAGAGAAGGAGGGAGAGCAGAAGAGAGGAGAGAATGCATATATACCAGCCATGTTCAGAACTAATGGATATAAATGCTTTGTGACCCACAATGTCACACACGATATAAACAAGATTTTTGGTATCTCCTTACTTTGATATTTTTAACACTGAGAAACCTTAAAGAAATATTTCGATTTGAGGAAAAGAACCTGAAACTTAAGGGAACAGTCAATTCATGTTATCATCTGGATGAAATCTCCTTACTGTAAAGGTTAAAATCTGTATTGTGTGTCTGTATTGGTATTTCTGTAGAGATCTATGTCCACGGGCATATCATCCTGAACGTGCCCGATCTCATCAGTATAGATCTACATTAAATCGAGTCATTCAAAGAAGGTAGCTTTTCATGTGTAAGCTAAAAAGAAAAAAGAAAAAATAAATAAAAAAACTCATGCTCTCCGTGTGGCAAATGAATTGAAAGAAGATTTCTGAGTACTATGTGCACATTTTATTTATAATACAATTTAAACATTATTGTAGTAAATTAAAATACAGAGTATAATGAATCCATGTATGCACTGCCCAACTTGAACACCAACTCATACCTAGTCTGTTTGCTCTGTGCCTTCAGGTCTCCCACTTGTCAATAATTTTGAAGTGCATTCCACACATTATACAAATTCAACACATATATTTTAGTATGGATACCAAACACAACAAATCACATAAAGATCAAAGAGCAACTATTGAAACTAAGAAGAATTCACTCAAATTGGATCACAAAGCAATGTTATTTGGTAGTACCGCGACTGGAAGGTGTAATAGCTTTTGTTATGCTCTCACTCCCAGGCCTACCTGCAGACAGCTTTGCCTAAGGATGGTCTGAATTTACAGTACTTCTTTTCTCCTAAGGCTGACTGACTTTTCTTTGAAGAGAGGAGGAGGCTATAGTCAACGGCATCCTGATAACATGAGAAAGGCTAGACATGGTTCTTCTGAATTACTTAAGTTCTTCTGCTAACCTTCCTACCTAGCAGTTTAGTTTTGTAAAAACTATTTTTGTGTGCAAGATTAGAAGATGTGAGAGTAGGCATCTCAAAAAATATTTTCAGATCAGTGTGACCTGTTGTTAGTTTACATTACTCTTAAGTGGGAACTAACTACCAGTAAGTGACCCCTTTCATTTATTTATTAATAGTGAGTAACCTGAACATGTGCTTATTTTATGGATGTTAAACAGAAACAGCTACACTGAGTTTCCATTTTGATTGACAAACAGTTCACACTGGCTGAAGTACTTACTCTGGGATAACTTCAGCCATCACTCTGTTTCTTTAACTTAACTACTGTCATATGCAAATGAGACAGAAGCATAAATTTTCAAATGCTACTTTGGTTCCTCTGCCCTAGTTTCTGTCATATGGTTGATTGAATACAGATGAAGAATGTCTAGAATAGACATATAACTCATCAGGATTGTGCATCAATAATTAAAATAATGTTCCTGTCACCATACACTTAAGTCAAGATCACAGAACACATGTTATTGGAGACAATAAATAATTCTGTTCTTAGTCCTTAAAATGTTTATGATTTCTGAATGCTAAGAGGAAGTATTTAAGATTCCTTCTAGTCTAATTGAGTCAGTTGTTTTCACCTCCCAAATGTAGAAATATTTCAAAATTAAAGGCCTGAGAAGTTACCAGTGAAAACTACAGATACCTAAATATTAGATATATAATATACTCATAGTACAGTAATTCAGATTTACATGCCATCCATTCACACTAAGAATTACTATACATAAGCATACCTTTAGGAAACATCAATCAATTTCCAATGATGCAAAATATGAAAAAATTAATGAGGAAAACAAATATGCTTTATTATAAACACTCTGAGTGCCCAAGAGACCCCTACAAGTACCAACTGTTACCAGATTCAACTATAAGTCATTGTACATATAACATCTTATGTGTTGCTCAGATACACACTATGTTCTAAACATTTTCTCTTAGATATCTTAAGATAAGCATTATACATACAACTTATATGCTTTCAGAATTATTGAGACACACATTGACTAACACCCAATCACTTTCTTTGGAGTGGCATATGTGTGTGTTCCTAGCGCTAGGTGTATGCAAGCCAGCAGTCCATGTTGGCTGTCTTCCTTTATTGCCTTTCACCTTAGTTGTGGAACTAGCGTCTCTCAGTGAGACTGGAACTTACCATTTTGGTATACTTTCTGATCTGCAAGTCCTGAGGAATCTGCCTGCCCCTGCTCCTTCCCTTCGCACAGTTGTGGTGTTGCAGACATGTGCCAGCCTACAGGAATGCTAGGAGGCCAAACTCAGTTCTTCAAGCTTGTGTAGAAACACTTACTCACCGAAACACCTACCCAGCCCACAGCTGATCCATCTTCTCACAAACACAATACATATTGCAGGCCCCAGGACATAAGAATACTCATAGCGGTCTCATTTTTTTTTACCACATTTCAAAATTTTTCCGTGTGTCTCAGTGCATGTATTTAAGTGTTTTATCCCTAGTAGTTGTTTGTAATATATAACATCTTTCTATATTTTTATGTACTTTTAATTTACCACAATTAATAAAGACCTTTATTAATGATGATTATATGGAATAATTTTATCAGAATCAACAGACTTAAGACTAGGTCACATCTTTATTAAACATTTTCACATTACAAAGACTTTAATAATAATTTTGTATTGAGAGTACATAAAAGAGGAAATGAAAAAAATGCTCCAATGTAAAAGAGACCTCTGTTTTGGTATTTTAAAATGGATGAGGGTGAAGTCATTGGTGGCTCAAAATCTAACACCTTTGATGTGGAAGATCTAGAGAATGTACAGTAATTCACAAAATGCTCCAAGGCATTCTGAATGAGAACATGACTGGGCTTCTATAACCACCATGCCCTGGACAGTGAACTGCCTCTTATTTGCAAGGTATAATGAGATAATGCACCATTTAGAGGGCACCGTTTGATCATAATGACTAACGGTTAAGTGAGGTTAACTAGTAGAAAGTATAACAAAATACTGTACAAATTCCACTTGCAAATAAAATACCTTCAAAGCCAAGCAAATGTGAGCACCGAGGGATGCAGCAGCAACACAAGAAAACTTAGTCCTGGAAGAATTCCATCCTTTCCAGAAATGAAGATGATTTTAAGGAATCATGAGTATACACTGCTGAACCATAGCTAGAAAAAGGGAAGTCTGCTAAATAATACTATCAAGGGGCTTTTATAAACCCATTTATATGATATTAACTCATTTGTCCTAGCATATAGTCACAGTCTCCATTCTGATTTTCTCAGAAAGAAAATCGAGGGTTTACCCACTCTGACGAATGCCACACTTAGTTAGGCAACTGTGCAGGGAATCAAGGCAAAGAGGCCTGTTTCTGGAGCCTAATCATTTCATCTTAACACTTTACCATAATACGGGAATTTTTCAGTCTCAGGTCATAGTCCAGGTAGAGTTTCACATGAGCTTCTGACAGGAAACATTTTTGCTAAACTGTTATGCTCACACTGCAAGTTTCAAAATAAAAGAGGCTACGACAGTCAATGAATAGTCTGTTGGGAAATTCAGTTTCTTCCCAGGATGCTGACAGCTCATTGCAGCAATCACAGCCTTCAGTGGAATGACAGCAAGCACATTCATCCTACAGTCTGATGCCTAAAATCTAGAGCAGTGGTTCTCAAACTGGGGAGCTGCAACCCCTTTGGGAGTCACATAACAGATACCCGGTATATCAGATATTTATACAACAATTTGTAGCAAAATTACAGTTATGAAGTAGCATCGGAATAATTTTATAGCTAGTGGTCACCACAATATGATGAACTGTATTCAAGGGTTGCAGCGTTAGGAAGGTTGAGAAACACTGATCTAGAGTATTAGTCACATTGTCCCTGAGCTTATAGTCAGAAGGAATTTAACTTAATTCTGCCAATTTTTAAACAAACAGACCCAGAAAGACTCATAAGGTAACAGAGATGGCTCTGAGGTTAAGAGCATTTGTTGTTCTTGCAGAGAACCAGGGTTCAGTTCCTAGCACCCACATGGTGGTTCACACCTGCTTTTAACTCCTTTTGGGGATCCAGTGTCCTTTCCTGGTTTCCACAGGCACCAGTTGTATGTCTATGTAGCACATAGACATACATGCAGGCAAAGCATTCGTACACATAAAATAAAAAATAAATCTTCAATAAGAATGAGCCACATTAGAGTTTTAATGTCAACTAATAATGTTTCCAAAGTGTTTATGTTATAATCTGGATATTGTGATATGGTAAGAATCCATCTATTTAGTTAGTAGACTCCGTCTCCAGCATTTGTTCTCCAAGATTTTATTTTCTCTGGAATGGGTGAGATGGTTCAGCAGGTAAAGGCCTTTCTTTCAAGCCTGCCGACCTGAAACAGACACAGTTTGATGCAGAGAAGTGGCACTTATCTGTAACTCCAGCACTTCTGTGACAAAATGGGAGGTGGAGAGAGGAAAGTGGCCAGACAGCTCTCTGGCAGGGCTGCTCAACTGGAGAACTCAGCAGGGCTCAGGAAGAGGGACCCTGCCTCACTCAGCAGGGGAAAACACAGATCAGGCTCCTCACAGGTTCCTCTGATTCACACCCTCTGCCTCGCTCAGGTCCTTCTCTCAAGCCTCTGTAATCCTAGTCATGCCTGCTCCACTGCTCTGACTCAGGCTGTCCCTATAACATTTCTAGCCCAAACTCACAGGCTCTTTCAGTACTCCTCCAAGGAATGAGATGCTCCATTTCATCCTACCACCGTAGTTCAAAAGAGATACCACAGAAGTCAAAGAAAAAAATATCCATTTTAAACATCCTTTTTGTTTGTTTGTTTTTCTTTTTTTTTAAATTTATTTATTTTTATCTCAATCACAGGTTAGGTACTTTGAATCCCAGGCGTAGCCCCCTCCCTCATTCCCTCCCACCTTCCCACTCCCTCCCTCATCTCCCTCCTCCCCGCCCCCTCCAAGTCCACCAACAGGGGAGGACCTCCTCCCCTTCCATCCAACCCCAGCTTATCCTGTCTCCTCAGGGCTGGCTGCAATGTCCTCCCCTTCTTAAAGGCAAACATTCTACTTTTTATTAAAAATTTTCAGTAAGGGTAGAAATTTGAATATTGCTTTAAAAAAATCAGAGTATAACCTTTTTTCTTACTTTCTTAAGACAAAAGCAGTGAGCTTAATTCTCGCCTGTCCCTACAATGCTCTCTTTAATCATGTGGTCTTAAAGCCATCCTCCTAGATTTGCATGTATTCACTCTCTTCTAAATTACCATTTTGGACACTGCAAAGTCTTTTCTTCAAAAGTATGTGAAGAAAATATAGGGAAAAAAAATCACAGGAGAAGTTCATTTCTCTTTTAATTAAAGTTCTTGGCAGTAATTCAAAATATAGCTGCCTAGAATTGACGGAGATGGTCATTTTTATCTGCGAGAGTTGGTGTCTGTGCCATCTGAAAGCTCAGAAGTCATTTAGCAGACTCTGCAAAAAGAGGGACACAACTCCTTGCTTTACAGGCTACTTCACATGCAGTGGGCCTGCTGCATTACACTGGTGTTTTATAGACTGTGCAGATGAAGGTTTCCGTGGTATCTTACTGACATGTAAAGCAAGAGGACAGTCTGCAAGCTTTACCGACCAAGAGTAGAACAGAGAAGCAGCACCGGGGTAAACAGCTTCCCATGGTAGGGAAAGCTGAGTATTTAACTTATTCGATATGCTGTGCAAACTCTTCTATTGTGATCCAGTTTATTAAATAACACAGATTTTTCTAAAAATGAAAAAAAAATATCTGACACCTTTTTGGGGGTGTGACTAATAGGCCATTATGACAGCAATTAAAGAGCAACTGCTGACAGCCTGTACAGCTACCACTACTGTGCCTTTGTTAGGTTTGCTATTAATTATATCAAATTAAAGTCTCTAATGATTTGAATTAAACCAAGATAGGGTATCAAATGAAAAACAATTTGGGTGAAGGATGGATTGGTAAAAATGTACTTTCTTGAACACATTATGATTTACCGCTCAGGTTCAGTGTTCCCTGTTGGTCTTTGACTGATTCATCCTAACTTCTTAGCAGGCATGCATTTCCCTAAAATCATTTTGATATCAGCACACCAAACCAAAGAACAGAAAAGTAAAAGGAAACTGTCTAATGTCCATAATTAAACCTGCAGGAAAAGTAGATACTCGTTTCAGGTAATTATTGGAAACGATCCCATTTTTAAAACATCCAGAAGTTATTTTAAAGTAAAACTACATCTGAACTTTCTTCTAGCTCAGAGACTGCTCTAGAGAAGCCAGATGCTCAAGAGCTACTCTTTAAAGTAACAGTACACAGAACAGGCTTGATGGGAGCAAATGCTGGCGTTTCCAGGCTGGCTTCTATCAAAGGACTGTTGTAGGGCAACCACAACAGTAGATTTTTGCTGTGCATGATTTACCTGAAAAGCTTAACTTTTTCTCTGGCAGGAAAAATGGACAATCCCATGAAATAAAACCAACAGCTTTAAAGGAAAAAGAAAAAAAATGACTGTAGTATATCTTTTTGGAACACAGGCAAAGCAAAAAGACAGAGACATCTGTTACAACCTGCCCTTCAGCCCAGAACTCCAACACTCAGGAAATTTCAAGTAAATCTGTAATTTTAGATCCAAAGTTTGACAATACATTACAGAAGGAAAAAAAACGTTCTATGGCTGTTTTCTGTTCGTGCGCATACAGTCAGTTAAATCCAGTCAGCCTCCAACTGAGGCTCTCAATAGGAAGTTGTTATTGAATGTTTTCAACTATGTTTTACTTGAACTAACTTTATAAGACTTGTTCTTATTAGGAGAGCCATTTTCAATGACATGTTTAAGGGATCACACAGTGTTGCTGTTGGTGCACTAACTGGAGAGAGCTGTGCAGACACCATGGTCAGCCAAAGCATACTACGTGACACCTGGATGTAAATAAACAAGTGCTACACCCCAGAGTAGAAACGTCCAGTATTAAGTTGATGCATTTTCACTAGTGAGACCCCAATGAGACTCGGCGATTCCAGACTGTCACTATACGAATTTAAAGCCTTGACAAGTTATTTACAAATGAGGAAAACATGCATCAGACACCTGCAAATATTTCGTGGGCAAACACTGTAAGTAGAAACCAGGTGCCGCGCCTGCCGGAGCCAGCAGTCCAGCTAGCACAGGGTTAAATAATGAGGCTCACTGGCGACAGAAGAGAACAAGTGCATCTGTGGTGCAATTTTAAGACTCACTTACAGGCAGAGAGCAGGCAAAGGTCTCTGAAAGATCAGTGTCTTTTTAGGAAGAACACTCTAGGACATGCACTCCATGAGGCTTTCCAGAGATGATTACAGTACTGTCCAGTTAGAATAATCTAACACCCTCCTGCTTCCCTTCACGGCATCTGACTGGAAAATCACATGTCAAGTAACCACCTACATACAGGTAATTAATAGACTCTTTGCCCTCCCCACCCAGCAAGGGAGGAGCAGCCCTCCCAGGCCACAGAGTACTTTGCAGCCAGTCCTGAAGAGACCTGATAAACCAGGGCCAGATGAAAGGGGAGGAGGTCCTCTCTATCAGCCTACTTGGAAAGGGGCAGGGAGTAGAAGTGGGAAGGTGGGATTGGGAGGGAATGAGGGAGTGGGATTCACCTGGGATACAGAGTTAATAAAAGGTAATTAATAATAAAAAATAAAAATTAAAAAATAGAGGAAATGGGTACATATGTAAATATTTACAATATAATTAGGAAAAAGCTCATAGAATCATAAAAATTGAACTGGGATATTTATTAAAACACTAATTTGTAAAGAGGCATCAAAATTAATACTGAGATCAAATTTCGCCTGTTTTTCCTTGGTGTTTATGCCGAATCCAACAACAATCAGCTTAGGATAACTGTACTCACTGGCGGTTTAAGTGTAATTTAAGGGGACTCCTTTCAACTTCATGAACACCTTTGAAAGAGTTACTTTTTAAAATGTTGCTTAATAAATTATTAATTACTAGTATTTTCTCATATCGCTTCTACTAATTTCCCCAACACTGTTTGCGGTGCTCGATCATGTATGTACTTCCTCAATTTCTAAAAGCAAAACTGAAAAACAGCAAAGGCTACTAACTTATGAATATTACTGGACACATCTACATATAAGGTCACTAACATCAATATGAAAATATATGCAAGGCATCTGGGAACCGATTACCAGCTAGAAAGAGGAACTACACACACCCCGTGGAGAATGTTCAGCAATGTATAGAAAAGCTGTGGTGATGAAGAAGGCGGAGCATTAACAATATAGGAGGAGGAAGCTGGGAATGATGCCACGGCCCTTTACAGCACAGACTGAAACAAACAAACAAACTAAAAGATAAGCAGTCCTTTTAAAAATATGCAGAATTAACTCACATTTTCTTGTTTTACACTGAGGCATACATTTGAAAACAGACCGTGGGCTACCATATAACTGGCACTTGTAAATTTCATTAAACAATAGCTGTGATTTCTGTCAAGCCAATGGAACTAGGTTAATCCAACTACCTTGCTGTTAGCAAGCCCAGCACTAGATCAAACATGTGAACTCCCATTGTGCATGACATGGTCATATTGCATAGTTTTCAGGACTAGAGCAGAGGGCCCAGGTGTGCACTGGCCTAAATTTATGCATTCTTTAAAAAGGAGGGGGGTTGTTTTCTGTCAGGAACACATGGGACCATAATACTAGGTAGAATGATCAAGTCACTACAGCATGGGAAGAGATTCATCTGGACTTCTCTTCAGTTCAATACTCATCCTGTGTTTCCTGAATGCTTGTCAGGTGAAGCAGTTTTAAATATGCCTTCATAGGTGGTCAGTGGGAAGGTGAAAGGTCAACAGCACTTTGAACCAGTGCGCCTGAAATACCCTCAGGATTAGATTCATCTCACTTCCACCAGCATATGAAAATTTATCGCAAGTCATTTTTCAAGAAGGCCTTGCCAAGTGCACAGAAACAGCAATCCAGTGCCCATCTGCTGGGAATGATTCTTGCTGATGCCGCACCAAGTCCCTTCCTTCCTCCAGAAAATCCCTGTGCTGTGCAGATTCATCACCAAAATGAATAGGTTGCGGAAAGTTAGGGCAAGGATATCAAGAAAACCTAAGGTAACAATAAACCAAAAGCACATTGAAGGAGTCAGGCACAGAGATTCCTGACGAATTTGCTGTGACAACGAAGCCTACAAGCTCACGGAGGGCTAGGAAAACCTAAGTCTACTGTATTCATTGCTAGTTCTTCCCTGTTCTCTATCCAATTTCTAAAGTCTCTGTGGGGAGGAAAGGTTCTTTTAAAAACCCATGAAATTGTGAATGTTATTACATTTTATTGTCAATCCATGAGCTCAAAAGGTACTATTACCCTCTGAGGCATTTTGTGTCTTTTCATAAACCCACTGTCCCATTTTTCCTCATGTCAGAAGCTCAGGGTTGGAAACAGAAGGGCAGGTTTAAAATGTTTTGCTTTCCAAATTAATCAACATATTACTACTTTCAACAGGGCTACATTAAACAGTGAACTGCAAGATGGCCTGATCAAAATCTTCTCTCAAACAGTTAAAACTGGAATTCTCTCAAACTACTCATTTTAAACCCCCAGCTTTTACATAAATTAAAGACCTACTAAAAGAATCATTGGGGGAAAACAGCTTTTTCTGTGGCCTTATTCTAAAACATTAAGCCACTTTGTATTTAGTGCTGGCCTAACCACAAACAGGAAGAACGTTAGTCTTTGAGTTTCTCAAAGTTGAAAACCGGCTGTTTGGGTAGAAACTGCTTCAGGGACATGCTTCCCTGAATCCCCAGTTTTGGTCTCACAAAAGCAATCATATACATGTGTGAGACATGAACCGGGGCTCAGGAGAAAAGAAATCTGATCGATAGCAGCAGCAGCAGCAGCAGCAGATTCATTTGCTGTAGTTCACCGTGCTTTAAAATCTTCCCAGGAACACAGTCTATGCTAGACTAAATGTGCTTACCTAGTAAATTAATATCTGTTTGTGCCATCCTGATATAAATGGCATGACAGATGCACAACCACTTAGAATCAGCAGGAACTTAAGTTACACACATGACAGAAACAAAATACAAAACATAGCAGAAATGTCAATTTCTATACATTCAAAATAATTAGCTTTATAAAAACTAAATTACTATTTCAGTGAAAAACATTTGTAAGCATTACTCCCGAGTGATTAACAAGTAGAAACCTAAGAGGGGAGGAGTGCCTAGAATACAGAGACATGCCGCTGCTGCTGCAGAGAACGCAGACATACCTGCCACGCAGTAAGGCACGAGGTGCACATCAGATGCCCACAAGGCTCAATCTTGACGTCTTTGTCATTCTCTGCACAAATCTTACAGAGCTGGAAAGTGGAACCCATTTCACAATACAGTTCATATTGCTCCTAGAACACAGGGAAGAAGGGCCGATGGTCAATGGTTTTCTAGCGTGAAGTATTAATACGGAAGTCCCTCAAGTATAGTCACTTACAGGCCATATCCCACATTTGAACTTGTTGGAATTATGTTACCATTTAAGGAAATGTTTTAAATTGATATTCATGATTTGGTCTCTAAATCAATATTCAACATCTGAGCTCCTGGCATCAGGTGTGTGTATGTGTATCTATCTATCGATAGATAGATATAAACTTTAAATCTCTTTTGCTTTACAGAAGCTTTTCAGTTTCATGAGATCCCATTTATTGATTGTTGATCTTAGAGCCTGTGCTGTTGGTGTTCTGTAAAGCTTCTGTAAAGCAAAAGAGACTGTCATCAAAACCAAACGACAGCCTACAGACTGAGAAAGGATCTTCACCAACCCTATATTTGACAGAGGGCTAATATCCAATATATATAAAGAAGTCAAGAAGTTACAAAGCAACAAATCAAGTAATCCAATTAAAAATGGGGTATGGTGCTAAACAGAGAACTCTCTGTAGAGAACTGTAGAATGGCAGAAAAACACTTAAAGAAATGTTCAACGTCCTTAGCCATCAGGGAGATGCAAATCAAAACGACCCTGAGATTTTACCTGACACCTGTCAGAATGGCTAAGATCAAAAACTCAAGTGACAACACATGCTGGAGAGGATGTGGAGAAAGAGGAACCCTCCTCCATTGCTGGTGGGAATGTAAACTTGTACAACCACTCTGGAAATCAATTTGGTGTTTTCTTAGACAATTAAGAATAGTGATTCCTCAAGACCCAGCTACACTACTCATAGGCATATATCCAAAAGATGTTAAAGTACACAATAAGGACATTTGCTCAATTATGTTCGTAGCTGTTTTATTCGTAATAGCCAGAACTTGGAAACAACCCAGAGATCCCTCAGTTGAGGAATGGATACAGAAATTGTGGTACTTTTACACAATGGAATACTCCTCAGCAATTAAAAAGGAGGAAATCACGAAATTTGCAGGCAAATGGTGGGACCTGGAAACGATCATCTTGAGTGAGGTATCCCAAAAGCAGAAAGATGAACATGGCATATAGTTACTTATATAGACCTGTAAGATAGGATAAAAATACAGAAATCTATACACCTAAAGAAGATAAATAAGAAAGAGGACCTGGGGTAAGAGGATTAATCCTCACTTAGAAAGTCAAATGGGATGGACATTGGATGTAGGAGTAGACAAGTAGCAGGACAAGAGCCGGCCACAGAGGGCCTCGAAAACACTCTTCCTAACAGTTTCAGAAAGGCAATATTAATGACTTGGTCATTTTTTTTTTTGTAAATGTCACACTCATTTCACTTCACAGTCAAATTAAGCAAGTGAGCCCTGCACATCACACCTTACTTATTTGACATGAGAGGTGAAAGAGAAGCAATATTCCCTTCTTCTCCAGGCATGCCGCCATACTTCCTGTAGTATAACATCGCAAGCATGACATAGAGTAAAGAGCAACAACGTGGTTCAGTCACAGTTTCAGTTATTTCTCCCAAATTAAAAAGTCTTCAACTCTAAAGTACATGAAAAGTAATTATCTTAGCAACTAAGAACTGGTTGAGTCAACTTTAGAACATTTTACTCAGTGACCCTTAGGGAACAAATACTGAAATTTTCTGTGTGATAAAGATAAGCAAAACGCAGACTAGTAAATGTAAAAAAAAAAAAAAAAAAGGATTCAAGAGTTGTTTATAAGTTTGTAAAAATTAAATCATATTTTAGTGAAGAAATGCAAACAAAATAGCAATGCATGAGTAGAATAAATAAATTCCAATTTTTATTATGTGACTACTAAAACATTGTAAAGATTTTATTTGTGTATAGATAAACACACATATATAAATGCACATCTACACATCTCATCCACTATGATATTTAGTAAACTAAACAAAGACAAGGAAAGAAAACAATGTGGGAAAGAATTATTATCAAAATAAGTTAGAGATGGTTGAGGGTCCTGAACTAGTGGATGAGCATTGAGATCACCCATGACTTGCTCAGTCAGTCTGCAGCTATAACATGCTCAAGTCACAAGCAGCAAATATGTTGTATTCTAATGGGTCAGACTATGTTATGTGAACCTTAAGGAACTGCACTGTTCTTGCAGATTTATGTATAGTGTCATTGATTTATTTTTGTAGTACTGGGGTTCAAACTAACAAGCTCAAACATGTTAGGAAGGTGTTTTGCCAACTGAGGTCATCTTCAGCCCAAGTTTCGTTTTCAGAAAGTGGATCCAGAAAGAGGAATGATCTCTTATTAATACTCCTCTATACATATTATAAAATACACTATAAATGTTGTGAATAGCAGTTATATATTAAATTTTAAATGCCTTCCATAAACAATACAAATACATGATGAGTATACCTCAAACTTGGCATATCAAGATTATGGGCACTGAGGCCAATAAATATTTTCTTACCACCTTTGACTTTTAACTATTTATCAAAGTATGAACATATTTAAAATATAAACGGTTATAAAACAGACTTAGCAAAACTGTGTTCAAGTCCTCCATTCAATTCCTCAATAATTCTTCAGTTAAGCATGTTTCTTGTATATTCATATATGACAGCTTGTTTTTAAAAAGTGGACTTATAAAATATAAGTTTTAAAGGTGAAATGTTATACACTTAGGTTCTCAATCAACAGAGATATGTACAGGACAAGACGCGGAAGTCCTCAGGGCTCCCACCCTGCGGTTTTTCATGTAGTGCGACCACTGTGAGCAGCTGTAGATGATTTAACCTGCTACTGAAGGATTTTGCCATCTGAAGCTTTGTGAAAACACTGCAGTGAACACTGGACATGGTGGCGTGTAATCCTCCGGTGCACAGGAAACAAGTACACACATAGCGTTTACTACCAAAAGATGTTTTCACTTAGATTTTTCCTTTACCAAAATTTATGTAAAAGAGTTTATCATGTTCTCAGAGTCCCTGAGACTGTGAAACTGGATTTATAAAATTATAATTATTATTTTCAATGTTCTTCAATTATGTATTTGACTTTAAAAACCTTAACACAAAATAATTTCTTATCCATTTTGCTTTTAATGCATTTTTTTCCATATATCTATGTACCTACATCCTGATTTATCTATCACTAGGTAAATGTCAGTATTAGACTGCAAAAATGACTATTAATGACAAGAAACTTATCTAAGAGATCATCAAATTTCTTTTCAGTCGCAGAATTCCCGGTGTTATCATGTTAAACATTTGAGTGTGCTTTTGAACAAGACGTGGTAGAAGTTCAGATTTATTCCTGAGATAGGATAGATATGCATTAATTATAGTTCCAAAAATCATTCTTACCTGTGTAACTTTTATATGATCATGAGGTGTAGGTTCACATAATCCGGTTAAATCAGGGTTATAACTTCGGCCATCAGGATAAAGATAACTGAATTTAGAAAAAAACATCATTATTTTAAATATGAGGCTCTACTGCAATTAAGTCTAACCAGATTCCATCTTGAGCCTCATGTTTTATTGTCCTTTTTTTCTGTAAATCAACAGCATATTCTTGTTTTCTTCTAACAATTGAACCATGAGCTAAAGTTATAATAAGGTATCTTGTAGTGTTAAGAACATATAATCATTATTCAAAAATATACTGAAATAAAGTTTATTGTCATTAAATGTCATTTTTAATAAAACACAACTGTAATGTTATTGCTGGTATAACTAGTTCAAGAACAAGAGCTCCACAAAGACCAAACTGAGCAGGGCACAGGGGTCTTGTATGAGACGGTTTCTACAATCAAGGACCATGTGTGGATGTGGCCTGGAACCCCTGCTCAGATGGGGCCCATGATAGCTAGTTGTCGGACTGAAGACCCTAGTGAGGGAAATAGGGACTGTTTTAGTCTTGAGTTTGATGGCTGACTCTTTGACCCTCCCCCATACAAGCCAGGGAGTGACAGACTGGCTAGATCCCAGGGGAGAACATTGCAGCCAGCCCTGAGGAGACAGGATGAGCTGGGGTTGGATGGAAGGGGAGGAGGTCCTCCCCTGTTGGTGGACTTGGAGGGGGCAGGGAGGAGGGAGATGAGGGAGGGAGTGGGAAGGTGGGAGGGAATGAGGGAGGAAGCTACGCCTGGGATTCAAAGTACCTAACCTATGATTGATATAAAAATAAATAAATTTTAAAAAGTGATTAAAATGCATCAAAAGGTTGTTGAGAATGTTTCCATATTATAAAGCTTAATAAAAAATTAAAATATGGAGTAGCAACTATTTCGATGAAAGTCTACAAAATGTTTTGATGAAAAAAGAAAAACCTTAAAACTCTTTTAAAATTTCTCAAACATTAAAAATCTTTCAGTGAAGTATCTACAAACATTATGGTAAGCAATATTAGAAAATTATGCTAGACAAAGAAAAAACTGGAATTATAGGACAGAATAGTCTCACACAGTAAAAGATAGATCATTGTAAGTTTTCACTGACTTAGTAAGGAAAAGAATGGACTCATCTGATATGAATTCAGTGTCACTAGGGGACAAATAATTCTTACAATATTAATGGGAATAATAAACGAAATTGGGTACCTTTCTTCTCAAATCATGAAATTGCTATTAAAAGTATTATTATTCAATACTCAACTCATCAAACTACAAACAGATTCTAGGAAGAAGTCCAACTTGGGAAATTGCAGAAATGCAAATGAAGATGCCAGAGAAAACCCTTACAAGGCTCTACTTAACCCATCCAGGGCATCTCAGTTACTTGTTTCTCCGTATACCCAGAATGCCACATAGGCTACTGCCCATGCCATTGAGGAAGAATGGCATCTTAGCCACGATCAACATACATCTGTCACCACTGTCACAGTATCGCTTCAACTGTAAAAGAAAACATCTATCCTTGATTCCATCCTTTAGTTTAAGACAATCCTCCAAAATTAAAATTATGTTTAATTTACCCAAAGTGACTGTGCAAGTTAGACCAGCCAACAGAGATACCTCTCTGTTTTTGTGTGTTTATATATACACATATTGAAAGTTGATGGCTTAGGAATTCAGAGGGTTTATTATCCTTCAAGAAAATGTACTAGTTGTTATTTATATTTTCAACTGGCTTTTGAAAAACGGAAGGCACAAAATACAAATGAAAAACAAAACAACAACAACGAACAAACCAACAAACAAAACAAAAACAAAATCACTCACAGTGGTCTATGCACAGTTTTGACAACTTGTATCCTTATAAGTTAAAAAAAAAAAACCGCACATCAGGGTAAATCAAAAGGTTCACATAGAAATCTTTAATTTACTAGAAGTAAAGCATGAAAGCATGCAAATTTATGATTATCTGGAAATCAAAAGAGAAATGTATATTCGGTACTACAACCTGTCAGATATTTCCCATATAACTAATTTCTCAAAGCTGTGCATCACGAAAAATAACAGTAATACATTCTTGATGGGGCAGGAGGTGTACACTGAATCCCTGTAATTGCAGCACTGCAAAGGTTGAGGCAGGAAGATGGAGAGGTAAAGGCCAGCTTGGCCTACAGAGTGAGTTTAAACGACAGTATGAAAAATACACTTGAGGAGGAGTCTCAAACAGCCAAAGAAAATAATCAAACACTAACAAAAGAATTCATTTCCTTCACATAGAATTCATTTTCTTCCTTCTATGTTTGAAAACCTTGTTCCTTCGTTTCTTCTTCTGTCTTGTTCATTTTTGCTGTTTAGTAATTTCTATAGAAAAGGTAGCATCTAAATCACCTGCTATCTACCTATTCTGGTGGCCTATCTCCTGCAAGGCTCGCAACAGCCCTTCACAACCCTTCCTGTAAGCTGGGTCACATGAAAATGTTGCTGACCAAAAGGAAGAGAGAAAGAAAGGGGCGGAGTGGTATAGTGACACTAAGAATACAAGGAGAGGTTAAAGAAAATAGTAAATTTCTAAAACTCAAAAGAGCAGACTGTACTAGCTGGGAGGGCCTGACAGGTTGTCCAGAATTTGGGGCTGGGCACATTGCAGGAAGAGAACTTATAGTAACAAATTAACAACAGTTTGGTTTGAAATGAGGTTAGCTATTAACATATAATTCCAGAATTGGGACTCATTATTAAGATGAATAAAAGACATACAAATAAAAAGGAAAATAGAGAGGTAGAATAAAAGAATAAAAAAAAATCTAGTATCCAGAACAAAAAGTAGCATTCAATTTAGCTTTTCATGAAGTAACAGATATTAATTACTCTAAAGTAGAAATAGCATATACACATATTTTAAAAGTATTTTTATATTTCAGCATTTTTTGATGTTAGAATGTGTCTGCTCTATATAATTATGGTGCCATAAAATGACAGCTTAGGCATGAATAAAAGAGGTCTATTTCTTAGTCCTAAGGTAAACCACAAACTGGGATAACCTTACTATCTGTTCTACACTTATGCAGTCTTTTAGTTTTCAAATTTGCAAGTTGAAAGAATTGTGTCATACTTACAAGCCTTCCCTGCTACCGTCAATCAGGGCTTGGAATAGGGGCTTGTTGTGAGGTATGGTCTGTAGGATATTGCCGTCCCCAGTCACATAGCCAATGGCCCACTGTCCCAGCCGAGTGCAGCTTAACCGGAAAATGTAGCTAGAAAACATAATCAAGATTTGCATTCACACTCAAAAGGCATGTCAACCACTAAACGATTTGTTAATGTCTTGTCTTCTTGAGCAGACTTATTTAGAATTACTGATGGAAATTTCTATCCCTTTCCACAATTTAACACTAGGGTACCTCACTGTTATCAATCTGTGAATCACTGATGATAATTCCTGCTCATTTAACTCTCTCCAGAGATCTATTTAAAACAAATGAAGCTGGAAACTACCAAGAGATTTACTACCACCATCCTTCGGGATGTGTGGGAATGTGACTGCTATGCTGCAGCTGCGACATAAATCATCTTTGGAGAAGGATAAAATGAAGCAAAAAGCTAAATAATTAATTTAATACACCACAGAATCTGAATCAGGAATTCAATATATTACTTTACCATTTAGGCATTAAAATTTGGTCACAGACTTGTTTAATGTTTTCTTGCAGGCATTTCAGTGATTCATCTTTAAACAAATCTCAAAAGAGCTCAACTGTATCAGTTACAAAACAAACTTGATAAATTCATAGCTGCTACTCAACCTGCCAGTCAAATATCTTTCCAAAGGCAGTCAATGTAATTCAAACACCGGTCATTGAAATGAGTGATACATCTCTTAAATTAATTTTAACTAAAAGGAAATACTGACATGATTTTAAATTTACTGTCACTTATTTATTCATTTCAATACATTATCCCTCTTTATAGAAATGTATGCCACTCAATCTTACAATCATGATTTTATTATCTGGATGGCATAGTCAGTCCATCTGTCAGACCAAAAGTAAGTTATGTGAAGCCCACTGGCTATATTTAAGTTGTAATATGAATACACAATATAAGTGGGAAAAGTAAGAAAAGTTTCTCTTGTTTTAGTTACTGATAAATAGAATACACTAAAAAATCCATACACTAGAGTTTAGCAGCATAAAAGATGGTTTGTCGCTAGATTTAATAACCATGTATGCTTAGTACAATGACATTTCAGTTAATAAGAAAATCAGGCTTTAAAGAAAAGAATCTGTTGAAAGCTGTCAGAAAGGGTATTTTCAAATTAGTCTAAGCAGATTCCCCTAAAATACCTTATGATAAAGTATTGACCTATAAATTACTGCTATTATTAATCAGGATCAGAAAAAATATTTCTACTCAGATCAGCCTAATGGTTATATTATGAAGACTGTTGTCAAATAATAGAGTAATTAATTACTCTATAATACAATAATAAGAAGATCACCTGTTACATTAAGAAATGTACAGAAAGGCTAGAGAAATATCCTAGCACCGAAGGACATTTGCTGTTCTTGCAGAAGACCTGTGATTGTTTCTCAGCATCCACACCAAAGGGTTTTACACCACCCATAACTCCAGCCCCAGGAAATGTGATGCCCTCTCTGGGCTCTAGGTATCGTGGGTATGTGCATGGTGTGCATACATACAGCCAATAAATAAATATTTCAAAAAAATGTTACTAAAATAAAACTTTCAAGTAAATAGTAAAATGCAGAAATCTCCAAGACTGTGCAATATGTATGTCAGAAATATGTAAAATGTGATGCCAAAATAAAATATAAGATTACTAAATTGAATGGTTAATATTTTTAAAGTAATTAACTGTATATGCATCTTGCATATTTGCAAAATTGTCAGGTTTTAGTAAATATCTTTTTTCTGCACTGTTTTCGAATGGTGTTCCTAAAATCAGTCATTACAGAGGTGCAAGCCCTCCATACAAAGTACGCTGTTAGTAACCATTTGTTAGCATCGGAGATGGAAATTAAGAACGATTAATTCCTCTTAGCTAGGTCTTTGCCTCTGTTCATTTGCTCAACAGTTTTAAATCATTTGCTGCTGACCCTTCTGTGAGTAGCTAGCCCTGCCTCTCTTAGGAAGAAGTAAACTTCCACCTTCAGATTTAGTACCTTGCTCTCCAAAATGGCATGATTAACATAATCAGATATATCTGCTGCACATGGTGGACCATGATTGAAAGCCACTCTTGACACTAAAAGTCATTTAAAAGATTAATTCCTTGGATTCTCAGTTCTTTGGAGGGGTGCTGGGACTCAAATGCAGGACCTTCTGCATGCTCAGTAAACATACTTTTGAGGCAGGTGGCAAATGTTTTATTAATGTTTATTAGTTTTATATTTATTAAGGCAAATAATGCACTACTTAAGGAACTCAAATGTCCTTGGAATGGGCTTAAATATTTTATTTACTACGAAGCCAGAGAACAAATACTTTTTAAGAGAAAGGCATGCTTAGATAAATATTTTATAAAGCAAGTGATTCTCTGCTCATAGAAAGCTGTTTTAGACAGATTTTAAATACTTGAATCACACGTCACATACTACAATTTACTATCCAGTATCAGTTTCATAGATTATTATGAGGCATGAACCTTGAATGAAACAAAATGACTCATCTGAACTTTGGTTCAATATGCAAATTAGCTGCCCACTGCTCTACGTCAAAATGGTCAGCTCTCTAGGATCTATAGAGAGGGCTTCACTAGGACTCTGTTTTTTTGTACCACTAGCATCTTTAAATATGCCATCTTAAATCTTTAAAAACAAGAGAAGGAACTAAAACTCTTGGCTTTGACTTAGGAAGATTGCATTAAGGCCAAGCTTAATTACTCCAATTCAAATGAAGCTGATTTTAGCAGCAAATGGAGACTTAAAAATAAAAACAAACTTTACTAAAAACTTTTACTAAAATGTAAAGCCTTCTAGGGCAGGTCTCTGATCCCACTGACACTGTACCCAGGACTCTGCCTCCTATGGCTTAGATGCTATTGGCCCAAAGGCCTACTGTGTGTCTAATACATGTCAAGGTACAACGCATGGAAAAAGCCTCTAAGACAGGGAAAGACAGATTTTCTAGCCTTTTATTTGCCACAGGGAGGGGTGATTTCTTGGCGAATGCCAGAAGACTAGACACCAAGACCTGTGGTAGTCACTCAGATTAGTCATCTAAAGAGCAAATTATAAATTTTGAGGCTATAAAGAATAGGGTCATGCTAAAATTACAAAGGCATGAGTTTGATTTGGAATATAGTCCTGAATGTATAATTTTATGTACTTATGTGCATATATGTATGTTTTATGTATTTATACATGATTCCACATTTAATCATTGATACTACTTGAAACTACTCAGAGCTATCTTAAAAAATGCAGTCAAAACTAAACTACTTAATTTTGTCTTTAGCACAGTACCCAAGTGTTCAAACATGCACATATAAGTTTAAACAGGAACACTGTGTAGAAACACAACTAGTATAAAATATCCCACGCTCATTTGAGAAAGAGAACTGAGGATTACAGAATCTTTAAATTTATTAACATCACTTTCCACTTAAAGACAAGGACAAAAGTCAATATATCAATTTAAGGGCTCAGTTAGAAGGCACTCTTCCTGCTTTCCCAGACCACCTTGCCCTTGAAGGCTATGGTCAATTTTCATAGAAGTGAACCGCAAGAAGTTTTCTCTTTAAGCACATCAACTAGTATTATGCTTGACTCTTACCTTCCCGGCTTGGTACTGTATTTCTGTAGTCGTGCTTTAACTTCATCGTACGTGAGAAATGCCATGTATCCTGGATGTGTCACAGCTAAGAAATTCCAATTCCGTAAAATAGAGCCCCAGGGCTAAACACAGAAATAAATGGAAGGAGATTACCCAGAGAACACACAGCAATGACACCATTTCACACGCTTAGGGAAAGAGTCTCCTCGATATTTTTAAGTTGATATGGCGTATAAGAATTAGGTCAACCTTTATTAATTAACGAAGAGTAGGCAATAGCTTTTTCTGTTTTCGAGAAATATGTTTAAGCAGAAAACATGGTTTTTAGAACTAAAACAGAGAGAGCAAAAGGAAAACCAAGTGTTCCTTACACAGCATATTCCCAACAAAGAATTCATGATCTCTATGAAATGAAGTATGTGACCAAGTGGCCTTAAGGTTAGATCCTCAGTTGCCTTTCTGTTACTTTGACTTTTCTTTCTGTAGCCCTGCTGCCTTTTCCACTAGTCTTAAATATCAAGCCCTCTCCTTAGAGCGTCTGAATTTGCTGAATCTCAATCACCTGACTAGCCATCCCTTCCTCTGTGAGTCACTCTAAGACCCTCCTAGCTACAGCTGTTATCTCTTGCCATGATTCTCATCTTTCCCATCTGTTTTCTTCATAGCTGCTTGTCTGTCAGATGCCTCATAGATAGGAAAGCATGCTACAAAAGTTGTGTTCTGGAAAAGGTTACACAATCACCATGGGCCATGTAAGACGGAGGAGCATTCTTGTCTGGCTCAGGCCTGGGTCCCAGTCACTCAAGCAGCATCACACACATCAGGCTGTGATAATGACACCTAGACTGGGTGGCATTAGAGGGGTGCTTCCTTCCGAGGGAGGCATCAGGCTCTGGTCCTCACACTCGCTTCATCATAGCTCAATTAGAGACTTGAGAAAGTTTTAGGGTTTGAAAACCAGTTCAACGAGATGTACACTTTTCACAAGAGCATGTGTTTCCTATCAATCTCTCTTAATCTAATTAGGTGTCTCTCTAGGTATCACATCAGGAGAAAAAAGGCAGCCAGTAACAGGCAACTTTGCTGCAGGGTGTAGATGAATCATCTCTGCAATACTTTCAAGGCTGTAGCTACATTTATTCCAAAGAACTGGCAGCATACTCCATCTGTTCTGCCAGATTCTTCACTCAAATCGTCTATGTTAAAAAAAAAGGGGGGGGGGAGGTGTTTCATGTCACCAACTTCAAGCTGCTGAAACAGGTACCCCAGACTTGATTACTTATAGGAGATTTCGGCTTTCATTTGTTTTGAAACTTGTTCTTGTTTCAAACATGTAAGATAGAATTCTGCAAGGACCTTGTCCCTTACAATGAGGATGACAAGAAACAATGATTTAGTAATAAAGACCTTTTTAGCCTTTTTTGACTTAAAAATCCTCAGGGAATTTCCTCACCACACTGACACATCTAATTGGGGTAGAAAGGAGCTCTAGAACAAGCGTGAAACAGATGCTGGCCCTGCACCTGAAAACTACAGTGTGTTTTTAATTTCCTTCTTAAGGCTTGACTGAAATTGCATAAAACAATACTTAGAAAAGCTATCAGCACACGTCAACTGAGAGGCAACTGAGAAAAAAGCTGCTGTGCTATCCATTTTGATTTTCATTTTATTGTTTTGTTCCACCATTCAAAAAGGACAAGGCTAGAGGGAATGGCAAACAGTGAAGCTGCTTCCATTAATATCCATACACATTCTTGAAATAATTTATCTTTTTTTAATCTGAAAATTTACAGAGAACCAATTAACAGATCAAAATACAACTTTAAATAAAAACAAGATGAAACTGAAGGTTAAGCCATCGCCAGAGATGTTAAGCCAGAGGGCAGCTTCTTGTTGCAGAAATGCTATGTGACAGGATGAGTCTGTACTGCTGTGAATGCCACCCATTTGCAGTCAGAAGATACCCCCCGCTGCCAGCTCAATGATGGAACAACAAACACCTCAGAGAAAACAGTTCTCTAGGTAATTATTTTGTAATGCCTTTGTCTGGGATTTAAGGGAATCTTTTTGTCTGTACAACATTACTGGAGGCTGTTCACAGAGCAGGACAAGGTGAATCCAAAAGTAGAACCAACTTCTGTTGGGGGAGGGGTCTCAGCCAGTCTACTCAGATACTCTCTGGAAGCCCTGGCATCACTGATGGCTTCCTTCCTCTGAGATGCTTCTCTACTCTGTCATTGCTAAATGTTATACCATGACTAGAATGTTCTCCAAATGTTTCTTCCTTATTTGGCACCCCCACCCTCAAAACATCGATACAAGCTTTTTCAGCTGTAGGGGAAGGAAAGAAGAGGGGAAAAGATCACAGGCTGTACTGCAAGACTTTTTATCACAGCCTCTCTAGGAGTCCTGAAGAGGAGAAGGTCAAAGGCAGGGAAAGAGGAGGAAGTGAAGAGGACCACACAGCACAGTCACTTGCTTCCCAGAGTCACAAGTGTTTGCTTAAGTTCCCTGCGGACTCAAGGATGAGGCTGGGAGGAATCAAAGGTCCTTGGTCCCACCATCTGTACCCATCATCTCTACGCTTCTCTTCACTGCTTCCTAAACAACCACCCTACTCTTTCTCTTTCATACCTCACCCTAAGAGTACCTTATCCACTTTCAGATGATATGGAAAAGACTCCATTCCACATAATGCAGAACTGTAAGGATTACTTACTATGAACCACCATTATCAAGTTACAATAAAACAGACGCTTATGCACGTATAGCACAAAAACACTAACATTTTTGTAAAGGTTGTGTAAATAAAAGTTTTAATAATAGCGAATTTGAGAAAATTAACACTCAATTATTAATTATATGTTAATATAAAGGTTAGTAAAAGTTGAAATATTATAAAACCAATTTCCTCATATTTGAAGCTGCATGTGTGATGATTATGGTTGAAGTATTTAAACAGTGAGTACAAAAACCAAAGGCAATGAAGATTCTTTAGAGGACTAATCAGAGTTGTTAAGTTGGTGCCACAACTAACTGTATCTAAAAATTGTCAATAACCTGCCCAGGTGAAAGGTTATTAACCTACGCTTTCACTTTCTTTTTCACACCTCAGTGAATACACAGAAAATAAGCAACCTCAGAATATTATAGCTATTTGACTATTTTTATGTGACACTGCGTACAAGGCAATGTATGCACATATTAAGGGTCTGAGGAGGCATCTGTAGTTGCCTACACACTTCCAATGTATAACTGAGGTATTAGAGCACTTGATATCCATACTAAAATGTCATCCACAGTCAACACACACACACACATATCCTAAATCACTACAATAAAGAAAAACAGGCTCTAAGGTTTGACAGTGAAAATTGCTTAAGCTTCCTTCATCATAAGGTGAAAAATCAAAACTCTGATCATTTAGAATCCTTGATTTCCATTAAAAATGAAGGCTTTGTTCTGTAACACCATCAGAAATCTTTAAGGCAGGTGTGAGTTACTTTGTGAATGATTAGTATTGGGTAGTATAGTGTTTCTTTGAAATTTTTATTATATTTAATTTACAAATAGGCTCACAACATATATACATCAAGAGAATAACCATTAAGCCACCGGAAACACAAATAAGAAAACACATGATCAATACAGCATTTTATCTATTTCTTATTCCACGTACAATGTAGTTATGCTTTTTATATTGTGATAAAATAGAATCTACTCTAACTGTGCTGTTAGCCGGAGTCTGTTTGTCTCCTGTTAATGAGTTATGTTAAGTTGACCCAATGCAGTGTTTTCTGGTTACAGGAATCAATCACCCAGGTTTTCCAGCCAGAGCTAAAGTCGAAAATCACATAGGATATGAAATATAAAGCCGGTATCATGATCTAGCATTTTATTTAATCATATAATCATAACACATCATATTCCGTTTAAAACACTTTCAGAATATAAATAAGCTTGGTTTCTAATGCATTTTACCATATTTACTATAATTATTACAACTAGAATTGTAAGCATTTTAAAAAGATGTTTTTATTTTGAAAGTGCTGGAATAGAACCCCATTGGTAATAAATATTTTAGTGACACAAATTTCAATTCTTTGCAATTAGAAGAATTTGATTTGAATATATATGAGAAGTTAAAAAAGTTGTTTCAGTATTATGCCACTTGCTTTGGAATTTCTATGTAAAAATAATTATGAATAGTAAAAGCAAAAATAATAAATTGCATAAAGTTATTATTGGAAAAAACAGGAAGAAAAACAAATTATTGAAAAGAGTTTTATAGGTTATTACTGACATAACATTGTGATCAAATGTTATACAGGAATTGGAAAATATATTGATGAAGAATATCTGTTGGTATAGAAAAATATTGATTACAAGTAGTTAAAAGAGAATAGCAATTTAAAGTGCTACACTATACTATATAGACAATATATAGTATGCTATAATATAGTATACTATAGCTAGATCAGCATATATATATTATACTATAGAAAAATCAATGGTCTATTTCTAATCCAAAAAATATATTTCTGATAAAAAAAAACCCAAAAAACAAAAAAGCTATAGCCAAAGAGATGTACAACTCTGGCTGACACACACTTATTTTTGTAAGTAATTTGTTTATTTTTATGTTAATCACAGG
>CM053753.1:69356945-69395110 GCA_028658305.1 Pachyuromys duprasi | reverse complement strand
CCTTCCATCTGACCCTAGCTTATCATGTTTCTTCAGGGCTGGCTGCAATGTCCTCTTCTGGGATCTAGTTAGGCTGCTCCTCCCTCGGGGCGGGGGTGGGGGGGGCAGTTCCTAGGGTCAACAAGCCAGCCATTGAGTTTATGACAGAAATAGTCCCTGTTCCCCTTACTAGGGTACCCAGTTGGGTACTGAGCTACCATGGGCCACATCCGAGCAGGGGTTGTAGTTTGTATCCATACATGGTCCTTGGTTGGAGAAACAGTCTCATAGAAGACCCCTGTGACACACACTTATAATGGTTTCAATTTGCCTGCCATTGGGCTAAAAGACTAACAAAGTGAAAAGGGGTGTTAAAAACAATTCCTTTCCATGAATCACTAATGCTAGCAAGCCGTCTACAAGGATCGTATGACCTGATATACCAAGCTTGTATCATAAGACTCACTGAAAACTTGGAGGAATGACCAAGTGCTTAACATGAATAAAACGACTGGCTACGAAGACTGAGATTGTTGTCCATACATTTGTGTATACTGTGTGCATGTGACAAAAAGAAATATACACAGAGCACTGGAGAAAGGGAGAGAAGAGTATATAGAGAGTCAACAAGTACGTATCTTACCTGAAATAGCCTGGTAAAAATATCAAATTCAAAAACTGAGATGTAATCATTGCAAGTTAAATCAATGGTTGATTTTAGAGCCATTGCTTCTAGGCCAGAGCTAATCTGATGGACCTCATGCAGGCACTGTCTGAAGATTTTCCATGGTACAATAGTTCTGTGCAAGAGAAAAAGACGAGTCAGTGAATCAAGTGTCAGTGAAGATGTATCTTTCACTGAAACTACATTAACAGTACTTTATTTGTATTAGAATAGTTGAAATTATTGTTCATAATTCAGGCTTCATCTAATGTGCTCACTTGATTAGTTTGTATTTGCTAAGAATCTGACAAGAATATTTGTTTTTCTTTCAGTTCATGGATATCAAGATGTCTCTTTGATGCATATCAAGTAGAGGATATTAGGGTCAAAGTGTTAGGTACCCTGATGTCTTTGTTTGTACACTCAAGGTAAGTTAACTATGGCTCAATCACCTACCACCTCTCAGATGGTTTTTGCAGAGGTGAAAAGTATATGCTCTTTGACCTTCCATATAAATGCAACTGGAAAGCTTCTCTCATAAATGCAAACATCTTGTAGGAATTTGTCTTTTTAATATATACCAATTAACATACTGTATTACATATCATATAGCAACAGTTTAAATAAGTAATGCACTGACAGCAGAACTTTGGAGGACCAGTGAATGGATTCAGAGATACACCGTCTCCTTTTCCTCAAACTTAGCAATTTCAGGTCCTCACACACACTCCTTTCTACCATGAAAATCTGTAACATCCACCATTTGTTCCTTAGCAACCTTTCCTCCTTTCATAATGCCAAGTTCCTTTTCATGAATAGATGGAAGGAAGAAACTGTTCGTATTTTAAACATTTATATTTCAGTCTTCAAAACAGGACATAAAAGCTATCTGCATGCTTGAGAAAGACAGCACATATTTAAATCTTGTTTCTTTACCATTGTCTCGGGAGAAAATAAGCAGAAATGGGCTAAATATTCCCTGGCCTTGGTTCATGCCAGTTTTCTCAATGAAGATCACATATAGTTACAACTTGAATATTCTGACTTATTATCATTATCTAAAGAAGTCAAATATTAGCAGAGATAGTCCTTTAAACAGTTACTGTCACAGAGATTTGGAACCGAAGTCATTCTGTGGGCCAGGAGCAGGGCCTCAGAATGAACCCAAATTGAGCTGTTGGTCTCTCAGAGCTTCTGACGGGCCACATCTACCAACGGGCAATGTTATGCTGTTGGAGGCACTTTACTATGGGAAGGCCTAACACCACATCTGGTTTTGTGGAGCACAGACTTTCGAGGTAGGATTTATAATGCTGCATGAAATAGGTGGAGAAAATAGAGAACCCTGCTGACTGAATGCCCACCAAAAACTGGAGGGGTTACAGGGAACTGTGCAGGAAGTAGGCTGAGATAAAAATGGCAAAGTAGGGTTACAACAGTATACTGAACTTGCAGGGAAACTTAGGTGTGATGCACCATTAAAGAAGAAAGCTAAGATGCATAATACCTCAAAAGACTTTTCTCTATGTATGAAAAAAACAGGAAACCACAGAGAAATGAAGAGAGACACCATATCAGATGCCATTTAAGAGAAATATACGTCAGACTGTGATTAAGGTTAACAAAACGTCCCTGTCTCAAAAGAACAAGAAACATTTTTTAGTAATATTAGGAAGCTATTGTTTATAGTGTATCTATGCAGTTCGGCCAGCTGCTCTGCAGAAATAACGAAAGCATTGCCTGAGACAAGCATACTCCTCTTCTGAATTGAGTTTCCAACACTTCCCAGACACAAAGAACAAAAGTCATAATATGTAGAGGAAAAAATGTTGATCAAAGAACCACTTACTTCAGAATGACATCCATAGAACTTTTTTCTAGAAAAGTACAATGTTACTTTACTTAAAAAGCATAAACTGCAAATAAACTGACCAAATGGAAAAGTTCAGTCTTGCGTGTGTGTAAAATATAAAAGTCAAAACAAAAGGTTCTGATAAACATTTTAATATGTTATAATAAAGTTATCACATCTAATATTTAAAATTCAAGCATATTATAACCTATTTTGAATCTCCTGATTTTTCCAGAGGCTAAAGTATACAAAGTATAGGTATTTCTAAAATTTTAGTGTAACAACTTCAGAGCAAAAATTCCCAACATAAAAAGACTTATTTCCACAGTACTTGTGTACTCAGATTTGATGATCGTTCCTTTGTGATAAATGCTAAGCCCTAAGTATATTCATCAGAACCTTCTTTGAAGCCAATAAAGAAGGCTGAGGAACCAGAGGCTGTCTAGTTTAATGCATAGCAGAATCATTACTATAACTATTCCTCCACCTCTGTGGAGACCAAAGTAGGCTGGTTTCATAAGGTAAGAACAGAAAAAGGGTACAAAGTTGTCTTTAAACGCAAGGAAAACAAAAAAGTGTGCATTTTAAAACTTTTGCACCTTGGGATTACTTCACAAAAAGATGAGCATCAGTGGCCGCAGATGAAGCCAGAGCAAGACTACATTGATGGCGAAATGTTTCACAGAAATGGTCAAGCTTGTGTGTCATGGCAATGACTAAAGGCACAGAGAGGAAACAGAAGCATGAAGGGGACAACCTGAGCTTCGGTATCTCACAACAGCAGAAAATTTAATCTGTTCTATTTGCCTTGCCACTTTGTCATAACAAATCACATTAGCTGCAGGCAGGATGCCATCAAAATATACTGGGAAAATATTTTCATTTTGATTACATGTATTTATTTCCGTGCATATTTAAGAGTGTGTGTCTGGAGGGCAGGAAGGTGTCTAAGGAAAAAAGGCCAGAGTTGATTCTCTCCTCCCACAATATTGGTCATGGGGATTAAACTTAGGTGATCAGGCTTGGCATTATGTGCCTTTGTCTGAGATGCCATCTTACCAGACCAAACACAGGTAATGTTCAGTATACAAGGCACGTTAGATAGACTAGTGGATATCCAGACAATTGCTTCAATAGTATGATCTCAGAAACTTTAGAATCTCAGTAAGGAGAAGAACCATGATTCCTTCACAACTAACCATTGCTCAACTGAAATATAGAAATCTCTTAACGGCTTAAAAAAGGGAAAGCTTCATATAATGTCCTAAGAGAAAAGAATGTGGTACCATTCTGTTATTAGGTGCTATACTGGAATCCATCTAGAAAAACAAACAAACAAACAAACAAACATCCTTTCAGAAAGAATAAGAAAACAGGATCAATCAGATGACAAACACACACACACAAACAGAAATGGGGTCAGTAGGTCAGCACTCAAAAGATGGCTCAGTCATCTAGGTTGTCACCTGTGTGAAAAAGGAACTATTCATCAGTCTAATGTGAAAGCTTTGCAATGTTAAGGAAAAGGAAACGAAATGAAATATAGAAGTTAGAAAAACTAACTATGGGACGGACGTTGGACATAGGAGAAAACAAAAAACAGGACAGGAGCCTACCACAGAGGGCCTCTGAAATTCTCTACCTAGCAGTGTATCAAAGCAGATGCTGAGACTCATAACCAAACCTTGGGCAGAGTGCAGGGAATCATATGAAAGAAGGGGGAGTTAGTAAGACCTGGAGAGGACAGGAGCTCCACAAGGACCAAATATATCTGGGCACAGGGGTCTTTTCTGAGAGTGATTCTCCAACCAAGGAGCATGCATGCATATAACCTAGAACCCCTGCTCGGACATAGCCCATGGCAGCTCAGTATCCAAGTAGGTACCCTTTTAAGGGGAACAGGGACTGTCTCTGACATGAACTCAGTGGCTGGCTCTTTGACCTTCCTCCTGCTGCAGCCCAAGGGAGGAGTAGCCTTGCTAGGCCATAGAGGAAGACAATGCAGCCAGTCCTGATGAGACCTGATAAGCTAGGGTCAGACAGCAGAGGAGGAGGAGGACCTCCCCTATCAGTGGACTTATAGAGGGGCAGGGAGGAGATGAGGGAGGAAGAATGGGATTGGGAGGGAATGAGGGAAAGGGCTAGAGCTGGGATACAAAGTAAATATACTGTAATTAATATAAAAAAGAACCAATCATAATATATTAAGTTCTAAAATGCTATTCCACAGACCTAGTAAAACTTGAGAGATGACATTTTTTTAATTGAAGGATTAACCCGTTTTTTAATTAAAGATAATATTTTTATTGAAAATGTTTTATACACTGTATTTTTTTCTTTTTCTTTTTTATTATTAGTTACATTTTATTAACTCTGTATCCCAGGTGAATCCCACTCCCTCATCTACTTCCTGCCCTTTTCCACGTAGGCTGATAGGGGAGGACCTCCTCCCCTTTCATCTAGTCTGGTTTATCAGGTCTCTTCAAGACTGGCTGCAAAGTACTCTGTGGCCTAGAAGGGCTGCTCCTCCCTTGCTGGGTAGGGAGGTCAGAGTCCACCATTGAGTTCATGTCAGAAATAGTCCCTATTTTCCTTGTTAGGGTACGCACTTGAATACTGAGCTACCAAGGGCTACAGGCAAGCAGAGGTTCTAGGTTATATCCACCCATGGTCCTTGGTTGGAAAAACAGTCTCATATAGGACCCCTGTGCCCAAATATATTTGGTCCTTGTGGAGCTCCTATCCTCTCCAGATCATATTAACTCCACTCTGGAAATCAATCTGGCACTTTCTCAGACAACTAGGAATAGCACTTCCTCAAGACCCAGCTATACCACTCCTGGACATATATCCAAAAGTTGCTCAAGTACACAACAAGGATATTTGCTCAACCATGTTTGTAGCAGCTTTATTTATAATAGCCAGAGCCTGGAAACAACTCAGATGTCCATCAACTGAGGAATGGTATAGAAATTGTGGTATTTTTACACAATGGAATACTACTCAGCAATTAAAAACGAAGAAATCATGAAATTTGCAGGCAAATGGTGGGATCTAGAAAATATCATTCTGAGGGAGGTATCCCAGAAGGAGAAAGACACATATGGTATATACTCACTTATTTAGACCTATAAGATATGATAAACATACCGAAATCTATACATCTAAAGAAGATAAACAAAAAAGAGGACCTGGGGTAAGATGATCAATCCTTACTTCGAAGGACAAATGGGATGTAGGAGAAAACAAGTAACAGAAGAGGGTCCTACCACAGAGGGCCCCTGAAAGACTCTACCTAGCAGTGCATCAAAGCAGAAACTGAGACTCATAACCAAACCTTCGGCAGATGGCAGGGAACCAGTTTTATTTTTTAATGTGCTAACAGTCCGTCTTATATTATTTCTTAAAAAATATATTCCAGATAAATTAAATAGAAAGGTATGGAGAGCAAAGATATGGAATTATAAGTAAGAAATTACATTTGGCAAGGCTGTATAATTAAAATATAAATTAAAAATTTACAAAAAAAAGAAAAAAAAGTAAAAGAAAACCTAACTTCTACAGGGGGAAAACATTTTCATGAACCTCTTAGTTCATAGAAGGCTCTGTGTTTTACCTGCACCACTTGAGGGAAATATCACAAAACAAAGGTGTGAGTGTGTCCAAGGGCAACAGTGTCTAGAAACAGAAACTTGCACTCACTCGTGTGAAGAGGAAAATTTACACAGTATTTCTGGAGGGCAAGCTGGTAACAAGGTTCGTAGTCTGTGCACCATGAGAGTCTACTTCCATGGGATTGATTCTCTCTAAGAAATCGTGCTCTAAAAAACAACAGACATAGAAAGACTCGCCTACCCATCTCTTCAGGGCAGTGCTATAATACGCCTAAACCAAAAGCAAATAAGTTCATGTTTAATGACAATGTAAGGCAACTGCAATTTCACAGAACAATATTTGCTATGTAAAAGCGGTCATGGCACATCGTTAAATAAGCTAATTTTTATTTAATTACTGGCACAAAGGGCACAATTTTAAATATTTTCATAAGACCTAAAAAGATTATCATAAATTGGACCTAGAATTTAAAACTACAGAATTCTGAATGACACAATGGTATCCGAAAATACAAAGCATGTGGGAGTGTGGAGCTAACAGAAGATGAACAAGGTCAATACACACACACGGAGTCAGAAATAGAAAGGTTCTAAAGAGATATAACCTTTCAGGAGGCTGACAGGTTCAGTATTAGAAGGTTGTCAGTTCTCCTTAAATTGATCTATAGATTTAATATAAGCTCAGTCAAAATCCCCAGGAGGCATTGCTGCAGTAGAAACAGATTCTAAACCTCACAGCGAAATGCCAATAACAGATTAAGTAAGAAGTCTTCAGAAGAACAGGGGCAAGCATACATCCTTCACATTAACCAACACTCTGGCAAGGAGACACTGAGAGACAGACAGACATGGGAGAGCTGCTGTTCCAGAAGCAAAACTACCCATTCAGAGCACGCTGTATATAAGGTCAACTGTCTGTAAAACGGTTCTAAAATTAAGATGTTTTCCATAAACGTTGCTGGTCTCGCAGATACAAAGGAGCTAAAGGAACTGAATTTTCACAACTACATCCCAGCATTCTTCTAGAAAATCAACTCGACGTACATTTTAAACCTAAATATGAAACAAGGTTTTCTCATAGAAGGCACATGAAGATATCTGGCATTATAAACATTTGGAACAGGCATAAAATCTAAACAGAACCCACAACATTCAAAGCATAAAGTAAATGATTACTTGAAAAAAAAGTGTTCATGAGGAGTGTACATTTATTCATTTCATAAACACATAATGAGAGGCTCAAATTCATTGGTCATCAGAGTAAAGAAATTTCAAATCTTATGAAATTCCACTCTCCCCCCCCCCCCCAAAGAGATATTAAAAAGATGAGTGACATTAGAAAGTGCTAAGGGTTTTGGAGCAAGGTGAACCACTGCAGGGCTGGAAGTGACTACAAAGTGCTTCAGGAAATGCTGGGGAGCCTCCTAAACATGAAGGTCTGAACTCTTACACATCCATCAAAAATGCATAAATACTTTGAAAAGGTGTATAAAACAGTTCACTATTTACAGTCACTCCAATGTCACAGACAACTGAAAGAATACTTATACAAGAGAAATGAATTAAGCGCTGCTGCAAGCCCACTTTCCAAATGGGTTCCCAGGGGCTGTCTCTGACATGAACTCAGTGGCTGGTCACCTCCCCCTGGGGGATGCAGCCTTACCAGCCTGCAGAGGAAGATGATGCAGCCAGGCATGATGAGACCTGATAGGCTACGGTCAGATGGAAGGGGAGGAGGATCTTCCCTACCACTGGACTAGGGAAAGGGCATAGCAGGAAAAGAGAGAGGGTGGGTGGGACTGAGAGGAGACAAGGGAGGGGGCTACCGCAGGTATGCAAAATGAACAAATTGTAATAAATAAATGTAAAAATAATTTTTCAAAATATGAAAAAAACATGTAAAAAAAGAAGAATAGGGGGCTTCCATAAGCACAACAACAAGAGGAGCCATTACTACTGAAAAGGAACATCACATGCTGTTTAACTCTTAAAGACAGAAACATACTAGGAAGTGACTTTGCTGCAGGTGTTAGCTCTGGGCAGCAGAGGGGCCTCTGATAAGCTGACACCTTATTGAGAATGCATTTATATTGGTATATTGACTTTGTGAAAATTCATTACCTAACACCATGCATGCTCCTATCCATGAACACTAAACTCAAATTGTAAGTTGAACTCTTAAAGTATTATATTAAAATCACTACTGAAAATCAGAAAATAACTTGGGAACGGACAATATAATCTTTAGTAATAAAAATCAAGGAGATCAACACTTTTGTTGTTTGTCAGTTTGGTTGCAGTGGTGGCAGTTTATAAAAATTGATTCTAGTCCATGCATATGCAACATCATTTTGGCCTTGAAGACAAATTTTGTCTTACCTCCATTAACTGTTCATTTTAAATTGTGTATTGAATTTTTCAGCATATTCACCTTAGCAAGCAGACATTCAGTGTCCTTACCTCGAAATTGAAGGCTAGCTTTGCTCAGCATGGAATAGGGCATTCAGAAGGTGTTTGATAGTGTGATTTTATTTTTTATTATGGATGCAGAACACTAGAACTCTGTTTCCTAAGCCGATTGACATTTTTGTAAATAGTTATTACCTAAATCCAATCTTTTTTTGGTAATGACTGCATTTCTTGAAAGGTATGAAAATAGATTCTTATCAGGCTATCATTGCTCTGTTGCTCCATCAATAAAGGGAAGACAATTGTTTTCCAGAAAGAGCAAACCTGAATCACCCCACTCACATGGGTGCCTCAGGACAACTCCTATTTCACAGGATATAACTACGGTTACTAGAGATGTTCACAGTTAGGTCTAACCACTTCTGAAAGTTCACAAAGAACGTCACAGACACCATTTTTGATGTACATTTTTCCTGTACAAAAGAAGCCTGTTACACTTTGCTAAAGCACAGACATGGATTTCTACGTGGAAGGGACAATTATCTCATTTCCTGTCTGAAATCTACATTCAAAATGTTTGCAGAAATAATGAAATGCTTTCTTTATATTGTCCTTGATTTTCACAATAACATTATTCACCTAACTTCTGCTCTTACATTCTAACCCACTTCCATTCTTTATTCTAGAGAGGACTTTTTCCTGTCTCTTTCTAAGATGTTTTGGACATTATTACACTTTCTGAGACACACATGCCCTGCTCCGTTCTGCCATGCAGGTGCTTGCTGACCTCCATGGCTAAACATGCCTTCTTCCTTAGACCCTAACTTAGAAGGCATGATTTGCTGCATTACTTTTTGCAGTTCTTTCCTCATGGAAGCGGCTGAGATTTTCAGCTTTCCTGCTCTATTTTTCTCTCAAACTCTAATAAAATGCTTATCATGTTTCCAAGTACATTTTTAAATCATTTTCATTAACCAAGAGAATAAGAACTCACTAAAGAGAACCCCAATCACTATTGTGACACTCATTTATTTTTTTGAATTTGAAAACATAGTTTATTGGTAGAAAGGAATAGCCAGAGAAGCTGCAAACACACCACATATAAAAATGCATTAAACTTCCTGTCATAAGGTTTCCATTTCAGTTATAGACCATAAGAGAGCAGACTCTGGTCCTAAAACAGAGTGCTCATTCACATCTTCCTATACAACTGGTCTTCATTATATTTCCTCAGAAAGTTCATTAGCATTTAGAAGGTACATGGAATAGAATTGTTCATTTTCTAAGCAAGCTGCCTTTAATTGGCTAGAGTCAAGTTAAATAAATTATAGGTAATGTACACATTAAAAGGAGACAATAATGCTTAGAAGTTTGAACAATGTTTTAAAGTGATCTCCCTTTCAACAATAGGAGCTCAGTGTTAGAAACACACGAAAAGTCAATAATAAAAACAAAATTCCTCTTAAACCTTTCAATATTGGAAATTCAACCTCTCAGAAGTCTAGGTATAAAAGCAAAAGCATCCAGCAATATTCTAAGACCCTTACTGAAGAAACTGTCCATACTTAGGTTTACCTAAAAGTTCTTCACTCAGAAACTACCGAGAGCAGGGCTCTTCATCTGCTATTCTATATCCTCAGCATTGTTTGTACTGCCTATTTTCAGACAAGGTCTCATAAAGTTGCTCAGGCTGGACATGAACTGTCTATACAGGTTAAGCACACCATCAGTTTGTGATTCTCCTGCCTTACTGTCTCGAGGAGCTGGGGTTACAGGCCTGAGGCAAAGGCCAGGCTTCATGATTTGCATAAACACTACATTATTACTGAAAAGTAGGACATAGAGGAGCAACCTACAACCAACCAGGGAAAACCATTACTGTGCTTCACAGTAATAAACAACATGCAAAGCATAAAATGAATATTTAGCAGTTGGTAATGAATCTTTAGCAGGCAATAATACATTTCTATATGTTGACTGTAAAAAAAAATGAATTACTTTGCTATTAAATCAATTCTCATTCCTATGAGCAGAAAGTGATTCTAAGGCACCTCAGAGGCTGGGATGCCTACCTAGCTACCAAGCTTCTAGGAAATTAGTTTTCAGGTTCTTGGCTTCTGGGTCAACACAAAAGATGTGTTTTGCTCTCAGCACAATACTGATGGAGCATTGGCTTAATTCTCCCTATGAGGATGCTCAGTGCTACCCACACACACTGTAGGATTGCCAGTGACGTGGAACCTGGAACTTAAGGAACCCAGATCTTTTACAATGGACAGTAAACACGCCTATCTAGTAATCTGGGGAATCCTGCCAGTGAAGGGAATGAAGCTACCAAACAGTATGAACCTTACTGTTTTCTCTCTCCCACCCTCCAGGTTGAAACATCCAGGACAAAGGGGGAATGGCCCAAAGGTGCCCGCGATTTAGCAAACAGAACCTCTGGTTCAAAGAAAAATACTTTTCTTGGAATATTTTAATATGAGGTCTCCATTTAAGTACACTGTAATTTATTTAAAATATTTTGAAGTATGTTTAATATCATAAAGGGGCTATAAACTATTGTAGAAAACACTTTAAAAAACTGGTATTCAAGTTTTGTTAAGATTAACGATTCAAAAACAAACAAAAAAACATAAAAGAATTTCTAAGAATGAAGAGGCATGAATCTTAAACATTTTTCTTAATGAATTAACTCCAAAATAATTAGCTGGCAAGAATTAAGAAAAAAGAACTTCATGGTGTTTTGGGTTTTGCAGGAAGGAGTGTTTTGGGTTATTTAAAACTTTTTGAAAGTTGAATATAATTACATCATTTCTCTTTCTCTTTTGGGTGTTTGATCTAAACAGCAGTTATGCAAGGATTTTTCTAAATTATACTTCAAAAAAACAGTTTAGAGACACAATTTGGGGATTTTAAGTGATTAGCTTGAAACAAGAACTCATTCAGAAATCACTAAAGACCTCAAAAATGCCATTAATGTGGTTTTCTCATTGAGCAGTTCACACCCAGAAAGAAGAAAGATGGAGCAGGAGGAAAGAGACAGGGAAAGAGGGAGGGGAGCCTAGAGAGAAAAAGAGGGGCAGAAGGAGAGAGGGAGGGAAGTTGGGAAGTAAAGTAGGGGGTGAGGTGTGGAGGGAGTTAGGAAATGGAAGACAAGAGAGGAAGAGAGGGGAGGAAGGAGAGAGGGAAGGATAAAGGACTTGAGTATTAACAGTGACTTCTCAAGACCAAAGGAGTCAGAAGCTAGATAAATCGCAGATGGTGCTCAGGTGCAACCCTCACAGCTCACCCTCCTCTAGCCAATGGGCAAGTCCTGTTCAGGTCACTTTTAACCATGGTAAACATCAAGCACGTCTCCCACCTGATTATCACCTCCAATAGCCTACTTCATCTTGTTTCCACTTTACTCCTTATTTTTCACTTTCTAAAGCGTGTGTGTGTGCTCGTGTGGGTGCGTGTGTGTGTGTGTGTGTGTGTGTGTGTGTGTGAGTGTGTGTATGTGTAGGTGTATTAAATGAAAGTAGAAGTGAAACTTGGGGGAATAGAAAGTAGCAGGAGAGAAGTAGGAAACAGAGGAGGGAAGGGGTAAATACGAACAAAGTATACATTGGCACGCATGAAGAAGTTATTATGAACCTTACTGTTTTCTAGACTGAAATAAAGTGCATGTGTAGGTGGCAGTCATAGACACTAGAGGGTATCCACAAATGACGCTTTCCAGGATGTGAAGCAAATATCAACATGATTATTATATTATAGTTTTAAATTGTATACTACAGGACATGATTTTATTTGTGTTATGGATATTGTGAATACATACATTATTGTAGAGTAATGGAGATGTATAATTTATACAAACATTAATAGGCAAAAGATTAACCGAGTGATACTTTATGCTGGAAAAATACTTGGTAATGAATTAATAAGGAAGAATACAACTAAGGTTAAGTGACCACTGCTAAAATTTGTTAGCCACAGCATACATATTGTGACGCACCTGGTACACAGACTTAACCCTCTTTCACTTAAAACTTGTCAGTAAACTTTTCTTAGGGATCCAAAACACTGTGCTTTCAAAGTATAGTTTTGCATAAGAAAAGTAAAAGCGCAAAGAAAGCAAAAGGCAGAGGATTCAAAGTACAGTACAGGGGAGAGAAAGCCAGCAGTCTATAAGAGGCTGAGCCTTGATCCAGGGAACCCTTGATGGAGCAGAACCCATCCTCCCGTATTTGAATTCCACAGTCACCAAGGACGCTCTGAATATACTGTAGTTCTTCTGAATGTTTGTCAATAATGCCAGAAGCATCCTCTTCTCGACAGTGGCACTAATCACTGCAACATACCAAGATGAGCATTCTGTGTTGGTTTAATTTGTAATTTAGCTAACATGGATCCACTCTGCAAATATGTGCCTGTTATTAATAAGAGTACGCTTAGTGACACTTCGAAGTAAAGAGAAGAATAAGGAAAAGAGGAGGGCGGTGGATATATTTACAAACACTGAATTTACTATGCTCCTTTCTTTTGAACAAACCAAAGACCCCAATAAGCCCGCCCCCTTCACGGCATTCCCCAGGAAGAGGCCGGGTGGGCACACTCTCTCACATGCACATGCTCCTACAGGCAAAATACCCCTCTCACACTTCCGTCAGTGGCCACTGCTCAGTTAGTTTACAGTTATGCATAAGTGGTACTTTCTAATGGTAAATAATAACTTTAAACATTGATCACCTTTGGATGTCTTTTCTCTCTCCAATACAGACACTGCTTATAACTAGTAAGTTACAATTTAATATTTTTGCAGTTTAGACAATGATTCCAACAACAGCAAAAAAATTCAATTTCTGTGTAAGTTACGTTATTTTATTAAGATAAAATACTGTAATTTGTTTAAATAGACAATAATGGGAACTAGTCCTATAGAAATTATTTTTGAGTTGTTTCATGTCTTATTTTTCCTAGTGAACCTCTTTTATAGTTTTATTGTAAAAGTCCTCAGTTTCCTTTATTAATTAAAGTGAATTAGTCTGTCTTTTTTATAATGGGAAACAGATTTGGTTAATAACCTAATCTTACTTAATGGAGAGAAAAGAAATCATTTTTTCCTTGTTTCTTACTAAAAGTGAAAAGTAAATACAGGAAACCAAAGAAGGCCCATACCATCTCCCCAGGAAATCAAAGGCAGAGGCATACAATGAGCTATAAAAAGGTCATTTTCCCCAGGGGAAGCAAAATCATTTATTTTTAACTCACCATTACAAGGGGATACATGTGATCTTAGAACAATTTAATTTTCACTACTAATTCTTTTTGGTTTTCTTTAGATTGTCAGGTCTAGAAGGTTCATCAAAGTCAAAGATTAACTATATTAAATCTAGAAGTAGCAAATATATAGATGGTATTTGAAGCAAGATCAGAGAACAAAATTGTCTAATTGTTTCACAATACAGTTGGAGCACTACAAGCTAGACAATATTATGTTCCTTATAGGCAGCTTTTAACCTGTTGAATTTCTACAGCAGCGCCAGACTACAGATGTCATCACTATCTCACAAGCACATTAGACAAAAGGAAACGGACGCATGGAGAGACCAACAAGTGTGCCCAGGGAAAAGGCAAGGAAATGCTGCAGTAGGAACCAACATGTACTGCAGAGCCTCTCTGCTAAAGACATTCCTCTCATTCAGGGAAACAAGTTGTTTCTGCATCTTTCTCTCAGGTAGGCTATGCGGCCTTGCAACCCCTCTACCTCTCTCCTTCTGTGAATTAAATCTACCATGTTCCTGAAAGCTTATTGACACACTCTGCTGGAGTACACACATAGATGAAAAGAACGAACCTGGTTTCATGAAGGTTAGACACTAACTGAAAAGATGACAATTAGCAAAATGATTTTAATAAATTCAGGAGATCAGGAAGGACATATTCAAAGTCAACAGACCTGAAAGTAACAGTAAGGGGAGGAGTAGGTCTTGAAAGGGAAGAACTTTAAGAGGGCTGGAAGAATTTTTTTCCCAAGAATCTTTAAGTGAAAGGGATAACAGGAGCAAAGACACAGGAACCAAAAAATTGCTAATGCATCTGGAAGAGTCCCCTGGAGAGTGTCAGTCAAGAAAAAGAACTTAAGTAGAAAAGTCGTTAACTCATCTGTATGCCCAAGAATGACCCAGTCTCTCCACAGTGTGCAGTCCTAAAGGACTAACTTAACACGACAACCACTTAAAGTTTAAAAATTTTACTGAACCATCTTTTGGATACATGCCTAGGAGTGGTATACCTGAATCTTGAGGTAGCACTTTTCTAATTTTCTAAGAAAATGCCAGATTGATTTGTAAAGTGGTTATACAAGTTTACATTCCCACCAGCAATGGAGAGGGGTTCCCCTTTATCCACAACTCTCCAGCATGTGTTGTCACTTGAATTTTTGATCTTAGCCATTCTGATGGGTATAAAGTGAAATCCCAGGGTCGTTTTGATTTGCATTTCCCTGATGACTAAGGACGTTGAACATTTAAGTGTTTCTCTGCCATTCCATATTCTTCTGTTGGGAATTCTGTTTAACTCTGTACCCCATTTTTAACTGGATTACTTGTTTTGTTGGCGTTTAACTTAAGTTCTTTATATATGCTGGATAGGTATATGCTCACTCAAAAGTCTTATTAGACATATATTATAGGATAAACATACTAAAATCTATACTCCTAAAGAAGCTAAACAACAAGGAAGACCCTAGGGAAAATGCTCAATCCTCATTCAGAAGGACAAATGCAATAGACATCGGAAGCAGAAGAATACAGGGAACAGGACAGAAGCCTACCGCAAAGGCCTCTAAAAGACTCTACTGAGAGAGGGATCAAAGCAGAGGCCCAGACTGATAGCCAAAATTTAGGCAGAGCACAGACAATCTTATGGAAGAAGGAAGAGACAGAAAGACCCGGAGAGGACAGGAGCTCCAAAAGAAGACCAACAGAGGGAAACAAAAAAGCCAACAAACAAACAAAAATGGAGCCCTGGGAGCCCTGAAGGGAGTGATATCCCAGCCAAGGACCATGCATGGAAAGGACCTAAAATCCCTGCTCAGATGTAGTCCATGGATTCAATCACCAAGTGAGGTTCCTAGTAAGGGGAGCAGGGGCTGTCTCTGACAAGAACTCAATGGCTGGCTCTTTGATCACCTCCCCCTGCAGGGTGCAGCCTTGCCAGGCCACAGAGGAAGACAATGCAACCAGTCCTGATGAGACCTGAAAGGTTAGGGTCAGAAAGAAGGGGGGGAGGTCCTCCCCTATCAGTGGACTAGGGGAGGGAAAGGGAACAAGAAAAGGGAGGGAGATGGGATTCGGAGGAGATGGGGGAGGGGGCCACAGCTGGGATACAAATTCAACAATTTGTAATAAATGATGATAATAAAAAAATTAAAAAAGAAAGAAATGATGTTACTGAAAGTGGGCATGTACAGATACTTAAGCAGTAAGAACAGTGGCTATTCTTCCCAGGAACCCAGGTTTGATTCCCAGCAGCCACATACCACAGATTGTGACTCTAGTTACAGGTGATCCGCTGCCCAGTTCTGGCCTCCAGCAGCACTACATGCACATGGAGCACACGGTTTCACATGTAGGAAAAGCACTCACACATAAAATAAAGTGAAAAGACACTTTAAAGACTACAGTGAAATGGACCTAGCATTCAAAAGAGAAACGATCACAGAATTTGATATAACTGTAAAAAAAAAAAAAAATTCAAGCAGGACAAGCCCATGTGCAATCATACACTCAATGGCACACGTTCAGAACATAGAAAGACCTCATGGAATAGTGCAGATAACTACATGAAAGCTTGTTAATGACTGAAAAATATCCAAACAGTGGACTCCTGAGATAGATTTGTAGAAATGTGTAAAAACTATAGAATGAAAAGAAACAAAGAAAACGAAAAGACAAGGCAACTGTAGGAGTTATGATCAACAGAGCAACCGGTGACAGAGTCATTAGAAATGGAAGACCAGACCTGTCTATCGAGTTATGCATGCAGTTTGCTAATACATATCAGTGCCCACACATTCTAAGACATATGCCAGACCCTCCAAGACAAAGCTCAATGAGAGTCCCAGACTTCAAATGGACTGTCCAGCCTCTGGAAAATTCCTCAGTGGGGAAACAGGAACATACCATAGTTCCCTATAAATGAGAAGAATGGATGGGAACCTGGGTATCAGGCCTATAAGAATGTGGGAAAATTTAGATAGTCTGCCAGGAAAGCCTCCAACACAGCTGGGCACAGGATGTGTGACTAGACACCAAACAGTGGTAGGGAATCAACAGAGTGGAGAATGAAAGCAGAGAAATAAGCAAGAGGAAACACCGGTGAGCTGCTGAATAAATCCTTCTTTGCAGTTGACGTGGGTGTGCGGGTTGGAGGTGGATGAGGCTGGAAGAGAGAAAGAGAGAGAAAGATTGACCTTTCCTACGGTCTAACGCTTGGGGTGTCAGATGTGCTCTCATAGCCAATATTCCTAAAAGCAATTGTGGCAAAAGTTTGTAATGATAGCTTCTGTTTCCCACAGGTCTCACTGGTCCCAGAAGCTATGACTGAAGGCAGAGGTTTCAATAAAAAGGCTGTTACAGCTAGCCAGCGGGAGTACAAACTGCAACTTGAAGAATAAAACCAGTAATGGATGCATTAGGAAAGGACACCCAAGAGAATTAAAAATAGTCCATCAGTTCTTGTTGAATAATAATTTGCCCAAACACCATTGATACAATCTCAACTGCTACTGGTCCTGCTTAGAAAAATAACTTCCACAGAGTGTGGGGTCTTTATCTCCTCCATTCTTCTCCCTGACCCTCTCATACCATCCCCTTCCATCCATCCATCCACTTTTTCTCCTCTCACCTGCCTTCCTTCCTCCGCCGCCCTCTTTCCTAGACAATTACACACTGTGTGAGTTAGGAAAGTGTCAGACTGAAAGTGTTTCTGGATTAACAGGATGGTGTTTTTTTGTTTTGTTTCGTTTACTATAAAGGTTATTTTAGAATATAAAGATTTGATCTGATACTGTTCCATTTTTTAAATTTTATTTTGATTCATTTGTTCAATAGTGTTCTTTCGCTGCATATTTCCATTATCTCCTAGAGAACAGAATAAGGAAGTAGAGGAAAAACTAAATGGATTTTCATAAAAATGTGACACATGCAGGATTTTCTATTCCCTTTGTCATGCCATTCAGTGTTGTTGAGGCTCTCAGTAGACAGAGAGCCACTCTGCTGAGCCTCAGGCACAGAGTAGGAATATAGTATTGAAAGCTGTTTTTCTATTCCCTGCTTTCATAAGGTCTGACCTGAAATTATATTTATGAGTCTCATAATGTCTCATGAACAATGGTTTCTTTTCTATTTTAATTCATTCCTAATGTTTTGTTACTTCCCTTCAGGGAAGTAAATCACAATAACAATCTTTAAGCAAAAATCAAAAACAAAACAACGTTTATAAAATCATAATCTAGCTGTTTGTAGAGACAGCCTCCTGTGGGGCTGTTTGTGAAAACAATACCAGGCTGAAGTTTAAAGTCACTGGCTAGATTAAAATGAAATCATTTTCACTTATCATCATTATAGGAGACAAGTGACAGGAATTCTTTAACATGAGAACGAAGCAAATATGAAATGTTTGGAGCATTAGGAAAAGAAAGAATTCAAGCCATGAGAAGTTATGCTATTCATGCACTGTTCATGAATTCAAAACCCACAGGGAGCTACAGAACAAACACCAACAGAGATGCGGAGGTGGCTTCTCTAATGATCTCAGGAAGGTGTTGCTCACTTTACAACTCCTGGTTGTATTTTTTTTTTTATCAATTTTGGAAGCAGCCTGGAGTTGTATGCGCATCCTAAAAGGAAAATTGTTAAAGGCCATTTACAGTCTTCCTAAGTCAGCAGACTCAGCAGGTGGTGGGAGGACTGGAGAGGCAGGGAGCACTGCCTGGTCTATAGGTTAGTGATCTCCTGACAAAGGGCTCTGCAGAAGCCCCTTGATGTCTGGCTAAGCATGGAAAACCCTTGGTGTCTAAACTTCATATTTCATTGTGAGGTGTCAGCAAAGTAAACATGACTCTTAAAAAGGTTGAGCAAAGTTGTCATTTCTTAGGAAGCCCTAGCAAAGTGCTTCATAACAAAGTAGAATTTTCCATTTTCTAAATGAATTCCTGTGAACAACCTGTTGTACACATTTTCAAAGGCTGGAAGAGAAACATTACTTTGAAAGTCACCATTTCTGCCCTGGTTTCTCAGCATTAGAACAGGAGGTGCAAATGCTGGCATTCTTCCAGAACTTGCCTCTCTGCCTTGCACGAGTCATACATATTTCATGAGTATACTCTCCACTTCTGCAGTTTGAATTAGTGGATGAGGATGAAACTATTAATCCCTCACTTGTAAATGGATATAGAAATGTTCAGAATAGCTGGGCTTCTAGAACACAGAATGTTCATACTACTGGAATAAAATGGTCTTTACCAGTTTCATTTCAAAAAGTCCTTTGTTAATAGAGGAATTTAAAAATATCGGATTTCTTATTCATGTGACGCCAAACCAGGAGTGGTGGGACACACCTATGATCCTGGCACGTGGGAAGCAGCCTGACAATGACCTAAAATTTCAGGCTGGCCTATGCTATCCTCTCTTTAAACAACAAACCAAAATGTACTTTTGGAGTAAAGACATTGTATGTCAGTTTAAAAATCACTGCTCTATGTAAGTTTAGTCTGGTTGCCGTGGAAGCTATATAAGCCAAGCATTTCAATATAGGAAGCAGAAGACAAAGATTAAGCTAAGGCTACCAGCAGCAGCCTAAGAGCACTGAGCAGCTCAGCACTCAGCCCATACTTCACATGTCTAAAGCAACAACTTCTGTAGGACAGAGGTCTACTCAGTTTTCAAAATCTCCGCAGTGCAGACGCCATCCTCCCTACTGGGCAGTACACTCTCAGACTCAAGAGGTGCTCCTTTTAAAGGGGACCTTATGACATCACTCAAGAAGCCATTGCCTTCTGATGTTCACTTCTGGGGGATGTTCCACAAGATGTTCAAGGGTTATAAAAATTCTGACGAATTCATACATCCAATCCTCAAGACTTACTCTGCTCATAGACATTTGAATCTGAGATAAGAAGTGTTTATTAGAAACATCTTCACCTGATCTTCACTTGGGAGCTTCATGAGGACACCAGTAACACTGCTTTTTGTCAAATGCAATCGGATTTTGTGCAATAAAACACAGAAAAGGTAGCTGGGTGGATTGCAGCGGTGAGGGGTTCTTGTGCCTCAGTTTTTTCTTTAATGTTTTCTAACCTCAACATACTCCTCGAAGAAGTCTTTTTTTCTTCGCTTTTTAATTTTTTTAAATATTAGTTACAGTTTATTAACTTTATATCCCAGCTGTATCCTGCTCCCTCATTCCCTCCCAACCCCACCCTTCCTCCCTCATCTCCTCCCTGCCCCTTTCCAAGTACACTGATAGGGGAGGACCTCCTCCCCTTTTATAAGAAGTCTTTTGTGTGTGTGTGTGTGTGTATGCAAAATATTATATATGTGATTTTTGTATTTTAGAGATCATTATATATCTTGATATCTATGATATATATAAATAATGTGTTTATGACAATATGTGTATATGCGTGCACATGTGTATATGTATGGTATCTGTGCACATATTATGTATTCATACATGTGGAAGCCTGAGGTAGACACAGTGTGTCTTTCTCAATCACACTCCACCTTCTATGTGAGGCAGGGTCTCTCACATTACCTGGGCTCACCAACGCAGTCAAACTTGTGAGCTTACTTCACGAATCCCATTTCCACCTGTAGCATGCTGGTGTTACAGGTGGGCTGCCATGCCCACCCACAATTACATATAGACACTGGGAATTCAACGTGTGGTTCCCCTGCTTGTACGCCAAGTGCTTTCCACCGAGCTATCTCTGCAGACTTTTTATGCTTTTTAAAGTAAATATTCCCCTATACCATATATATGCATATATGCATATGTACGTCTATAAATATTAGGTGGATATGAAATAAGAAATTATAGACACAAATTATTTCATAGGCCCCTGCTTCTCAGAGCTAAATGACTCAATAAATTCTCTTAGAATATATAATTCTGTCTAATATACATGAACTCTAACAACAATATTTATACGCTCCATTTTTAACACACTTTTGTTGACTACAATGGGAACAGTTATCATTCTAAACACTTATCAAGGTTTTGAGGCAGGGTTAACAATTAAGTAGCATACACAAATGTCCTGGCAGAATCCTTATCACTTAAGGGGAAAAAAAAAGAAAACTTATCAAAACTACCAAATATCGTCTCTATATACTCAAGAAAAGAACTGACAAAATAGAAAAGTAAGTCACTCTAGAAAGACAGATCCAGACTATGAACACAATTTCAACTTACTTGTCTCCAAAAAACTTCCTCCAGAATTCAGCAGCATCAGCTTTGGTGATCCGGAAGTTATCTCCCTGAAACTGGCCATTGGGAAAGATTGCTTTGATTTCTGCCAGCATGTGACTGAAGATAAGGGACAGTTTTGTGAGGTTCCGTCTGTCAAGTACAAGGAGAAAAAGGAAGGGAGGTAAGTATATGTATGTAATCTTTAAGAGGAATTTATATTAAGAAAACAGCATTTTGTATAGATTAAGCTGAGTCTTAGTAGTTAGTCGTAAACCTAAAAATAGGTTGATCTAAAACAATCCATCTAAAATAATGTTTACTGTTCACTTACAGTTGGTTTTTATTTTATCCTTTATCCACTTTTATCTAACATAAACATGAATAAGAAAAGTTATCTAATTAATTCATTAAGCCCAAAGTTTAATGATAAAGATAAACCCATGGGAACCATAACCAAGTCTAAATGTTAAACACAAATGAAAGAGTGCTTTCTCTACCCAGAAAAGTAAGGGAAAATTTGCCACTAGACGAGAGTGCAGGAAGATATGTGATTTCCTGGCACAGAGGTGTCCTGAGGTAGAGAAAAGGGGATGGGGAGGAGGGCAAAGGGCCTGAAAGCATTAGAAGCCAAACTCTTCAAATATGGATATCACTTTGGGTCACTGGAGCACAGCAGAGTGAGAGAAGGCGACAGGAAATAGGATGAGAGGACATTAACTTTGGACTTGACATGAAGGGAGACAGATCCACATCAAGAGACACGGTTTTTCCAAGTTCACTGGTCCCTTCTACCTATCTATGATGCAGTTCAAAAACAAAGGTCTCCAGAGTTTCCTGGACCATTTAACATGTTTCCCTCATTAGGAGGACTACCATATAGAGAGGGGAGTCAAAATGGACTCAGTGAAATGTCTCAAAAGGGTCAAATGACAACAGGATGAGAAAAGACAGCTAAGTAAGAAAGTAGCTGCAGGCATCCTCCATTTTAATTCCCTTGCTTCTGGGGATTCTGACATAATTTAAAATACGTCTCATAGGGCAAAATCATACCACCACTTGTAATTGTTCTTACAGTTCCTAAGTTTACAAAGCACACTACATTAAAGGCCCAGAACTGCCTGGGCTAGATAAGAAAGAAGCAACTGCAACACCAAATGTTAAACACATTTATTTTAGAATAAGTTTTAAATTTTGAATTGACTCTACATTCTTTTTCTATTCACAATCACCAACCAAAACTTAACGAACACACACATACACACACACACACACACTCTTTCCTATTTTGAGGCTTAAACTATTTTGCGCGCATGTGTTTGTTGGGGCCTGGGGTACCAACAACTGCCTCAAGAAAACACAGAAATATAAAATATAGAAAGCAATTTAACTTGTTATATGTAAATCTTGTATTTCAGGAATGTCTTTGTCACTAAAAATCATGCTTCTTTGCTCATTTTTCCCCTCCTATATGTATACTTAATGATAATAGGGGGAAAACAACAACAACAAATAACAACTGTGCTTAGAAGAGATGATATAATGTGATAAAAGCTGGTGGGTGCTATGCTTCCTAAAACTTATTAAAAGATACTAAGATGAAGAGAGAAAAAAATCAACGTACTCACAAAATAGAAGAGTAAAATTAAAAAGGAAGCAATAAGTATAATAGTGTTGTCGCAGTATCTTTAACTTCACGGAAAATACCAAATAGTCTCACAACACACATTATCTACGAAATTTCATTTCTAAGGTGTTAGAAGCTGGCAACGTGCAGATTCACTCTCACTGCATAAAAATATCTTCATTATCTGAACTACATCTGTGCTGGTGCTCAACAGAACCACATCTAAGGGCAGATCTGCTACTCAGTTGAAACAGAGGAAGACAATGCAGCCAGTCCTAATGAGACCTGATAGGCTAGGGTCAGCTGGAAGGACCTTGCCTATCAGTGGACCATGGGAGAGGCATAAGAGGAGAATAGGGAGGGACTGAGGGATTGGGAGAAAATGAGGGAGAGCCACAACTGGGATATAAAGTCAATAAAGTGTAATAATAATTAATAAAAATTAAAAATTAAAAGAAAGTGACTAGGCTGCCCCATGACTGTCTATTTATACAGATTAAAATGACAGCGGGTGTTAAGACATGCATTCTAGAAGATGAAAAGCAAACTGTTCTGCTCCATAAAAGCAAAAAAGTGTGTTCACCCTCAACTGTAAAAGAACCTCAAGATCCCTGCTTAGAGAGAACATAAAGTAACTTTCAAAAACCTGCAACAAATTATGTCCCATTATTAGGTGAGAAGGTTACTTTTCTACCAAACTTCCAACTGACACATAAGAAAGAAAAAATGAATATGGTTATAATTAAGATAAACCAACTGTTCCTTCTTTTCTAAAATGCTTGCCTCCATCCCCTTGTGCTTTTGTTCTTTGATCATATCCAAATGTTTCTCATTTTTCCTTGCTAGATATAAGTCTGAAGCATGAAGTCAGTGAATTTCTAACCTTGGATATTTGAGCCACAGGGGATGAAGAAGGATAGAGCGAATTAACTTGTTCACTTGCTACTTAGACACTCAACATTAAAACAGCATTATGACCTGTTTGTAAATTTATATTCTAATACATATGTAAATAACCACATATCATTTATTTATGTGCATACTTTCTTTTATCTGCAAATGAATGGCTACAATTTTATCTGACTTGCTTTGTATAACCTGAGACAATGAAAAAATATATTTGACCTGTGTTCTGTAAGGGAACTCAACTCAGACTGTTAAAAGTATTTGCAATCATTGATGTCGTGTTACCTTAATTTTCATATAGGCCAGAATCTAAAATTCTATTATATTTAAACACACACACAAACACACACACGTAAATGGTCATTCTGGAATGCCATTATCAAAGACATTGATTTATAAAGGTTATAATTCATATTAACATACTAAAATGAGCTATTTCGTATTATATAAAGTTATTGGCACAATAAAGAGGCTGTGACATTCCTGTATGTTTCTATGCAGTATATGCTTTATGTAATTCCCAAAGATACACTGTATTATAGACACCCAGCTTTTAACAACATTCAACTCAAAATAAAATACAAAGTTACATTTATTTCTATCTATTTAAATATAAAGGAAGGAAGAAGGTATGACTGAACATGTTCTCTGCAGCTGTGACTCTTGTTCCTGCCAGACAATCATTCCACAGTGAGACAGCTTTTCCTAAAGCCTCCTGATTCGCCACCATATGATCAGAAATGATGACTAAGTAACAAGGGATTTTATGATTCCTAAGTACTATTTTGTATCACCAAACTCTCCTGGCCTACCACAAGTTAAAAAAAAAATTCTGTTCTCAAAGACTCAAGAATCTTACAAATTTAATTCTAAGTACATTTGTAAGAATTTTGCATGATAAATTCTTTCATTTACAAAAAGTCCTTATTATTATTCATCTTCCATTAACCATCACAAGTTGAGCCATTTTTTCATTTGTTTTGTGGGGAGCTTTGATTATAAAAAATTATTTCAGAGTAAAGGTATTCTAAACACTAGCCAATCAGAAAGGAGATGATAATATTGACTAGAACTACTAAAGATGTCAACATTGCTGGAGACTGACAGGAAGGGAAGAAGGCATAAAAATAAACAAACAAGAGAGGAAAATAAAGGCCAGGTTTCTTATTCTTTAAATAATGTGTCCATTGCATCCGTAATGCCAAAGCCATCACTCAAGCTGCAGGACACCACTCTTCTGTCCTAGGTGATGTCTAACACTGTATCGTCTTTCAGTGGTTCCTCTGAAACTCAGGCCAAGTGGAATGTACAATAAAATGTGTTGCTGAACTAGAATGAATAAATGACCTAAACTGGTAGCATTTCACTGTTACGAGTAAGTCTAATTAGTTTAGATGGCTCCAGCCAACATCATACAGGGCAAAGAACCAATAAAGTTTGATACAGGGCTATAGAAGGCTACTCTTGGTGAACTTTAGCACAAAACTACACGAAAAGAACATTACAGTAAAACATGACAGGGGTGGTGCACCCAAATTATGACCATTATGACTCAATGAATTAATGTTCAAAATTGAATTAATAACATCAAGTTTTCATTGGTAGCATCCACTAAACACTAGAGATGCACAGAGCATGTAATCTACTGAGATTGAATGTTGGTGGTTTGCTTCACTGGAGAAACAGCTGTCATAAATCAAGGAGGAAATAAAAAGCCAGAAATGCTGAATTAGTTTAAAAAAAAAAAACTTTAAAAGACATTTAATTAGTAAAGTCCAAACTTCATGAGAATGTGCTGCTTTGGGTAGAAGACATAGGGATATCTTATCAGAAACTATTGATAGCTCAGTCCTCACATTTAAAGACTAGCATGTGCTTCTAGCTCTCTACATGATAAAAAGAAAATCTAACATAAAACCAAAGCAATACATAAAGTATATAAACAGAGGCGCTTAGAAGGAAACTTGTGTCCAGTTAAAGAGCAATTTCTACAGCAGATGTGACAGAGTGCCTCCAAGAAAGGCACTGTCGCTGACCTTGGGCACCATCATTCCAAAGGGAGCGAGGAGTCATGGCTGATGTAAGCCTTGCCTTTCATTTCTCCCTCCTGAGAGCAGTCTATTATTAAGAAGAGGCCTGACAGTCTTAAATAAAACTGATTATTACTCACTCCCTCTGTCCAAATACTAAGAGCTGTCAAGACCTCCATGGGGACTGACAAAGAAGTTTTCTTTTAAAAGTCTAATAGCAGGCTACAGTGAAGCCTGGTGGGTTGGTTCTAGTCACAACTTCAGAAAAAAAAAATAGCGGAAAGCGTCCAGCATCTATTTACTAGTGAAGGCTTAGGGTTTACTTCAAGCCACAAAGCAAGTCAGGAGTGTGCCCAGAAATCAACCTACCTGTATCAGGTAGCTCCCTGAAAACTATGGAATGATGGTTAACTTGGGGTGAGAAAGGCGACCAGCAAGAGGGGGAGGAGGATGCAGAAAAGAGTGGGAATAAAAACAAAGTGCTGTGATAAGTAGGAAAATGCTATAATAAATGTCATTGTTCTGTGGCTAATTAAAATATTAATAAATTAAATATAAAAATTAATTCAACACTTTAAAAGAAACTAATAATAAAGCCAATCCGGATGACTGATAAAACAAAGCCCAGGCTCCAATTCCTAGCCCGAAACAGAGATGCACACTGGGCATTCTTTGATCCCTACATAGCATCTTCTTTCATGTGCTATATAAAAGTTTCCATTAGGGCAAAAACTATCAAAGTAAGGATTCTGCTTATGAGGAAAACAGATGGCTCAATAACAACTAGCTACAAATGGGCCCTCAACAAGCATGGGCTTAAAAACACTCAAATATGAAATTATGTTGTCATATCCTTAGATAAGTTTACAAAAAGATCCTCAGATACACTGAAGAGTTTAACTCTGTAGTCTGTTATTACTGGGTTTATATCCTTACTCTGCTGCTAAGTCTTAAGTTACTCAGGCTCCTGGAATCAGTTTCCTCACTCTGGAATGTTACATAAAATGATTGCTACACTGCGATCTTTTAAGGAGTAAGTGATGTGTGGAGCAAAGGGTCTAATAAGTGTAATGAGAAGGTACAATCAATAAATAAATTACAGTCTTTGAGGTGACTTTTCTTCATGTTTTAACATAAATTTGACCTACGCAACTGATAGCCAAGGAATATCATCCACACCTTAGGAAGACTCACTCTATACTCAGAAGTGATTGGCAAGCAGCTGACACACACATTCAAACATTTACTCTACAGATCTTTGTAAGTGTCTATCACATGCCAGGCTTGGTCTAAGGACTGAGGACACAAAGGGTCCAGATCACTATACTTAAAACGGATCAGGAACACTCCCCCCCCCCAAAGATAAAAAAAGAAAGAAAGAAAATAAGCAGGGGAAATAAAAAGTGCTAGACTCAGAACCCCTAGGAAAGCAAGCGTTTGAGAGAAGAACTGAAGAACCCCAGGGTGACAGTTCTACAAAGAACTCTGCCTGTGATGAGCAGCTTCAGGAAGGAGGTGGATTAGGATGGGTATAAGGGTCCTGAGGCTGACCAGGGTTGTTCATAGGCTTTTGAAGAGTTCCAGGATTACACCAGTCCACAAAGAGAAGGACTATCTTATATTACATATTCCATAAAGTCGTAACCTTTCTTTAATGCTGGCCATTTTAACTTTGCAGCAAAGCCAAAGGAGAATTAATGTTATCTCTGCTGATTGCCATAAATGGTTTTATCTGAAAAAATTTCATGAAAACCTACTAGAGCATTATATGATCACTCCCACTTTTATCCAGTTTAAAGGCTTTAAAAATTCTACCTCAAAAACATACATAACCCTTCTTTTCTTTGGTATTAGGCCTCTTTTGATGAAACCTCATCTATGACAGTATCCTTTTGTAATAAATCTTTAAAATGTAGACCAGACTATTAATTATTAAAGGAAAAACAAGGAGAACACACTTCTTTCATCCTCTTAAGATAAAAGATAAAGTACAATGAGAGGTCTATAAACTAAGTGGAAAGTTGTGCTATAATGAGATTCAGCCTTCTTCTCAAGAAAAAGAACCATTTAGGAACTCAAGTACATACTTATGACCTGAGATAAGGTGACACAAAGTTTCATCAAAAACCAAACAATTTGACTTTAGAAGAACAGCAATGAAAATAGTTACAAAATGGTGAAACTGGACTAGCGATGGCTTAGCAGGTAAAGCAACTTGTGGCCAAGCCTGACAGCCTGAGCTTAACACCTTGCTCCTGTATGGCAGAAGAAGAGAATTAACTTCCATGGGTTATACACATGGCATATATGTGCACACTCATGATGAAAATGAAATACAGATTTTAAGAAAATTCATCCTCTTTGTATTTACAATAACCTACCATTAAAAAAACAACACTAAAGTCAATCCTGTAGTATAGTAGCTATCTGAATAATACCCATTTACTGTACTGCTTCTAATCCACTTTAACTTTAAAAACATAAAAAGTAATACATAATCGGGTTCTTCATCACATCACAAAGCCTTATCACATACACATTAGAAAAAATGTTTCCTTTTACTTGAAACATTCTTAAGCCCCCCAGTTTTATTTATTTATGATTTTATGTCATTTTGTCCCTGTCAAGGATGGTTTTTATTTTATTTCTACTCAATTAAGTATACTCCACAATTTTTCAGAATTTTCAAGACCATTTACTAACTCTAGGGCCATCTACCTTTTCATCTTTCTCTCACCACAATTCTTGAGTTTGTCCCAAGCCATCTGCCAAGGCCTTCTGCATTCCCTGTGACACAGTCTCCCCATGCCTTATTCTGTTGACTTCTCTACAACAATTCTGTATCAAGATATGCCCAAGTCACCCTCTTCCCAACCTTTCTCATTGTGATGAACTTGCTGAAAAACTCTTCATTCTACCTGACCGCTAACAAGGTTTCCCTGAAGGGCACATTATAAGCATAATGCGGTGGATATTTTTCACATCATGTGTTTTTTGTTAGCAAAGAAGTTTTATACTTGTAACAGCTTCTTACGCATGATATATATCCCATAAGTACTTGACTATGAAGAGATCGCAAATATTTTAAAATTATAAGAAAGATTTCCTATCACTCATAACTGTGCCAGGCAACAAATGAGATAGAAGTGATATATATGACCACAGAGATAGATAGACAGCTAGAAAAACAGACAAACAGATAGACAGACAGCAATAAATTTTATATATCTGCTTCCAAACCTAGGTAAATATTATTTTCAAAATTAACAAAAACTGCTTTAATAAAGATAAAATAATACAGGGCTTAATCCTAGAATCTAAATCAGAAAAAAAAATTTAAATTGCTCTGTGAGCTCAGAGATCTTTTCTTTTCTTCCTTTCTCATAATGACTTCTTTCTTCATGAATGCCGAAACAGAATGCCACTGAGTCAGTGGAAACAAGTGCAGCCACTCTCATGTGCAGTCTGCAGGAACAGAGCAACTGGAACCCATCTGCCCTCCTCGTGAGGAAGCACTAAAAGTTCCCCATCACACTAACTGGTTCCTTAGAACCTTCATCCCATTTGGGAATCTGGAAAATTTCTTTAGCTTTCCCTCTGTCTCATGTCCACATTATTCTCCTAAAATGGAGCAAGGTAAAGACAAATGGCACACAGAAGTGGAAAGATCCAGCTCATCTCTACAGCTGACGCTGTGCAACAGTGACAAAGTGGACAGACATCATGAGCTTCATGCCACCGCCAATTACTAAAGCACAGGTGCCCTATATGTGACAATCAAAATGATCCTAACTCATCACACCACTCTCGGGCCTATCTAAGGTCGGCACAGTTTGGTTTGTATGTCATACTGTGGAGGGGGGCGATGGAAGAAAGGAAAGTCTGAGATGATAAAAGCCAAAAGTCAAAACAAAACAAACAAACAAAAAAAACCAACCAAACAAACAACAACAACAAACAGTATGTCCAGTACAACCTCATCAGTAAACTTCAAGTTCTACCAAGAGCATCGTATTCTAGATGATTTACAAACATCGAACATGTAGGACATAAGACAACATTGACAGTAGTAATCTCTGAGAAGCAGATTCACTATGATGGTTTTTCTATATACTTCTTTATATTCATTGAAAAGCCATTACATTCACTTTTTTTTTCAGGCAAGGGTGGAATATCTTGTAGAATAATGAATTCATTTCCCAACCCAGTGCAGGCTCCACCCTCTGAAGGGCTTCACTGGCATCACCTGCTTTGTTTTTCACATCAAAAGGCTTTTCTGCCACAGTAGCCATAAACCACCCAGAGGAACACTGGTTGACAAATTCCTGCAAAGGGATGCATTCATCTCTCTCCTCTAAAGTTTTCACAAATCACATATGTATTTTCTTAAATCCTTACCTCTAAAGATGAGTTCTGATATTCATATCTTAAAATAAAAGGCACAAAATAAAATGAATAACCATTTAAACCCGTATCTTAAAAAGGCTTAAGAGCAGGTCCTTAAATCGTTTTGATAACTTTACCTCCTATTTTATAAGAGGCTTTAAAAAGTTCGACCCAAAATTCTCTTAGAAACTTTTGAGAAAGCCCCTGACCTCTACAAAGTTTGTCAAATTAGTACATCACAATGCATTTTGACATCCATTAACAAAAATAATCAACTACCTGAGCTCAGATGACACCACAAAATGTAGTTTTCTTCCATTTGCAACATGTATAATATGAAATACAGTTCAAGAGCTGGTATCAAAGAGAAATGCTGTGAGGATCTGCCGGCCAGTTATTCCTCCGCCATGGGAGAAGTAAAAGGCTAAAGGCATCTCTGGAAGACACCTTCAATAACACACCAGTTCTTAGGACACAAGCTCCTCTGCACAAAGAAAAAACCTACAAACCTCGCAAGTACAACAGACACACTTTCCTAAACATGGAGGACAATCGGATATAACTTCTACACTGAGTTACAGTGTGACCAATCCTTGAATACGTACAATCTATGTCTCAAAGAACTTGGCCAGGTAAAGAAATACCAGCACATACTGGGGGGAAGCACAATGCTGGAAGCTTTTGGTTCTAGATATGAGTCTTCTGTGAAATTCTCTCATTGAGAACATTCGTGAGATGAGATGGTTGTAGGACATACTCAAAGGCTCCACAGCACAGAGTGGGATGACTGACGTTTCTTTGCGGTGAACAGGAGGTACTGGCCAACGCTGCACTACAGAGTCTCTGTGTCACAGGCAACCTTGTGAGTGCACTTTACACCCTGGGCTAAAGTGAAAGTATGATGCTGTACCTTGTTTTCAACTTACAGACTGTCCCCAAAATGTCTGTATTAAAGACAAAAGTCCTGAGACCAGGATGCCAGGAATCAAATGCAGAAAACTAAAATTATGGTACACATAAAAACTGTCATTAGCTCATTTTGAGGCCTTCATTTTTACTTTGTTCTCTGCAACCATTACTATCTCTGACATTTCTTTTCTTTTTCCCCCCATTTTCAGCAAAAGAAAATCCATGAATAATGTCTGCTCTCAAAACAACAAAAACCACAAAGCAAAGCAACAGAAAAAAAGGGCCAATTTAAAATCTCTGTGTTTCATGTTACTGAATAGTAAACACTAGAATATCGAAACCATATGAAAACTGTAGACTGTAGCAGAACAGTATGACCACTGGGAACACTCGGTCTCAAAGGCTCCACTTGTTCTTGATAAGGAAATGGACTAATATATGTAGTGAGGGCAGGGCAGCACCACAATGTTGCCACTCACCTTTCCCAACAGCTAAGAAATATCCAGGTCTAGAGAGACAGCTCTTTTGAGGTAGCACAGGGAAAACATGAAAGCTACGCACCACTGTGATCCAAATTATGTCATCTCTAGTCTGACTGAAAATGGGCTAGTTCCTCAAGTCAATAAACCTACCCTCAGGTATTGGCTATGGAATATAAGGAAAGATCCAGGTAATTGACTCTGCCAGGAGAGTTGGCACAGCACAGAGGTGTAAAGCCACGCCTAGCATTTAGCTTGAACGGCTTAGGAACGGTAGAGTCTACGACACTGTCTTACCCTCTATAAGCTGTGGTTCCCTCATCTTTCCTATGCACAATGTAACTTAACTCAGAAGATCTATGGAGGTTAGAGATGGCCAAAGATTACTTTTTCATTCTTCTCATCTTGGAGTGCAAACCGTTTCCTTCCCTTTCTATCTAGAACAGTTTGTGGCCCGAATAGCTTAACTGAAAGAGACGGAAGGGCACCCAACAGTGAGAGTGAATCTTAAGAGACGTAACGTTCTGCCTGTCTCTTTGTAAGTGCTGCTGGATGTGGGAGCTTTGATGCGAGGAGGCCAAAGCAAGCATGTAGAAATGTTTCTACCATGCTCCAGCAGCAAAGACAGCACTTCGTGGTATGCATGGCTGGGCAGTGGATCTTCCAGCTGAGCTATGGCCACCAACCAGCAGGGCGGGGAGAGGAACCATCCAGTACACACAGTAATCTGCCTATAACTTTGGTTAAATCACACCAGAGTTTGGAATGGTTTGCTAACCAGTGCACTAATACTAGATTAGGAAAGTGATACACAGTAAGCCTCAGACGCTCATTGTCACCATAGCATCTCCTGCTCATGACGTAAGTGAGGGGACTTTTAAAAAATTTACATGTGTATGGTGAGGCAACATGAGAAGGTCCAGGTCTACACAGCACATAACTGACAGATAAGATTACATACCATTTTAAATAATTTACATAGTGGGGAATTTTCCCTGGGTACCATGACGTCATCACTCACAGTTCTTCAGATTTTGCAGCATTTAGGGTTGTGAATGCAGATTACTCATGTTTGCTTACGCTGATCAGTACTACCAATTTACAAGGACTGCAAAAGTCCTTCCTTATTTACAGAGGGATACAGCCCATGGGTTCCCATGGATAATGAAAGCTACAAATAGCATGGACCCTTATATATACCGTTTTTCCTCATGTGAGCAACTTTTATCTTTTCATTTAAGGGGACCTCTTTTTTTTCTTTATTATCATCATCATCATTTATCACAATTTATTCGCTTTGTATCCTGGCTGTGGGCCCTCATCTCCCACCAATCCCACACTCCCTCCCTCTTCTCACCCTATGCTCCCTCCTAGTCCACTATAGGGGAGGTCCTCTTCCTCTTCTATCTGACCCTAGCTATCAGGTCTCATCAGAAATGGCTGCATTGTCTTCCCTGTGCCTGGCAAGACTGCTCCCCTGCAGGGGGAGGTGATCAGAGAGCCAGCCACTGAGTTCATGCCAGAGACAGCCCCTGCTCCCCTTACTAGGGACCTCACTTGGAGACTGAGTCTATGGGTTACATCTGAGCAGGGGTTTTAGGTCCTCTCCATGCATGGTCCTTGGTTGGGGTATCGTTCCCTTCAGGGCCCCCAGGGTTTTTTTGCTGTTGAGTGAGTATATACCATGTGTGTTTTTCTGTTTCTGGGTTACTTCACTCAAGATGATTTAGGGGAACTCTTTACATTGTCTCTTTCTGTATCTGAACTGCTAATCATTGCTACTCTTGGACTTTATGACCACTATTAAGTAAAATAACAGTGCTAAAAACAGTAATGCATACTAGTTGATCTGAAATTGAAGCAATTCATAAATAACTAGAAGGCAGACGACATTCATACATTTTGTATGAGAACATGATGCATGTCCTGAACTGGATGGAGCAGGACAATGCAAGATAGTCTGCCACGCTATCTAGAAAGTAGATTTAAAATGTGTTTCTTTGGTGAATGTTGCATTTAATATTTTTAGGCTGCAGTTCTCTATGAGTAACTGACATCACAGAGTGACTCCAGGAAAAAAACCACTTACAGATAACCTTCCGTAAATGTCTTTGAAATTGGTCTCCAGTCAAAAGCAGTGGTTGAAAAGACAAAGCTCTCCTCAGAGAAAGAATTAACATCTTGTAGGCAAAGTATCATGCACATTATTGTAAATGTTTGTTCTTATTGAAAATATTATTTCATCAGAAATAATGAATGTTACATTTTGTTATTTTCTGATAGTAAAAACAATCAGCCAAGAAGTTTTCAAAGAAATTTGGAGTGTTGTCATTGGACAGCAATCTACCCAGATTTGAACCAGAAGGAATCAGTACGGCCATTTCTAAAGCATATTTACTTAAGCAGCTGTGAGAATATACCCAAGCTTATCCCATGACTTACACTGACAAAACAATGGGCTTCTTCCACAAGTACTCCAGCAAAGGTGAGAGCCTCCTGACATTCACCAAAAGGTGAGCAGGGACATGACATGCTTACAGATTTTACAGCAGTCCTTTAGATGAGCTGACATTTAAATCTGTGTCTCCTGAAGACAAATTAACATAACCATATTTGACCTATGTCTAGATAAGAAAGTAGCCTAGATGTTGACTTCTCTAGGTGTATTCACTCAGTCTAAAGGGTCTCGGTCCAAAAGTTAAGCACCATTAATAATCCTTTGCTTACCCACACTAAAGGCACACTTTTTAACGAGTACTTCTTTTAGATCACAACTGTGTCCAAACTATACAGCAACAAATTTAAAAAGAGATTTAACAATGCTGCTGTTCCTGTCTACTGTATGGAGGTGATTTTAGCAAGATGATTATTCAAGAGATGCTTTGCCTTGGCAAGACTTGCTGGATTTAATTCATACCTTAACCACCAAAATCAATCACTAGTCCCCCCTGGAGATACTCATATAAAATTTGACAGAAACAAGAAAATCAGTGTATTTGGGAGAAAAAACTAATTTTAATAATTCAGTCAAACCGTATAAAGATAAGATCATATACCAATTCATTAAAAAATTATATTTCTTGGGTAGGTATGTCATACTTAACTATTTTTTATGGCATTCAATACTAAAAGAAAAGGATGAAGCTACAAGTAATTCACAAAAATTGGGGGAACTTCGCATTAGCTGATCTTTTCATACCCTACATCACTTACTCTGGACACAGGCTTCAGCTTCCCTGTCTAAAAACTTACCTTAGAAAACTGTCAGTTCTCTGTACTTTCTGAATGGCACAATATGCATAAAAGCTGTGATCTATGTACATGGAATGCCAGGGGCCTTAAAAACGTTTATTCACTCATTGAGTATTCACTGAGAACTTGCTGTAACCTGCTGCAATTCTATACCAGGACCACAAAGGGTGAACGTCAGTGGCTTCCCTGCCGACTGGTTTACAGTCTAGTGACTGCCAAAAGAGCAGAACTCACAATTCTGAGTCAGTGCTCCTGAGGCACTCCTGGAGGACAGGAGGTCAAGTAGAGGCTGGTCTACTCAGAAGCCTTTGACAGGGTTAAGAGGGGCAGAACAGAGGAAGAACATGATACCTGAAAGCTGCTGGGGCATCAGAAAACTTGGAGGAGTCGATGAGAGTGACAAGGCAACAGGCTGTAGGGAGAAGCGCCAGCATGACCCTTCAAGGCTGATATAGCAGTAGGATCACAGAACAGAAATGAAATCACCTCCTCACCCCGGCCTGTCCATCTTCTCAGTTGAGAGTGCTGGGGAACATTATCTGCAAATGTCACCATGATTCCAGCAGTGAGGGGCACAAGGTAAGGACAGGGGCTGAGAAGAGATTTAAACAAAACCACTTCCCATCCAATGTTTCATAAGGTAGAACTTAATAACTAGGAACCCTTGGGTCTTTATGTACACCTAAACACTTTGTTGAAGAAGCCTTCTACATTTTTGGATTATAAATGGATTTTGGGAGATAAACAAAACAAACTTCCATGTCGCTGCTAGAACCCACTCTATATTTAACAAACTAAGAAAGCAAGCAAATGAAAACAATAACACACAGAGAGGCATGCAGAAACAGGTCAGGTCTTCTGGGCAGGTGTTCTGCCCTGGAGTATTCCCGTCTGAAAAGCCTGAGACAGTACTGCAGATGCGCTTCTGAAAAGGCGTGTCTCCATTTCAGATACCACAGTAATTCTCTCACTTCCAGTTATGAGTCACCAGGCAAATGTCTAGTGTGGTGAAGAAGAAATCCTTTTCTTAGTGACTGAAAATAGAATACTCAGCTGAACACAACCAAATCCAGATACACATGAACAGCCAATCACATACCACACCATCATCTAATGTTCCCTTGAATAATCTCCAGACAGGGAAAGCCCTCCAAGCTCTCAAGTACACACCCTACCTGATTCTGTGGGATCCCTGCAGTGTGTTCTTTAAAAATGGATTGTAGATACACGAAAGTTTTGTGGCTCCTATATATAGTTCCTATGTCCTCACATAGCACAAAACAGTTTTCTAGACAACTGTTTCTAGAATGCAGATATAGTACTGCATGAGCCTGCAAATGCCAGTGTGTGACCAAGCCCTTGGTCCCTAACCAGAATGAATGTGCAGTGTGCCTGTTGCTTCTAATTTGTCCTCATCAATGTCTATCATCATCACTGTTCTTCCAATAATACAACTAATATTTACCACAGAGAACAGAATGTTTTTCCATTTAGACAGTATTGTATGTAGAGGGAGAAAGAAGGGAAACTATACAGTAAAGTATGGATATTAATTACTTCATTAAGTGTCTAGAAATGCCCCTTAATTTGATTCTCAGGCCAGTAGCATCAACAGCAAGCTTGGAACTTTAAACATGCAGAATATAAGACTCCACCTCAAAACTGCTAGACCATGTGTTTAATAAGATAAGGTGGTTCCTGTGTAACTCTTGACACCTGAAAAATCACTGGTCAAACGAGAAGCCAACAGCAGTACAAAAAAAGCCAACTTTCGTCTTCTATCACCCTGTGTTGTAAGACAGCACATAAAGGACCCTCAGGTCTAAGCCCTTATTAAAAGATCTGTGGCAGACTTCATTTGGTTGTCCCGCACCGAGAGCTCTAAATCTCCTGAGGCCACTGCCAGTGTGCTAGAAGCCTGCTCCCAGCACCAGTGGGAGGCAATGTGGTTGTTCTGCCATGGGTTGGTTCCTTTCAACTTGGACTTCAAGGGTGAGGCTTACAGGACTTTCATTTGTCATCCCTCTTGCTTAATCACCCAAGAGACTCACAACAGTACTTGAAGGCCTTGTCCTGGGACAGTTTGTACTTTTTACTTTTGTAAATACCAGCATCAGATGGCCGATCCCCAAGTCACCACACCCGAATTTAATCCTGAATGTCTCTGCTGGTTGAAATTTCAGAGCATTCTGATGGGATGGCCATTGTGGGATAACAGAGGGAGGACTAGGGACTTCTTGCTTCCATCCTGCTGGCAGAGCACATAGAGCCCTGGTCTGGCGTTCTGTGGCTCACCAACATTATGAGAAAGGAGCAAATCCTCAATAATCTCCACCACTTTCCATTAACCTTTCAGATGCAGAAGTGCAAGTGATCCACCCAGTATGGCTGGTCCTAACCTTACCATCACCAAGGAAGGAAACAGGTGACATGTGCTAGCAATACATGAAAATGCACAACTTTCTTCCCTAGGCTTGACTGTTCTCACTATACATTTCTCCTTCTAACTTAGTAATTACAGAGAAATCTGGGAGGGGTCTCTGCTTAAATCTTCAAATAAATGTCTTGAAAAATGTCAATCAAGCTCTGCTACCTTATTTTGTGCTGAGGACAACAAATCAGAGAAAATGCCTTTAGTGCACCTCATAGTGAGGTGAGGGACACTGGATCAAAGGAGGCAAGAGTAGTTGAATTTGAAGCCAGCTGCTATAAAATCCTAAGTGAGGTTCTAGCCCATTCTACAACTGAGAGAAAGTGAAAGGCAGAAAGTCGCTCTTGGCAGAGCTAGCTCAGAGCAATAAATCAGGGGTAAAATTAACTAAGACTCTGCCAATCTGCCTTGCAGTAAGCATGGCTATCAATACAAAGCAATTGATGAAGACAGTGTTCTATAAACCACTGTGTCCAGATGCTTGTATTTATAGGACTCTCAAATGCTCAACAGCAAAAATAAGGGAAAGTGACACAGGAGACCTATTTATTTCACCATTAAATGCATTAACATGAAACCTGTAATCTATTTGTCACTACATAATGCTTTCATCCTTCAAGAACAAGGGTAAAGATCTCAGAGAAAGGAATGTATTCTTTTACTGGGAATAGGCTTAGTCTCACAAAAGACTTACTAATGCATGTTCTAGCCTCCAGTCCTAGGCCCAGATGAGCCAGGGTTGAGGGATCCTGAGTGTCAAGCAGAGTTCTGCCCTGCAGTACTTCCACAGTCATAGAACCCACGTAGATAAAACCCACAAACTTTGAGAAAGAGATAAAAGAAAAACGCCCAAGTCAGTTCCCCTAAATCTTAATTAAGTATATCCTGATAGCAACTGGTTACTATTTCACTATGAAACAGCAGCTCCTGTTAGAAGTTACTAGTTAGCAGTTAGCAGTTAATGTTAGAAGTCAGAAAAGGTCACAATGGGGTGAAGATGGAGAAACCTGAGAATGAGACTGGTGACAAATCTGTCTAATTCACTAGACATTTAACACAAAACACACAATTTGGAACAGGTTAAATTATAAGTTATCAAACCATTTTAATTTACTGCCTTTATTGCTTTGGCTAATGTTAAACTTCTAGCAATGTTAGTAGAACAATC
>CM053753.1:69265576-69356445 GCA_028658305.1 Pachyuromys duprasi | reverse complement strand
TTACTTTAACAGGATGCCATGTTAATTAACATGTTACCAGAAGTCAGACTTGCTACCTGAAAACCTCGAATAAATGTCAGCATAACTGCATACATGTTGTACCCACACATCAACCTAGCTGGGAAGTGGTGCTCCTTCAGAGTCAGCAGATATTTACAAACAAATTCTTTTGCATTCTTCCATCAGGACATTTTTTAATTGCAAAGGTGGACAAAGTAGGAACCTCATAATGAGTTGTTTCTATTTTCATATTTACAGAAGTACAGCTGTAAACTCAGAAATGCTGTGCCTAGCCAAAGCAATGCCCTCACCAGCTGAAGATTAGAATGTCTAGATGAAATTCCAGTTGCACAGACATTACACATCTTCTATCACTGTGTTACGGCAATGTGTGAGACCTTCTTGTGGGCTAGCCAATTAAAAAGGCACAAATAAATTTTAAATCTTTAAATTGTCAAAAGCAGGCATCATGGATATATATGAAGATGTATTTAAAATATGTATATTTTATCAAATAAGAATGCACACATATCCCACAGCTTGCACTCTTACTCAGAGATATATATATTCATTAGAAATATATGTACATGTTCACCAAAAAGAGTAAAAGAACGTTTACGACACTACTCAAGATCAATGCCCATTAACAGCACAGACAAACTAAGAAATACTCACAAAGTACAATACTAACAAAAATGAACAAACTGCAACCAATGCCAGGAAGCAGTAATGAAAGCATCTCACAATCAACACCTAGCAAAATCATCACAGGAGGAAGCAAAGGCAGAAAAGGGGAGAGAGACAGATCTGTTTTCCCCTTTTACCAGGAAAGAACGGAAGAGGAGACCTCAGTGCCTTATTCTTTAACTCCTAGAAACACACCCTGTGACCTGAGACTCTCGTCCCTACCAGTCAATCAGTCTTGCCACCAAGAACTAAACAGAAAGAAATTTTACAATGGACAAAGCGCAAGAACTCAAAGAAAACTGATTTAATGTGTTGTTCTTGTTCCATTTTTCTGGATACTATCATGATATTTACCATGTTTTCTTTTTATTACTTTTATTTTATTTATGTATTCATTTTTTACAATTTATTCACTTTGTATACCTGCTAGAGTCCCCTCCCTCATCTCCTCCCAGTCCCACCTACCATGTGCCCTTTCCCTAGTCCCGTAATAGGAGAGATCCTTCTCCCCTTCTATTTGTTGCTAGCTTATGAGGTCTCATCAGTACTGGCTACACCATCTTCCTCTGTGGCCTGACAAGGCTGCACCCCAAAGAGGGAGGTGATCAAAGAGCTGGCCACTGAGTTCATGTTAGATACAGCCCCTGTACCCCTTACTAGGGAACCCACTTGGAAACTGAGCAGCCTATGAGCTTCCTCTGAGCAGGGGATCTAGGTTCTCTCCATGCATGGTCCTTGGTTGGAGTATCAGTTATTGCAGGGGCCCCTGGGCCCAGGTATTTTGGCTCTGTTATTCTTGCAGAATTCCTGTCCCCTCCAGGTCTTTCTATCTTACTCTTCTTCCATAAGGATTCCGGCACTCTGACCAAAGTTTGGCGATACCTCTAATTATCTCCTTGGATACCTTAGGGGTAGAGCCTTTCAGACCCTCCCCCCGCCCCCCACCGTGGAAGGTTCCTGTCCTATTACCTGTATTCTCCTACTTCAGATGTCTATCTTATTTGCCCTTCTGAATGAGGATTAAGCATCTTCCCTAGGGTCCTCCTTGTTGTTTATCTTCTTTAGGACTATAGGTTTTAGTATGTTTATCCTACAATATCAGAAGATGGAAAGATATCCCATGCGTAGGATTAACTTAGTGAAAATGGCCATCCTACCAAAAGCAATCTACAGAGGCAATGCAATTCCCATCAAAATACCAACATAATTTTTTACAGACATTGAAAGAACAATTCTCAATTTCATATGGAAAAACAAACAAACAAACAAAACAGAATAGTTAAAACAATCCTGTACAATAAAAAATCTTCTGGAAGTATCTCCATCCCTGATCTCAAGCTGTAGTATAGAGCAACAGTAATAAAAATGGCATGGTACTGACATAGAAACAGACTAGTGGATCAACAGAATTGAATCGAAAATGCAAAAATAACCCACACACCTATGGAAACTTAATTTTTTACAAAGAAGCCAAAACCATATAATGGAAAAAGGCAGCATCTTCAACAAATGGTGCTGGTATAACTGGATGTCTGCATATAGAAAAATGCAAATAGAGATATTTTCTTAATTCATCTTCCTCCCTTTAACAAACTCAATTACCAAATTTATAAAGTCTGATTTTAATAAAAATTTAGTATTCCACAAAAAATCTGTGAAATCTATGATATGAATATGTAAAACCCATAGGCACAAACTCACCTAGCTTAACCCTGTAATTTATGTCAACTTTTAATGTGATTCTGACATTAGCAACATCTATTTTATCATTACAAATCTCTCTTGTATAGACCTTCCCAATTTCTGCTCATATAGGCACAGGTCCTCTACCCTTTCCTGAGCCTTACAGGGCTGAGGAGAAGGGCGGTTTCCTTGTACATACGCATTGGCATGGCAGTAGTTGCAGTAAAACCCTGAGCTCCCTTAGGTGCCACATTGAGCTGGCCCATGCCAATTCCTGTTTCTTCCAGTTTTCAGGTGGGCAAGCATTAATCTTTCAGAAGAGGCCAACTAGACTAGCAACAGTCTCAGAAAATTACAAAGAACGTGTTTTTCAAATGATACTATTTCAAGTTTAGTTACACTGAACTGAGAAATAAAGCCCCATTTAATTCTTCAAAACATGGGAAATTTAAAAATCACATGGATACATGTCACTCTGAAGTCTGCCCTTAAGGATTTTTTATTTAAACAAAAATAAATAGGCTACAGTTTTAAAGCAAAATAAAATACAACCAGTGGATAAATGAACAACTGTTTCTGGTTGACGCTGAAACAACACAGAAGCACAATGGATTCAATAATCATTTAGTGCCTTTAAGGTTCATGAAAGAATGACTAAATCTAACCCTATCTAGAGATTTGAAATGTTGGTATGTGGCGTTGCAACTACTTAGAAAGTCATAAGAAATTACTACAACTTCCTCATCTCCAGTTCACCAACTATTAACAAAAACATCTGACCCACAAACCACAATAAAAACAAAGATCAAACTGTTTGGAATAAGAACAGAATAAATGGAGATATAAGTCTGTCTCTCCCCCATCCCCCCGAAGTCAGAACCAGATGCTAAAGATTGAGGTTAGGTGTGGGAGAAGGAGACTTCCTCTTTTAAAACAGAAATGACCTTCTCCCCCCTTCACTGATCATTTTCAGTGACAAGAGTTTATGCAAACACGATTTCCAATGAGAAGCTGCAGCTAAATGTTACAGCTTCTCCCTACTTGTCAGTGTATGTGTGTGGCCATGTATGAGGAAAGACATTTCCCCACAGAGGACACAAAGCCCTTCCGATGGTTGTCAAAGGCTACCCAACTTGTATCTTAAGGCTATTACTATTCAGTGCAGGATCCCAAGTTGTAATCCATCTGCAAATATGTATGGAATAAGTCACAAAGTACTGAGAAGCTCCTCCCTTGCCTATGTGTACTTTTTGCTTCTTCTATACAGAGAAAAAGAGTACTGTTGTGACCTTGAGCAAGGCATGGTGAGATAACTTACTGAGGCCAAAGAGCCCAAACGGCAGTGCAACGGACACAGGTAGTGGAAGTCCTGTGTCGATGGCTCCGCTCCTCCGCTGCCTGGAAGACCTTTGCAATCATATGAATATGCTAAACGGTATTTCTTGAGGGAACAGACATGTGGAGGGAAGCTGCTGACATCCTTCGAAGGCTTCAGACACAGAGTGTGGCCGCTCAGCGCCATCCACACAGAGCTATAGAGCACAGACCACAGAAACCACCTAGTCAATCTAGACTCAGGAAAACAAAAGTACTCTTTTAAGCAACTAGATTCCCTGCACAACTAGAGCAAGCAGGCCTGATAAAAAGTAATGCCTGCCACATGAGACCAAAAAAGCCAAAAGAAGCAGGGCCCAGGGGTGACTGCAGAGACTGACACATCAACCAAAGACCAGCCACAGAGAGGACCTAGAGCTCCTATTCAAATGTAGCCCACAGACAGCTCAATCTCCACGTGGGTTCCCAACTAATGGGAGAAGAGACAGTCTCTGACATCAACATACATATACATATTTGTATATCACTAATACAAGCAGTGTGAGGACTATACAACAAAAGCATAGCAAGGACTGTTGAGTATCTATGTGTTTGGTAAGAAATGAGATACGGACAGAAAAGCTCAAAAGCTCTGTGCACCTTCTCACCGAACACCCAAAATGTACCTCTTCCTAAATATATGGGCTATGGAGTTAGTCTACACCACTCTCAAAATTTCCTGTTTCATAACTCTGAAAACCCCATTACTGAAATAGCAGTCTAGTTTCTCCCTTACAATTATGTTACTGATATGAGCTTGGTTTGTCATGTGCGCTGGAGCAAAAATCCTGACCACAGGAATATGGAACTTTGTACCCCAAAATGACTCATGTTGTAACAGGAGCATTACAGTTCTCTGTGGAATAACTAAGACGCCAATCTGGCCTCATACAATCTCAGCTGCTTTACTTCTTTGTTTGATTTTCTTCCAGACAATGTGGGCAAGTTACAGAATACATGACTGTTTCTAAATATGCCTCCTAATTTCCTGCATTTCACATCTAAGGTGAAGACTAGATTTTTTGCTATGAACGAGTATGTTTCATTCCTTGTGTTCAAATAGATTAAAAAACAAAACAAAACACAATACCTGCCATTTCCCTGGACTAAGCCAAAAGTACTGCAATTTCATGGGTTCCTCAGAAACAGCAAAGCACATATTTTTATTTTCAAAAAACTTAAGTGTCTTTATTAAAAAGAACACTTAAGAATCAGTCTACAGATTACAGTCTGTGTTGTGGGGATCTGGGACAGAGCACTTACTAACTTTGATTGGGCCTTAGATTCCTTATCTGGTAATAAGAAAGTGACAGTAATATTCTTGAATCCTGCTTGCATGTGAAAATCACCAACCATTTTATAAATCTTTAGACACCAGCAAAAATCTGCACTACAAAAGTAAAAGCCTCTGCAGACTGGGCTCATCATCAAGGCTGCTTAAACTTCTCAGGGACTTCCATCATGCAGCTGAGACTGAAAACCACTCAGGAGGGTCTCCAGTACCCTGTAACACCCAGGGAACCTCAAGGTAGGCTGTACAAAGATATCACCCAAAGGGCTTACTGTTAAGAAGAACTAACCTAGTCCCTGTTTGCTAGAAGCTCAGGAGGCACCAATGTTCTGGTGTAAATTTCAACCATCTTCTGTCCTATGGTGCCTATGTCTCATCACGACTGGAGATCACTGTCAAGACTGACAGGTTCAGCAGAAAAAAAAGTTATATCAAAAATTTTTACATCAAAACAATCCCCCCCACATAATATAAACCTCCTTAAAACACACACACACACACAAAACTACCAACTCCAATTTGTTAACCAAGAATACTTACTGCTAATGCTGCACCAAACCACTGACAGTCCTTACTAAGAAAACACAAACAAGATACCTCTAAATAGCAGAAAAAAAAAACTGAAAAGAAACATAATATACACATTAGTGAATTAGTACACAATTCAAACTAATAAATGTAACAACTTAAAAGAATTCAAGAAAAAATTACTCAATGTCATTTTTGTCCCCAGAATGTTATTCTTTGATCCATTAAGTTTGTATTATAATTTTAAAGATTGAGAGAGAAGGAAAGAATACTACATCAGCAAATTTAAATAAATTCCCAGTTGCAGAGGGTTGGCTCCGCTGTGAAGAGCACTTAAATGCTTTTGCAGAAGACACAGGTTTCCAGCACCATCACGGGTAGTTACAGCCATCTGTCACTCTGGTTCATGGGGATCTGACACTCTCCTTTGACCTACACTAGCATCAGGCACACAGGTTACCAGTCACACATTCAAGTATGTGAGCAAGATATTTTTGCATATAAATTAGTTTGAAAATAAAAAAAGACATGGCCTTTGAATACATTTCTTAAATATTTAACTGGACAAACTTTTATACACACACACACACAAAAATTTTTTTTCAAAGCATTCATGACTTGGACTGGTTAAAAGACAAACTTCAGGGAGGATCAGCCCCTTCTTTGAAGCAGAAATGTAAGCTTATCAATAACAATTGCCTTTACAGCATTTGGGAAACAGGGGTAAAAGGAAGCAGCAACTATTATGAAGAGATAAATGATCTCTAACTTCAGCTGCTGGCCAAACATAGATATGGGGCACTAAAACCACAGTTAATCACCATGTTAAATACCACACTTAGGAAAGTGGTAAAAGACAGAAATCTTAATGAGAAAAGCATATCCTCTTTTCAATATTTCAACACATTAAAGAACATTTTTAATGTGTCCAGCTATTAACTTATAATGAATTCAAAGCTTAAAATGAGTAATCTTCCAACAAGCAGCTAGTCAAATTAGTCACTGAGCTTTTAAAGTACGCATTAAGACAGGTCTGAGAGACTGCTATTTTCGTTTTTAGAAGAACTCCAGCGTGCTTCACCACATCACCACACTCATTTGAAATGGTCTGTCCTCTGTGGCACAGGGACCAGTCAGGAGGTCTCACAACACGCTTGCCCTTCCCACTGCCAACCTTTAGCACTCCACAGCTAATCTGTCATCATTTTGCCAAAAGCAAAACCTGTCTTGAACAACAGCAGAATAATACTGATAAAAACTTCTTAGCGAAAGGGTGCAGGTTATAGATAGCGTTTACTCAACTGAGTGCCTCAGAAAAGCGGCCTGGCCATGACTCCACTTCCAATAACAGCCCCCTGGAACCTGAACCTAGGAAAGGTTCTCAAAGATCAAAGGGATGGTGGAGGAAGGAAAGGAAGGTGCTTTGAGTGTGTGTGTGTGTGTGTGTGTGTGTGTGTGTGTGTGTGTGTGTGTGTGTGTGAAACTGTACAAATTTTGGCAAGAAATAAAGAACACTGAGTCATCAAAAATAGCTGAACTACCTTATTTTTAAAATAATCTCATAGCATGTCACTAATGTAATTCAAGTCTCAGAGAAATGTGCAAAGCCACTTAAGCCACATCATACCTAACTGGAATTTTCTCTGCTCCTCACTGCGGGGGTCCCGCAGCCAGGGGCCGCAGCCCCGCAACCCCTCCTCCCTGGCTCAGCACTCTGAGCAGCAAGAGGCACAGAGTCTCTCCCACATCCGTCATACTCACCTGGAGCAGTCTACCCTTTGCTTCTGAATTTCAAAAAGTCCTCCTTGACCTTTGGCAAAATTACTTGTGCCTATCCTTCTGGTAGAAAAATCCAGACTCTTAAGGTATCTGAATGAAAGGAGCTGTAGCACCGGCCTTTTCTCCTGAGCTGCCAACTGAAATGCAAGTCTAAGCTGCTTGAGTGGCAAGGGCCAAATGAAAGGCAAGCACGAACACCCAATTCAATGGAAGTCCCACCAGGAGTCCAAGGGACTCAAAGATGAGACCAAACTATGAGATTTATTTTAAAATTCAAATCTCCAAGCACCTACCCACAGAAATCATTCACGTGCCTATGCATGTGGGACAGAATCAAGATGTCCTCTAGATCCAGCCTCAGATGTACAGCAGGATGCAACCACATGGAAGCAGCTTGGACACTTACCGCTGTAGCTTGGACACATATCACTCAGTCATGTGTAAAGTTAAGTTCGGGAGAACACTAAGACTGAAGCTAGACCTGTCCCTGTATATATGTATATGATACACTATTTCACTTCACCATTACATTTTCACTGCTTTATTTAAGGATAGGCTAACTCCTTAACTGAGGCAGGTAACACCGAATCCTGTAGTGTTGATGGAGACTCAATTAGAGAAATCAGTAAAGTCTTTACACCAGCCAGTGCTAGTAAGTACTCCATCATAAATAGCTCTCATGAATAGTCATTTCATGTACAAATTTCAGTTGCTGAAAGATATTCACTGAGCAAGCAATTCCAGGTAATTTGCTAGTTGTGATTATTGTAATGTGTAATTTTTAGCTGTGATAATTACCCAAGAGATTTAAAATACACAATCTTCGGAATAATTATGGAACCTCTATTTATTTCTTTAGGCTTGCTGTTTGAGGAAAGAGGCTGTGGATTTATGAAGCCTGAGGTTTCTTTCTCAAGTCCTTATTGAAGCATCTTCTTATGGTGCTTCCTGTGTCTCCATTTCTCCCCAATGGCTTTTATTCTCTATCCTCGGTTGACATTAATGGGGGGGGGGTGGCTACTCTTCTCTGAGGGAAAGGGAAAGGGGGAAGGGGCAACTGGGAGGAGGAGAGGGAGGGAACATCCTTGGGATGTAAAGTAAATAAACCGAAATAAAAAGATAAAAAATATTTCAAAAGAATTGTAGCTCCTCTAAAAATGTCAAGAGCATCATAAAGACGCCAGAGATCATTTTCCTGGAGTTGACCACCTCCTTAAGACTGTCAGTGCTTAGTACGAATCAAACCTCGAAACAACCCCGTCTTCATGCTGCAGGGGAGGTGGGGCAGGGCAGTGCTGTGGCTCACTGCTGTCCCTGTGAAGTGACGGTTTTATTTATCTGTCATATCATTCTAATGTCTGTCAGTGGGGTGGGATATAACATTAGTGGTAACTTACGATAAGTTAAGGAATAAGACAGAGTGAATAAAGCTGAGTAATATACTTTTTAAGACACTGGAACATATAAGTATTTGTGATGCCATACAACTTGAAGGAGCTTGCAAATCTTTCAACTGCAATTCTCTTTTAAATTTGCTTTTCCTGTAAAATGCATTCCAGCTTGATAATATTTCAAACAAGAAAGTTAATGAAAAGAGTAGAACATTCTATTCTAGGAGTACATGCTACGCGAGGGTCACCAGTACATGTCTTCTTTTCATCCAAAAGCCTGAACACTTTCTTTAAGCCACAACTCAATCCCATGACATTGGCAGCGTTTAGATGGCACTCTGACGGTGTATGTAAACTACCCAGCTGCAGCAGTTTACATATATAGTAGAAGACTTTTTAAAAATGGCTTCTTAACTATAAACTGTGGAAAAAATTACCACAAGACACACATGAGACTAAGTGCTTCAAGGGCAGTTAGTATAAATACATACCAGATTTTAGACAGTATGAATAAAAAACACAAAATATTTCATTAAGAATTCATTATTCTGCATTGGCAGGTTGGCACCTACCAACAAATGTGAGAATCTGAGTTCTAGCCACAGGACCTACACAATTACAGTGGAAGAAGAGAGCCAAGTCCCATACGTTGTTCTTTGACCTCCACACATGTAATACAGACACAAACACACATGCATAATACAGAATTATGCCATTAACATAAGATAATATTTAGACATTTTATGGAAAATAAGGCATTTAATAAAGTGCTTCTTTCTAACAAAGCTGCTAGATGACTTCGAATGTTATGCGTTTACATTATAGCTCTACTAGACAGGCTTGTCTCTTGAGCTTCCACTGTTTGTTATATCTCCTGGGTTTTGTTTATCATTTATTCCTCTTTCATCTTTAATCACTTGTTGATGAGTCCTTGCGTCCATCGGATAGCCACTTTGACCATCTTCACTGCAGTGGGAGGGCATCCCGTGTCTACTCAACGTCAACCATCTCAAAAGGCATATATGTGCCTCATCCTCACTGCATCTAGCCTTCACCCGCACTGCCCCGCTCCTCACTCTCACTGCCCTTTATCTTCACTGCACCTTCTCCTCACCCTCACTGCACCTGTTCCTCATCCTCACTTTATCCACCTCCTTACTACCACATAACTGGTGATTCAGAGTCCAGGGTCGCCTAGCTAAACCACAGTGATAGCATTGTACAGTCATCCGACTGCCTGCAATCTATTACATATAATACACTTTCTAAATTCTTCCAGGACTATCTTTCTAAAGCACAGGTCAGAGCACTTCATTCAACACTTGAGACAAAAGTTAATGATATCCTAATTTTTTACAAGTCCGTGTTTCTGAGTATAATATTCACTGTCACCGAAATGAAAGCTATATATTTTTCCTGACATCTCTTTTGAAGACATCTGACCCTAATGCCTACACTGCTAAGGTGTTCCCAGTGTCTAAGACATTAGGAGCCCTAAGTTTATAGGCACTGTTGTTTCATTTTGCCAAACGCTGGCTCATGGTACCATCGAAACAACACTCATCTCCTAGCGAAGCCCCAGTCTTAGATGGTGGAATTAAGTAGTCTAGCCCTGGGAGACCCTACCTTTGCCAGTACTGTACGATCACAGTTCCTTAAGTTATATTCAAAGGACTGCAATTGGAGAATGCTTCCTAAGGGGAAAAAGTACAAGAATGGGAGGGGAAAAAACAGTGATTCTTTAAGACAGGCTACGAATCATATGAATCACAACATTCCCAGAGTCATCTGCAGACAACAGGTGGGTGAAAACATAAATGCTTAAATGGTTGGTAAGTAAAGAACAAACCAAATGAAGCTTGTCCTGAGTTTAAAACCTCAAATGTTTGGAGCAATTGTTTTATTTTATTTTCAATTTAGAGTGACATTACATGTAGCATATACTAAATTAAAGAAAGGACTTCTATGCCCACACAGGTCCACATGAAGTCTCTGAAAGGGTCCTACAAAGCTTAACTAGGGCTGAGAGGTATTGCTTAGTGGTAGCGAGTTGACCTAGCACACACTACTAGTAGCACAAAAACCAAAACCAAACCAAAAACAGCATAGTCAGCATGTAACAAAGTCAGCAAAGTGAAGCCAAGTTCTCCATGGCAAATTACTAATATTCTCAAATAGTCACCCATCAGCACTTTAAAACAAAAGCATAATTTTAATTTATCACATTGTACGGCTTAGTGAACTGACTCTTTAAGAGTTCTCAAAAGAGAAAGAGGTGCTAAGTAGGAGATCCTTATCACCTATCAGGAAACAGATATTCTTTTTAAAGGTCACTGAGCTAGCGTCCTGCTTGGCCCTATCTAAACTGTTCCAAACATCTGGCTGTAAAGCAACTCAGATATCAGAGCCACCACAACTCACACTAAAGCAATTCCTTTAATTTTGAATTGAAAATTAATAGGAGAAAAACAACAGAAAAGGGATATACAATAACTTGAACCTCATGCAAAATACTGACCAATAACATGGAATGTTTTGAAAACAAATTGTGTGGTTTGTTTTTGTTTTTATCTCTCACTGTTCCTAATACAAAGAAATTCAGATTAGGGTGAGCTATGAAAGATATTCCTTGTTAGTGTTGAACAAGCACTGTCAATAACTTATTACAGTTATATGTTCAAAAATACATATAACTAAAGGGGATACATTTCATCACTGAGGATACAATTTCAAGTATTTTCTCATTGTTCTTTTACCCATACATGTTCTCATGATCTAGATAAATCTGGAAAAACTAGACAGGTCTGTTCATTAGTAACTGAAATTTGTTCTGGATTAGAAGGAAAAAAAAACGTTTAGAGAGGTATTTAACTTTCATTTTTATGTGTTATTATAGACATGTTAAAGAAAAATTTTTTAAAAAAATGTAAAGAACAGGACCCTTCCCTTGTGAGTTTGTACAAACTTATGCAGCCTCTCAGGTAGGCTTGGATACCCATGTAAGAGAACCCAGGGAAAGTGCGCTATGGCTCCCAGAATCACCATACCAGGAAAATGGCCCTTTGCTGCCGCAAACAGAACCAGAAAGAGCATGCCTGAAAGTGGGATCTCCATACCTCAGTCAATACTGTTACACTAGCAATAAGCAGGGGGTAAATGCACCTTCTCTGTATACTCAGAACACAAGCCACCCAGAAGGAAGCTGCTTATCAAAGTTCCCCTATGGGTACTGTTGGTCCTGTGGCTATTTCGCCAGCTTTGACATTTAAACTTACAACACACCTCAGTCGGTACTCACTGTTACAGTAGCACTGAGCAGGGGATAAATGCACCCTCTCTGTATACTCAGAACACAAGCCACCAAGAAGGAAGCTGCTTATCGAAGTTCCCCTAAGGTTACTATTGGTCCTGTGGCTACTTGGCCAGCTTAGCTGTTTAAACTTACGCAGTAGCAGCCTCCTTAATCAAGACCTTTTAAAATTCATTGTGAAAATGTTGTGTGTGTGTGCACGTCCATGCCCCTTTGAGTGTGTAACTAAGATAAGCTGCCATCAGACATGAAGTCATGTGCCTACAACTCCAACACTTGGGAAAGCAAAGCAGGAGTGACAGGAAATCAAGATCAGCAAGGGGGTCTGGAAGCTGGCTGAGTAGATATGAGCACACACTGCTCTTACACAGAACCCCAATTTGGTTACCAACACCCATGTCAGGCAGTTCACATGTAACATGCAAAATTGTAATCCCAAACCCAAGGTATCAGCCACCCTCTTCTAGACTCCACGGGTACCTGCACTCACAGACATACACACTCACAGCCATGCACACTCTTACACACAAAAAGAGCAGCCAGAACTACATATTTTTCAGGTAAAAGGTAGGTTTTGTTTTTTTAAATATATTTAAGGATTTAACAAAATATGATCAAGCTAAAATACTAATTTTGTGGTCTTCCTCCGAATCTTGCATCATAACTAATATTTAGCAAGTAAATACATGTTCCTGTAAAAACCTTCATGTGTATTCATTTTGCAGTCTTCATTTGAAGGACACATTTTCCAAGTATCCATAAGGATAAAAACAGAGTTCATTTTCTTTATTCCCTTTCCTACAAAATCTCCATGCACCACTATATGTCACTTGTTGAAATGAAAATACAGAAAGAACCATCACTAAGACAGATTCACATGATCACTGAGTAATGCAGGACTGAGTTCAGCTACATGCCATGTACAATGCTGGGCAGCTCTGATAGAAGAGTGACACACACCTGCGTATTTAGACACAAGTACACACACACATACATACATACAACATGAGAAAGTAAAAACAGAAAACCCACAGGCCCCCAAAATTTCTTAAAAGCCTTTCATTACACTCCCCTTTATTTTAATAAAATCAGAAACAGTAGAGCCAACATTTGAATCATACATTATGAGATTTTTAATGACACAAACAGAACGTGACTATTAGAAACTGTGCCACCAGTCACCTGGTTTCTCTGGAAATCAGGTCAGTATGAGACACGACCACCACACAGTAGGGTGACACTGTTTCACAGCTACTCAGGAGTCTTCCAAAAGCACTGTTCGACTTTTCTTAGTCTTGTAAGCATTTAAGTACGTGGTTGAGCCAAATGCAGTGAAACACTGACTGTAATCTTAGCACCCTTCAAGTGTGTGAGGCAGAAGGATGAACATAAGCTCCCAGCTAGGCTGGGCTATACAGTGAGACATGGTGTACATAAATAAATTAAAAAAAAATCCTTCTTGCCATTAGAGATTCACCTATAATTCCTGTGTGTCTATCAAAAGGTCTGCTTGCTCTCTGTTCACTCGGGTATGTAGTTGTTACAACCATAAACTGAAGGACAGGGAGACAGGGGACACACCCCTGGCTGCCCAGCAAACAGCCAGACTCTTGTTTTCACTGTTTTCCTTTTCAGTGCCTGGTTGGTTATTTTCTCTAGCAAACAGGTACCGACTCAGACGGGCAAAGGTCTCAAACACACCGTTCAATGGCAAGTAACGAAACAGTAAGGTGGAATAAGCACACATGTTGTTTTTAATGCCTGAAGTGAAGAGATGCTAAGACAAATAATGAGACTCTCTGAAACCAGGAGCCTTCACTCAGTCACAAGCACAAACTGCTGTAACAAGGCAGCCAGGCTCAAGTTCTGACAGAAGCACATCTGTACACAAACAGAAGACATACTGTTAAAACTGTGCACTAACTTGGAGAGCTATAAGCTAATGTCCCATCAAGTCCAAAAGTCGGACTCCCCAAAGAAGCTCTCTGCTCATGTAAGGAAGCTGCCAAGTAGGTTAAACGGATCTGCTCTGTACTCACAGCAACTGCTAATCGATTGCCCTGAAACAGAGCCAAATAGAGCCAACTCAAAGAGATTGCTCCTGGAGTACATGTTCCCTTGTTTTGTTTACTGAAATCAACTAAATTTCTTATGAATCACTACAGCTTGCTCTATTACTGAAAGGAGCTGTATTGGCCTGAAACCTTATTTTCTCCCTTATAAAAAATTTAATAAAATTATATAGTTAAATTTTCTTCCTGTGTAGAATAGATTTATTTAGAGCAGTTAATTTTTACAGTAGGTACCTAAGAGACTTTCTGTAACCCACCAGCTGGACTGCCTTCAGAAAGCATGAGCCAGTCAGAAACTAAGGATCACTTGAAGCCACACAGGGAGAAATCACTGAAGCCCAGACACTTACTTACCTGTAGTGACATCACAGAAACTTAAACCCTGAGCAGCAATTTGACGGCAAGAGAGCATGCCCTAGTCTCCAACAAAGACAGAACTTACATGTAGAAAGCATTTAATTCAGAACACAGACGTGGGTTTTATTTTTTTATAAATTATATTTATTCACATTTTATCCCAGCTGTAGCCCCCTTCCTCATTCCATATCAATTCCACCCTCATCTCCTCCCATACCCCTCCCCAAGTCCACTGATAGGAGAGGTCCTCCTCCCCTTCCATCTGACCCTAGCCTATCAGGTCTCATCAGAACTGGCTACATTGTCTTCCTCTGTGGCCTGGTAGGGCTGCTCCGTACCCAGGGGGAGGTGATCAAAGAGCCAGCCACTGAGTTCATGTCAGAAACAGCCCCTGTTCCCATAACTAGGAAACCCACTTGGACACTGAGCTGCCATGGGCTACATCTGAGCAGGTGTTGTAGGTTATCTCCATGCATGGTCCTTGGTTGGAGTATCAGTCTCAGAAAAGACTCCTGGACCCAGAATTTTTGGTTCTGTTGCTCTACTTGTGAAGCTCCTGTCCCTTCCAGGGTGTTTCTATCTCCCCCTTCTTTCATAAGATTCCATGCACTGGAGTTTTCTTGTTCCTTTTCTTTGTACTGAAAACCCAATCCCACAAGAAAAAAAAATTTTTTTTAATTTCTTTGCACTTTCTCTTAGGTGCAAGAGTCTCCAATTCCCAGAAACTATTGGGTGAGTTTGAGGACTCATCCATTGTATGCGATAAATTCTTCATAGTCTGTTTTTAAAACTCAACTGAACTCACTGAACACACCTAGCCCATAACTTACATGGTTCAGAAGCCATGTGTTTAAAACCATTAACTCTGCACTTTATTGCTACTTTTTATTATCAAAGTAATCAGATACCAGAAGAAAAGCATTAGCAGATATGTATGTGATTAAAAACGTAACTTTTTTACTGTAATCCAAGTGATTAAAAGGCAGTTTCAGGAAACCTTAATTAGGCTCTTCCCTGAATAGCCTAGGAGTCCCGCTGAGCAACACCAAAAGTAGGCCTGTTGCTGCAATTTTGACACAGATCCAAGTTGATAAAACTCAGTTTTCTAAGAGAGTATAAACAGAGCTGCCTCACAGACTCTGCTCGTGGTTTATAGTTTTCAATATAGGAGGAAAGGAGGAGCAGCAAAACTTCAGCCTTTGAGGACCAGAGAGCACTGCTGGCCTCCAGGACAGTTAGCATGAAATGAGAACCCAGGGAAACTGTATGAGATGCATGGAAAGCCAAACGGACCAGAACCAGAAGAACCAACAGTTTATGTTTACAGTGGCAGACACCTCTTTCCCTTTGCAGTCTGACATGATTCTTATGTAACATAACTGCTGAGCCATTCCTTGATGACTGTTAAATAAAACCAAGATCTTAAAGTCAGAACTCTAACTTCTTACTTCAACTTAATCAGCACTTAAGTAGCTGGTTTGTCAATTTCCTTCTCCACAAAACATATATATATAAATCAATTTTTATGACTCAAAGCTATTAAAAATGGTAAAAACATTTTAAAGGATGGTGTGAAGAATAAAAACACATACACTTAATCAAAACAATACTCCAATGACTTACATCCAACCCACTAGAACAACATTTTCTGATAGGTGAAACCTGACAACTAAATAAACACAAGAAGTAAACAATGGCTAGGCATTTCCCCCAAGAAGAATAACTGGGACAAAGCCATTAAGAAAAAAGTCTAGCAAACACCTCACTTCACTGTGACAAATACACACAAAACATAAGGTATTGAAATTAACCACATCAAGCACAACCTTCAGCATGAGTCTCAGGGTCATCTCAGCCCTGCCTTGGTTCATGGAGGATAAAACTGTAAGAAGCCATAATCCAGATATGGGGATACAGGAAAAATCATATTACAGGCAAAAGTTACTGAATAACCTGACTTATTACCAAGCACCAAGTGAGCGACACCTGAATCACACTTCACTAAATTTACAACAAAATTTTTAAACACAAGTATTTTGTTAAAAAAAAAATCACTAAAAGCCAACATCTCTTTCCCTTGCAAATACTCACATTCCTCTCTCCTATAAAAATGAATTCAAATTAAAATTGCAAATTAGTTTTTAACTGTCAATTATCCCCCAGTGAAGCTGGAGGGAAATTAATCTTTCAAGGTTTATAAAATTATGCCCCACAGGGCCAAAAGAAATACCACATTTATAATTTAATAGGGAAATAGCAGAGAGTGTGTAACTTGGTGGAGAAAGATTCACCTTTCGGGAGCAAGTAAGCTGCAGTACCAGGACATCGTGGGTGGGCTGGTCAAGAGGCACTTCGTGCAGAAAAGCAGCAGAACAATGCTCAATGCCTGTAGATCCATTACTACTTCGTACTAGTCGCACTTCGGGCATTCTTCTCCTTCCTCCTTCACATCAGGCAGCCTTTCAATGGAGAAAACTGACACAGCCAGATACCTTCCCTGCAACTCTTTTTGCACAGTTGTGTGGAATAAGATGCTCAGATGAGAAAGGCGAAGATTGGAACTACAAATGAAGTTTGCCTTCAAGTGAAATTCAACTAAACATTTTGTTTGATTGTGTGGCTACTGGATTAATTAAGTTAATAGCTACCACTGTGATTGATTTTAGTGAAGAAAAAAATCAATTGGATTTTAAGGCAAAATTCTTGCACAAAATCAAGGTAACCTCAAATCTAAGCACGTTTGGATCAAATTAAAACTCTCCCATCTAAAGCTCTTATGTGCCTTAATGTTTTTATGAACGTTGAAGATAATGAGAAAAGCAACAACACAATGAAAAACAAAACACAAACTAGAGTCTGTATATGAGGTTCTGCCAACATAGCTAGTCAGATGATCAGCACTCCCAAGAAGATTGCTTCCATTTTGTTTCTGTTTGATGCCAACATCATATTTAACTACTAAGTTCAGTAAACAGGTCTAGCTTATTTATTATGGCAGCAAATACTCTGATGTTTTCTGATAATATTTTGGTCAGGAGAGTGACTACCTTCGACCATGGAATGTACTACAGGTAAACAGTGAAAGAATGTAAGAGTTTGAAGGAGGCATCAGGGAAAACAGCTCTCAGCTGTGTGTTCTGACGTCGCTCTTGTGTCCAATTGCACTCTTCCATTCCTTGCTACCGGAAGAATCAACAGGGTCTTCAGAGTACACTAATGCACACTGATTTCATCTGGGCAGTGTTATCAAATGTTCACAAACACACCTCCTGTGACCATGCCACTGTTACGCTATTACTCATCATGTCCCAATCAAAGTAAGAAACCCCATGTCCAAGACACAAATGCCTTCTAGATCTGGCATCATTCCTATTCAGAATCAATATTTCTACTCTTAACCACATCCTCCAGTCTATGTCTTGCAAAACAGTTCCTCAGTTGCCCATTCTCCACCCACTAATATTCCCTGTCTCTAAAAACTAACCTGAATAACAGCATTCACAAAATCCTCTGATGAGGCCAGGCTAACATAAGGATACTTTCCCTGAGAGTTCTGTTTGTCTTTCTTTTTCTCAGACAGCTCTCAGGTAGTGCAAGTTGGGCTTAAACTCAATGTATATGGAAAGACAGCCTTGAACTTGAAAGCAGAGGTAGAGCCTGAGCTATTGGGAAGTGTCACAAACATGAAGCCAAGAGGTTTTACATAATCAATAAAACCCCACCTGGCTTGTTAAACTTTATATCCATGATTTGCCATTTTTATTCAATGTTTAAAATCAGTCCCTACAATGAAATTCATTTGCATGAGTAACTAAATATATTTGTTATTTTGTTTGGTTGTTTATCTGACTGTGTTTTTGGGATAGGGCTGTGATTACACTATGTAGCCCAAACCGGCCAAGGTCTGTCAATCCTCCCACCCTGCCTTCCCTGTGAGACTGCACAGATGTGCTAGCATGCTTGGAAAACAGGTTGTTTCAAAAGTTTAATTATATCATCTCTTGTTTAAAACCCTGGCTGACAGAAATCCATGTAACTTCCTTTAACTGTAGCACAATGACAATGTAGCGGCACCTTCAAAATTAGGTCAAATTTTACTGGAATTCTGAAACTTATCACAAAGAAAATCCAACAGCTATTCCAGAGAACGGGAACCAATAAATGAATAATAATAGTATTTCTAGAGGCAAGCATGATACCTGCGTGCTCACCTATGACCCCAGCAGCTGAGATGCTGAAGAAAATCAGGAGATCAAGGCTGTTCTGGGCTACAAATTGAGACCCCACATCCCAAGGAAAAAGTATTTGTAAGAACAGTGTTATAAAACTGGATTCAAGATAATAATAAAATCCTCTTTTCCACAATAATTCCACTCAGCAAATACAAAATTTATTATAATGATTTGTCGTTACCAACAATCAAAACTTATTAAGATTACAGGCTCAGAGTGACTAGAAGTCGTAAGGCATCAAACACCCAGGAATGTACAATGCACTTAGGGCAACAGGAAAGACATTTTTAAAGTTTGGTATGAGGTGTTGGAGGCATGGTTCAGCTGCTAAGAATGCACACTGCTCTTCGGAGAACCTGAATGTAAGTCTATTTAAATAATGCTGAGCATAAGAGAAAATGTTAAGAATCCATCAAATAAAATAAAATAAGAAAAGCTGACAAGGCTTAGAAATTTTGATTATAAAGGTTAGTTTTATTTAAACAATTTTTAAAAGCATACAGCTACTTAAATTCTTTATCAGGCTATAAATATGCATTAAAATAGAGTGCAGAGGTTTTAATTGGGAGAGATAAGGCTATTTCTCTTGTGCTACTCAATTGTTTTGTTTTTTCATATAAGAAAATGACTAGGCCAATAAGCAAAACTACAGACAAAAGAAAAATGCTGTTTCAGCTTTGTTATCTCTAGTTTGATTTCACAACTTTTTAATCTACAAAGGAGAAATCCTGCTACTTTATCAGCATTTACATTAAGGACACTCCACTGTCCTTCTGGTTGTATAAAATATTAGGTATCACTTGGCTAGGCTTAGCTTCATATACCAACTAAATACAGTCACACTGCGGTTCTTAAGTGATATCAGGAAGTTCCTCCAAAAATCAAATTATCATAGTAAGTTAATTTGGGACATCCATACAGAGACAATGCAGTCTTGCCAACAATATTTTATTATTTATTTTTTTCTTGGTGTGTGTATATGTAAATGTGTGTTAGTGTGCGTGAGTATGTGTGTATGTGTGTGTGTGTGTGTGTTTGTGTGTTTATTTGCTCAATGCTCCTGGAAAGTTCCAACTCTCATTTAGAAAAATACATTACAATCCGAATTTTCACTCAATGACATATAAAAAAAAAATCCTCAAAGTAGAGGCCACCTTTTCTCTCACTGTCCACCTGGACACAATGCTCAATGGCTACAAAGCCACATTAACACACTCGTTCCTGTTAGTATACTAACATACATATTTCTAAACTCAAACCTTTATCTTTAGAGTGAAGTTCTATTAACTCTTTAAGATTAACTTGTTTTATGTCATGTGCATGAGTGTGTTGTCTATGCAGCACATACATGCCTGCTGCCCAGGAAGGCCAGAAGAGGATGTGAACTACCTGGAAAGAAAGTTACAGACAGTTCTGAGTTGCCAAGTGGATGCTGGGAACCAAACCCAGGTGTTCTGTATGAGCCAAATGCTCTTAAGCGCTAAACAATCTCTCCAGTCCCTTCCATTTATTCTAAAGTCCCACTGACACTGAGTGTGTTAGGGTTCAGTCGCAAGAGCAATGTTTCATTTGAACCTAGGAATAATGCATAACATAAAAGAGAACAGAACTGTCACGGCTATAAGCTGTGCCCCTAAGTCACATGTCCATCCCTGGCATCCCTTTCTACATCTCACGATGACTAAGGAAAACACTCATTAGAGATGAGAAGTAAGGACAATGGGTATTTGTTTTAAACCCCTTCTATAATAAATATCTGTAAATTTCAAGTACATACAAACTAAAAATGAAAAACCTGAAAGTACAGAACAAATTCTTTAGCATAATGTTGGAAATTTTTCATTGCATAAAAACGAAGAAAAGCCAATACAAGGAAGTAAATGGACAAAAATGCTAATATGAAAATGCATTTGTTGCAGAAGGCCAAGGACTTTTATGTGTATTTTTGATACTTGAAGCTCCATTTTGATTTGTCCTAGGAAAAGTGGAATTTTAGTTTTATAAAATTAAAACGTAAACTCTAAAGATTTTGTGACATGTGAGTGACATGTGATGTGTGTTGTATGTAATATGTGTATACATAATTATATAACATTTGTATGTGATTCATATGTATGTGACTATGACATGTGTGTGACATGTACATGATATGTGCATTTATGTTGTGGGAGACATGTCTGTATGTGATACATGTACAATGTGTGTGATATGTGTGACATGTGATATGTGCATGTGACATATGATGTATATACAATATGTGTTGTATGTGATACTTATTTTGTGTATGATGCTTGTGTGTGATGTGTGTGTGTGTGTGTGGTATATGTACTAATGTATCTGTGGAAACACACATCTCTAGACACACAGACCAAAGGGGGATGTCAGATGACTTCCTTCACTCTACATTTTTTTAAACACACAGTCTCTTACTGAACCTAAGCTCACCATTTCAGCTGGTGTAATCAGCAACCAAGCTCCTGAGTTCCTCCTGTCTCATTCTGTTCCTACCTCAACACTGGCTATTATATAGATATCTGAAATCAGGTCCCTTTGCTTCCACAGCATGCACTTTTACCCAGTAGGCCATCTCCCTAGCTCCCAAAATGTCAATGTTTTTTAATGGAAAGTCATAAATATGTTTATAAAAAATATTTTACCAAAGTCCTTAAACTTGGAACATGAAGTGATGGTTATTGGGTATGGTATCATAAGACACCATAATGGCCAATACTTGTATTTTCATGGAAATGCCAATTAATGAAAAATTGCATGTTTCTGTTTTCCTAGTTATAGAAAATGAAGAAAATTGATACAATTCTTGTTGTGTTTAATATGTATAAATATAAAATACATTCACAAAAGTACTTCAAAGGACCCCACTATAAGGTTCTATAATCCAAGTCATATATATATGTACATACATATGAATATTTATATTCAATTAGTGACCCATCGGCCTGAGAGATCCATATAATCTTTCAAGGCCAAATAAGTAATTCAAAGTTTATTCTTTCACCTTCCTAAAAGTCAGGGAGCAGAGCAAAGGGCCTAAGCAGTTGGTACTTTCCTGACCTTATCATTTCCCATCACACACACACACACACACACACACACGCACGCAAGCACGCACGCACGCACGCACGCACACACACACAGTCTCTTAAGGACTGTTAAAATTTCACAGTCAGAGTACATATCTGTGGGAACTTATGCAAGGAAGGTCATACACTCAGAAGTGCCAGACCCAGACTCTTTGTGCTACACTCCAAGAACACGCAAGAGAGCGCTGCAGTCAGCTGACTCTTGACCATGGCTGTCTCCAAGATTTCCAAACACTGAAAAATAAACAAAATCAAGATCCCTTCTCATTTTCTTCCTCTATTTCTTAAATACTTTTCTATCATTTCCATGTTTCTTCGCAGGCATGGGGACACTGTGGCAGAGGGAGCTAGAGGACCAAGCTAGCTCTCAACTTCAGAACAAGAGAGAATCTTGTTTCCAAGATGGTAACTGTTTCTCCCCATTTTTTTTGAGCTCTCATATATGCAGACATGCATATGAGCATCACAGAGACACTCTAGAAAATGCACCCTCCTTGATTCCACTTCATTTATGCTTTGCTTAACAATCTCCTGATGGCTCCAGAGCAACACATGAGGCTCATTATACTAACACAAGGAAACGCTTCATTATATGAAACTATAATTTGCTTAATCAATTACCACTATTCACACATATAAGCTCCCATTTATACTTTTATCTACAATTATGTTTTATCCTTTTTGCATTTGTAAACAAACAAATATTCTTTGTACACAAGCGGTCAGGGTGTTTAATCTGTGAACCACAAGATGACAGTTCTGAACAGGATAACTTTAAGTAGCTCTAAATGGGAGAGCATCAGAAAGGCGCTCAAGGAAAGAGAGATGCAAGGAAGAATGTGCCTCAGCAGTTTTAAGAGGTCCAGAACTAAGGTTGTCTTCTCAGGAGGGCCATCCTAACAGGCTCCATTGCATCTTGCCCAAGCTTGTCAAAATCCTGCACCCAACCAAAGTTATTTTGAGGGAATGTAACTGGGTTCTCTTCCCTTGGGAGAAGAAAAAGAATACTAAATGTTCACAATCAGTTACATTTGCTGAGAGGCTAATATCTGTCAAGCATACTCAGGACCAAAGTAAACAAAGAAACTAAATTTAGAAGAGAGTCAGGGGTAAAACGAGAACCCTTTAGATATGACGGGAAAATATGGCCTACAATGAAAATGTTTTCCCAGTCACCTCAGTTATTCTTTGTTCCCAAACATTGTTTTGTTTTGCTTTTCTATCTTGCCGTTTCGATAGGATGTAACATTTGTTTAATCAACATATAACATAGTTAAAGCTTACCCCGTAGCAATGTCTAGAGAACTGAACAGCTGCCTTCACATGTGTTAGCATTTGTGTTCTCTGTAACTTCAGGGCTCCTTAAATCAAAGCAGGCATAACTGCTCCCCCAGAGTAGAGCAGAGAAGCCTCTTGAGTCTTACGGGTCTCCTCAGACTCACTGCTTGCTGACAGGCTGTCGCTGTATGTCTTATATTCCTGTTTATGGCTCAGAAAAGTCCTTGTTTACAGATCCCGTTCAATGGCCTATTCAGCCTCAGAGCTTAAGTGTGCTGAAATTAAAAGGCTGTGCTTGAATTTGATAAGTAAAATGACAGAGGGCAGAAGGTCTAAACAGCTTAATCTTAGACCCTTACAAAAGGACAGAAAGCCCAAACATCACCTCCAACATTCTCCCAGCTTCTACTAAAAATAGATGGCTGCCAGAACTCTACAGAAGCAGCTGTTTTTGGCTATGACTGGTGTCACTGACGAAAGCCACCCAGAACAGGAAGGCCACTAAACAGTCAGTCCCCTGACACGAAGCCATCTCTAACTCTCAAGCCATACAGTCAAGGGGACAGCAGGCACGCTCGCCAGATGCAATGACAGGCGTCTTCCCCCTTGAAGCTGTTAGTCCCCATCTGCAGCTACAATGGTTCAGTACAAACATTTCCTGACACGCAAACTATTTTTATAACATTATGAGACAAATTTGAGGGAAAAGGCAAGCTTAAGGAACACATGGGAAATTTCACATCACTGCATTAGCTAAGTTTACTTTCAGATTAGTATGTGTATTGCAAGACTGCTGGACAGCAGAGCTATAGATTAGACTCTCCGTATTGCCGGCACGGACGGGGCGATGAACCTGTGAATGAACAGGTGCATGTGCTTTTCTGACTGGTTTACAACTAAGCTCTTCATTTGAAACAGCAACTCATCCCCTATGCTGACCTCAATGTCCCTGGGTCCCCTGAACTCCATACACAGAAATTCTCCTCTACCCTGAACACAAGAAAGTACAAGGCTCCTTAAAGCTTCTATTCTTTAAAATCTAAATGACTGTGTTTCTTACATGCTACCCTCCCTCCATATTGATTCTTTTTTATTCCAAAGTGCTGATTCTGAGTCCTCCAGAATTCGGCACACCTCTGTCCCATCACCATTATTACGGTATGTTTGTCGCCACAGCTTCCATCAAACCTCTCCTTTCTCTATCGGTCCAACTGGGAAGCTGGTGATTAATATAATCAAGGCCTGAAGCCCACTGCTGTATTCTTTCTGTGCCTCAGCATCCCCAGTTGCAGATTTACAGACTGTCAAAGGGCTTGCAGCTTCCTTCACACTCCATCAGGACCAACTTGGGAAGAGCAAGAAGGGCTGAGTGCTTCCCTTCATTCTCGGAAAAGTACTTTGATGTAGAAGAGACACTGGAGATGTGATATCAGTGGGGAGTCACACCAGGGACTCAAGTTCAAATGCCAAGTGCCTCTTTTGTTTATGCATGAAAAAAATGGTACTCTGCCATCCAAACAAGTTCACAAATATGTACCTAGAACCTTGATCAAATGTCACACATTTGTGTCACCTAAGAGGATTAAACACCACAAACATACCTTTAGCTTGGGTAAACTGTATGTAGCACTGGCAGATTTCACTCGCCTCTCAGTCCCTTGCCTTTCTGTGACTTTCCCTAGTGCCCACCATATGCCAAGTCACAGGTGTTTGGGGCAAAGGGATCTTAAAATAGGTGTGTGAGGCAACTGTGCGACTCTGGGTGGAATGACCACAGGGTGACCCAGATGGCAGAGAAAGGGCAGGGCTATCCTGCAGCTTTCCCCTTCATTCCTGCCACTGACAGTGTAACTTCACCTACCACCTTACAGTCAGACCCAGAGGTTGCCACTCTTTGAAAAGTGTTAGGAAAGTCAGAGCCAGGCACAGCACCATCCACTTGCTCTGCAGTGCGCTCCTCCCACCACTACCTGCAAGCAGAGCAGTTTTGGACATGCAAGTTTCAATGTAGCTGGCCCTCTCCTCCAATATCATTGAAGGAGTTCATCTTACGAGCAAACAAACTGACAAAAGTCTGCGAGTAAGGGCGAGGAAGCCTGGCAACCTGAGTCCAGTGCCCAGAATCCACATGATAAAAAGTGAGATCTAATTCCCACAAGCTTTCCTCTGACCTTCATATACCCATGCCCACCCACAAACATGCACATGTACAGAAGTACAAAAAGGTAAAACAAAATAGTAATTAAAATTTAAAAACCCAGGAGTGGGGCAAATGACCAACATTGAAGTCTGTGGCCATGTAAAAGCTTGCCTCGGCTTCTGGAGTCAAATGGCTTGTGACACGGCTTGAAGAGCACCAAGTGCTTGGTTACTTGCCATTAGCGGACATTTTGATCTGCCTTTGATTTACACTCCCTGGTGTTAAGATAGGAATGCATTAATATGAAAAAGAATGACATCACTATCACAGTGATGTCACACATTTCACCTTACAGATGCTTAAGGCATGCAGTGCATCAACAGGCAGACCCTAGGCTTTCAAATAATGTTTCATTTAAACCTGTATAGTGTCCTGCTAGTTAAAATCAACTGAATGAAATGTAAATTCTTAAGATCCTCTGTAAAATTAAATAAACAACAAATACAAGTGCTGTGTAAAGTTAAAATCACCCAACTTTATTTTTCTATCATCTCCTTGACCATGAGGTGAGCACACTAACATTTACTACACACATAAAATGGTTTCTTTCAAGCCACTTATAAGGAAGTAAGAAAACCATAAAACATGCTACATAAAATATGGTGTCTGTTAAAAGGAGATAAAATACTAAGACACATTAACCTAGAAACAGTAAAACATTTCAATATAAAATCCAACAAATTTCTTATTGTATTCATTTATCTTTACCATCATCATATAAACCATTTAAATCACCATTTATAAGTATTTTAAATGATACAACTTCACTGCTTAGGAATTTCTGCTGGTTCTGCACATCTTCTTTAATATAAAATCCATCCTTTTAAGCTTTCATTAGTCTGTCAACAATTTTATCCACTAAATATACAAAAAAATGTCACATTAACAATAAAAGCATATCTCACTTATTTTAAAACTCTGCCCAACAATCCCCCAGGATGTTCCAGAATCCTTCCATGTTCATTATGGCAAATATCATAATGCCCCACTTAGAAATAAGGACAGCCTGAGGTGCATGAGAGTTAGGAGACTATCCAAATTATGCAGTTAGAAAGTTTCCAGAAAGACATAAACGTCTCATGATTAATGGATTCAAACTGGGTGAAGATCTGAATGAAGCCTGGAAGATCTGAGAGATCAGACATTGGGTGGAATAAGAAAAAAAAAATATCAAGGAAGTCTAAAATGTGTTTCACACACAAAGCAAGCAAGCAAACAAACAAATCCATAAATAAGTGAGGTACAAAGACTGGGAGTATGTGTGAAGAATGTCAAGCTGGAATTAGAGATTCCAAGAGACATGAGTAAAGCAATGGTAATAGTTTCTGAGCCTTCATACCATTCAGGTAAGTTACATATTGCCTAGAATGATGGTAACAGTGAGAGAGATAAAAACAAAAACAAAACAAAGAAACAACTAATGAACTAATCCTCAAGAAGATACCTGCTAATATCATGGAAGTTTGACACTAAAGATTTCTGAAAATGAATAAGAAAGCAAGAGTGGACAGGCAGCGGGTGACTTCCAATACTGACCCAGGATGAAAGGATATGGGCTCTGGTATTCAGGATTTCCCATAGGGAAAAATAAAAATTAAAAAAAAATTTAAAAACCCTACTTCCTTCTACTTCTCCTTTCACATAAGAAATGAATGGTAAGATGACTAGCCCACTGTAAGAAAGACCATGAGTGTTCACATCCAAGTTAAGACATGCCTAGTATTTTAGGCGCTTAGAGCTATGCATCCAGGATGTGGTAGAAGTTGGTATGGCCACAAATACACAGGCAGAAAAGGACACCAGAGGAATGTACTACCCCTAGAAGATCATGTGGTCCTTCTTTCAACTTTTTTCCATATAGAACTTCAAGTGTGCTTTACAATGATTCTACCAAGGCCACAGTGTCTTGATATCATGAAACACAACTCAATACTTTGGGGACCAACCCTGGCATTCAGTGAAGCTACATCCCTTCCCCAGCGTGATGATGTAAGTTGCCTTTTGAAGATGAGAAACCAAACCATGCTTCTGAAAAATCTCATTCATCATTAGGAAACTTCTTTTTTTCTTAGTACTCATCTCCCACACGGAAATTGGTTCCCATAACATTCACAATTTCTCGTAAATGTTATTACTTAGTTTAAAAGGTTGCAAAGCACAGGGCATTTTTCCATCCATTATAATGCAAGCCCACAAGCTCCCCAAGCAGCTAACTGAATTTGATCTGTGTGTATGTGAGTGAGTGTGAGTGTGTGTGTGTGTGTGTGTGTGTATGTGTGTGTGTGTCTGTTCAGGAGGATTGCCAGGCACCTGGCCTCTTTTAAGTCCTATAAGTAGCCACTTAGAGCATACAAATCCTTAGCACTCCCCAGCCAAATGCACATGAGGAAAGGAAAGGTTCATACAGGAAAAGAAAGGAAGGTAGAGCAGGGTATGATAGAGACTGAAAAGACAGGCGACCTAGGCTGTCATTAGATACTCTCCTTTTTAAACTCAGTTGGGATATTAAAATCATCAGGACTGAAATAGTCCTTAAATGCAGATAAAACTGTATAATAAAAACCATAAAATATCTCACTGAAAATTCATATTAGCATGAACTCAATGCTTGCTTTTGGTTAAGCGAGGTACAGTTACTAAAGCTTAATATTTCTTCTGCCAATGCCTTCATATGTTATTCAAATTTGAAGTTTGAACCTCAAAGAACATAACAGAAACAGCACCATCAACATGAGGATGGAGATTAGTACATAGATTTTGCAGTGAGTGACAAAATATCTGACACTGATATTTACTTCCTTCCTGCTGGGTCTAGCACTTCTAGTCTACAAGATAAGTAAGTGCCCAGATTCCATCTGCCATCCCTACAGCATCCAGGAATGACATGCAATCATCTCCATATTCTACCCAGCAAGGATCATCAAATGGGAAAGAAGAAGCCAGTGCCTCTACTTCCCTCCAATCACCTTTAAGCCATGAAGTTAAGGGCCAGGAAGACAGTTCAGTCCATAAAGTATTTGTCATGGAAGTGAAGGTGTGTGTTAGTAATCTGAGGACACAGAGACAAGAGGGTTTCCTGGGCTACTGGCCAGCTAATCTAGCCAGATCTTCAAGCTAAAATCTCCATCAGCAATTCTGGTCTCAAGACACAAAGTGGACAGCCTTCCTGGGGAAAAAGTAGACAGCTAAAACTGGCCTACATACATACATGTACATGGTTCACATCCCCACACATATACATATGCAAACTACCTACACATCACCCACACAGGTGGGTATATATTCCCCCGCATATAGTGTGTACACACACAGAGACATACATGAGAGAGAGAGAAAGAAAGGGGGAGAGAGAAGAAGTACTCCAGAGGGAGGGAGCAGAAGGCAGAAACTCACAGCTCATCTCTACTCCCACTAATCGGTCAAAGCTCACAAGGTCACACTAGGTCCATCTAAGCCTGTGAAATATTCCCTTCACTTAGGATGTATGAAAACACCTTAAGAGACAAGAGTATGGCAGAAAAGAGAGAAAAGAAACCTTGGAAACAACTACCAACCTTTAATACAGTTGGTAACAGAAACTGTAATATAATTTTGATCATTATGCAATAATATTAAATTCACCAAATGAATCAAGAGAAGTAAGTTTCCTCATTTTCACCTACAGAAAATATTTAAAAATCAAAATATGTTAAAGGTAGAATTTTTAGAAAGAAACAATAAAATTAATGTTATTCCCATAATTTTTAACATAAAATAGAAAATTTTTAAAAAGACACCAACAAGTTTAAATGTCACTCTTGAGCCTGGGGCAGACATTCTACATCTTTATTTGAGATGATTGAGTGAAATATTTACTTAAATTAACTTTCTGTTCTGAGCACAACCTACTTTTTAAAAAAGGATTCACCAGGTACATGATGCATTAGCCAGGAGTCCAAAAAGGTCAAAGGATGTTTCACACCACGTTTTCTAGGAACAAGACTGGTGTCACCTACACCAGCAGTCATGAGGTGTTTAAGAAGGTGAGAAAACATTTCAGCCAGAGTGGAACAGAAGCTTCTTGGGGACCTCTTGAATCATATGCCTTTGCTACAATTCTTAAGTAACTGTTTTCCTCAATACACAAAGAAAAACACTTTCAGTAACCATCAATTTCATCTTCCATTACCCATGTCCAACCTGCAGAGGAGACACTGAGGTAGTCTCTAATGTAATTTTTAAAACTCACATTTAAAAATGCTGGTTTTATATGGCTCTCAAAATACAGATTTTAAAAATATGGATGGCCAACCTGGTTCTGGCACTTATAACAAAGTAAACACATTATTAGTGGAAGTTTAGGGGGGATGGGCTTTTCCATAGCTTTGTCACAGAAGGGAAAGGCAGCTTCAATCTTCAGCGCCATCCTCTCTGGAGAACCGCTGGTAGGGGCACTGCTCAACGCCGGCCATCTCTGCTCCTGTCACACTAACAATCCCACCTGTGGGGCATTTCACCAGTCTTCTAACTACTGGTGGTATGGTCCTGATTTCAAAAGAACACGTTCAAAGCTAATTAACACCCACTTTAATTTTATAATGTCATAGAATTTGGTCTAGAATATCTGAGCTATTGATGGCCCAAACAGCATTCCAATTTTCAAAACATCTTCAAATTTCCTGATTATCCTGATTCTAAGGAAAATTCCACCTACTAAAATTAATAAGGAAATCAAATCATTTATTATTGCTCAATACCTAGTTCAAAACGACCCTAATAACATTTTGAACACCAGCTTCTAATTTAAAGGAATCTTTCATTGTACATGGAATTGCTCTGGAGTACCTATAAATTCAAGAACTCCCACCACTGAGAATATTTACTTGCTTTTCTTTACACTGGGACATTTAATCCAAGGAACTCTGATCCCTTGGGTATTAAAGAGAGAGAGAACAAAGAGAAGAGAATAGTGCATTGTGATTGAGGTACTCTATTGCCCTTCCCAACACTGCAGCCCTGCAGCCCAATCAAAGCTCAGCACTGGCTATGGTAGCATCATTACCTTACAGGCCTCACGAACTATGATGGACAAACCTTCCAGTCAGTTATCAAAACTGCCTAATAAGGTTGTCTGCTGTTTACAGGACACACATTTTGATCCTTGGACTTGGTCTCCTGGAGGAAGCAATACTTCCTGCCGGAAACTTTTCTCTCCTGGGGGTAATACTTTCCATCCACTCAGCACCACAAGGACCTGAAGGTATTTTTTTTTTTTTTGTCACAGGAAGTGCTGGTAATACTGAGACAATTTCCATCTTACCCAGCATCACAAAAGAAAGATGAAAACTAGTTTATAAACATCCCCCCTTTGTCTCTGAAGTATTTTTCAAATGAACAAATAAGGGAAACAGACTCTGATATGCATTGAGGTTAACTTTTTAAAAAGATATTGTATCTGATCATATATTTCCAGAGACAAAGAGATAGAAGGACATCCAAATAAAACATGAAACCCTGTGGTACTGAGAAGTAAAGGTACCTGCAACTACAATGTGAAACCAGGTAGCTACTAAGACCAATATAGCTAGGGCACACTGTGGTTTCAGTGTGGACTGAGAGCCCACTAAGGATCTATGCAATAAAAACTCAGTAGTGGATGGTGTTGAAAAAAGATCTGAAACCTTGAGCACTTGTATGCAGGAGGTAACACAGAGGCCACTGGAACATGGTAGTTACAAAGTGACCACTGAGTTGTCACGAAAGACTGTCCCCAGGGAACAAGCCTGCTGATGCTCCTATTTCTGTTCACCATTGGAATTCAGAGACTGATGTAGCCTCCACTATTCCCAGTCACAAGCTCCTCACCAGAATTGCAAATCCGAGGACGATGCCCATGACTTCCCAAATCTGAGAGCTAAGTCAACCTTATCTCCTATTAAAGTTTACTACCACAGATATTCCACTGCAGTAATAAAGAGCTAATAAATCAGGACTGTCTGCATAGTCTTACTCTGTAGCTTGGTAACAGGAAGACTATGCAGACAGTCCTGAAGAGACCTGATAAGCTAGGGTCAGTTGGAAGGGGAGAAGGACCTCCCCTATCAGTGGACTAGGGGAGGGACACAGAAGGAGAAGAGGGAGGGAATGAGGGAGTGGGCTACAGCTGAGATACAAAGTGAATAAATTGTAATAAATTCCAAATAACACAGGGGTTAATGGTCAATATAGTAAAGTTTGACTGAATTCCCAGACATGTTGAAAAGAAATAGCTAAAGAACAAATTTGACTATGTTGGTAAATTTAAAATGCATATTGTGAAATATGTTTGAAGAATGAAAATAAACTACAAGTTTATTCAATAAGGAAGAAGCATGAAAAGTTGTTGAGTGCCAGAAGTCAGAGAGTAAAGGGACAACATCATAGACTTTCATTAACTGGCCTGGGTTACTGCAATAGGAATGGACAGTAAAGAGGCTCTAGGCAGGTTCTAATAATGTTATATTTCTTGATATAATAACAATTAAGTATTTTCTAATAATTCACACTTCTTATGCATTTATACCTTTCTTTTTATTTTTAAAATTTATTTATCCTTCCATCAATCACAGTTTATTCATTCCGCATCCAACTATAGCCTCCTCCTTCACCACCCCCAATCCCACCCACCTCCCTCCTCTTCACCCATGCTACTCCCCCAGTCCACTTATAGGACAGGTCCTTCTCCGCTTCCATCTGATCCTAATTTATCACGTCTCATCAGGAGTGGCTGCACTGTTTGCATGCAAATGGCGGAAACTAGAAAAGATCATCCTGAGTAAGGTATCCAAGAAGCAGAAAGACACACATGGTATATACTCACATATAAGTGGATGGTGGACATATAATATAGGATAATCACACTAAAATCTGTATACCTAAATAAGCTAATCAAGAAGGAGGACCTTGGGTAAGATGATCAATCCTCATTCAGAAAGGCAAACTTGACGGACATTGGGAAAGAGAGAAAATGGGGCACAGGACAGGAGCTACCACAGAACGCCTCTGAAAGACTCTACCCAGCAGGATATTAAAGAAAATGCTGAGACTCATAGCCAAACTTTGGGCAGAGTGCAGGGAATCTTATGAAAGAAGGGGAAGATAGAAAGACCTGAAGGGGACAGGAGCTCTACAAGGAGAGCAACAGAACCAAAATACCTGGACACAGGGGTCTTTTCTGAGACTGAAACTCCAACCAAGGACCATTCATGGAGATGAGCGAGAATCCCTGCACAGATGTAGCCCATACAGCTTCAGTGTCCAAGTGGGTTCACTAGTAATGGGAAAAATGACTGTCTCTGTCATGAACTCAGTGGCCTACTCTTTGATTGCCTCCCTCTGACGGGGTGCAGCCTTGCCAGGCCATTTTATACCTTTCTGAATACATGTTTTGTCTTGGAAGATTACTACAGTACAGATACATGCAATTCTTCAAAATAAACTTGTTGGTGCTAGGAAAGAAAGAAAGAAAGAAAGAAAGAAAGGAAGGAAGGAAGGAAGGAAGGAAGGAAGGAAGAAAGAAAGAAAGAAAGAAAGAAAGAAAGAAAGAAAGAAAGAAAGAAAGAAAGAAAGAAAGAAAGAAAGAGAAAGGAAGAAAGAAAGAGCTAATACATAGCACAATAAAGAAACTTCACAAAATCTGAAAGTCAAGCTTCATCCAAAGTCTATTCATACAAGTGCATCACATATAGAGCTAAATACGTGAAACACAAAAATGTATATCAATAGCCCCCAACTTCAAAATGACTAGAACTGATAAAATGCAGCTCAAGAAACATGCAGAATGCAAATCTGTCAGTTATTCAAAACTGAATGGAGGGAAAAGAAAAATCTGAACCAAACTCCCCAATCTCCCATTTACTACAATGCTGAAATATGTAACACACAGAACCCCACAAAACATGCTCTCACATGATTCCATGTTAGGTATGTTTCTCAACTTCCTTAAATGTCCCCTGTAGTAATCATCCCAACCTGAGTACAAACCCCTCCCTAACAGTTGTGTAAACATCAGATCATATGTATTTCCTCAAAGGAAGTCTTCCCTGACTCCCAGGTGGGTTTTATGCTCTCCTCTGTGAGTCCTTATCACTCAAACATCCCTCAACAAAGTAGGATAAGAAAGGCCTGAGATAAAGCTCAATCTTCAAACCATCAGTGAGGATGCTCTAACAAAATTATGCTTAAGTTCTAGCAGTTGACTATGCAGAAGGGCCTTCAGAAGTTCGCTGGCAGGACTGGAGGAGGGCTGCTGAAGGCATGAATTGCATCCATGCCACAGCAAAGGATGAGCAACGGGAAGTGATGAGGACATCAGTTACCCTTCAGCAAATGGATGACATGAGTGGAAACAGAATGAAATCACCATCACCCCCTCCAAGTGATTATCTGAATATTCAAAGGCCCATCTAAGAAGGTGATATTTAAGACCTTGATTTTGGGCCTCCTCTAAAAATGTGAATAATGCAGAGGGATGTTTTCCAGAAATCGGCTGTTTAAAAACTCAAAAAAGTGAAAATTATCTGGGCCTAGTCCAGAAAAACAAAAATTAGGATCCAGTTCAAGTTTAAGAATAAGCAAGTAGTATAAGTTGCTATATGTTCTTAAAAATAAGGAACAACAACAAAAAACTACACAGTGAGCCCATGTGGGCATGAAAATACTGGCAATTCAGCACACAGAAGACTTGAGTCAGAAAATTAGGTTAAGGACAAAATATCACTCAATATAGTTTGAGACTGACAGAATTGTAAGTACCAAACTATTATAAAATTATTACAATAATAACATGAAGCTGTTATCAAAGCACTGACTGGAATTAAGAAAAGCTACCTGTTCCACACAGGGGTTGTACAAGAAAGATTTCTGTATGTAATTCACAGCATTTGTAGTATGTTCAGTAACTTAAAAGTCATACCCAAGAGGCTTTCCCAGCACCTTTGCTGGAGGGATTTTGACACTTTATTTACTGTAAAGAAACAGCGCGTGGGTACATTGAGTTCCAATGCCATCCTTCTGGCTAACTGCTGAGTATGTTCAATCTGATGGCTCAGTTCTTCACAAACATGAAATCTAGACACTGGTTCTAATTAGGGATCATGGGCAGAGTTATCCATGAGGCTGCATGGTCTTTTCATCCTTTCTAAAATGTCACATGGAAATACAGTCCCCAGCTGATTAAAAGAAATGCCTTTGCACAATACCAGAGAAACAAGCCCAACTTAATGACTTTCTTCTGCCTTATAGACTATTATATCTATCTTTCCACCCACAGAAGGAAGACCAAGCTGAACAAAACAAAAACAAACCAGCAATAGCTCCTGTTATGGTCTGAGTACAGCTGGTCTCCACCACAACCCATGTTGAGACTTAATTCTTCAAAGCAACAATGCTGGGGGAGGAAGCCTAGTGGGAGGTGTTGTGGGTCACCTGGGCTCTGCTTTCATGGGTGGATTAAGAGTCTGTGGGATGGGATCAGTTGCTGCAAGAGTCATTTGTCATGTGCCGAGCACCATTTTCTCTCCTCCATTTTCTCTAGCTTCCTCTCTCACCATGTGATCACTTCTGTGCACTGCTCTCTGCCTGCACTCCCAGTTTGTGATCCCCATAGAATACAGGGAGGCCCTAGAGTCACCCAATCACATGCAGCCATTAAATTTGGACTTTCAACATCTGGAAGGAAAAGAGCCAATTAAAATTATTTTCTTTACATCACCTATGCTTAAGTACAGAATTATAGTAAGCAGACATTGGACAAACATAGAGGATGAAGGTTTAGTATGCTGTATTGTATATGTGTGTATCATCTACTTTGACTTTCAATAGTGCCTGACATGTTTTACAATGGCCCTAATGGAGAATATAGCTGGGTTGAGATGAAGTAAATCTGTCTTATTCCTTTAAGGCATATGCCTGTGTTCATTTTATGTGCAGACACTAGCATAGCATCTGGGGTAAACGTAGTGAAGAAGAAATACAATTCCTAGAAGAAATAAATTTGCAACATGTTCTTGAAGAAGTAAACAGAAGATAAGAGATTAAATCATGGGTGGGAAATGCAGGCTGATCCACTGAGGAAAGCCCCTTTAGGGAGACTGGCATTTAACTGAGAGGAACGCTAAGTACTCAGGTCCTTACAGATAACCTCAGAGAGTCCAGAGAGGAGAGCCTACACTGTGGGGATCTACAGTTCAGGGAGATGAGCCCACACTGTGGAGGGGATACCTAGGGTGAAGCCCACTGAAGGAATTTACCATTAATAAATAACTTGGACACTTTTTTCTGAGTTCTTATAGCAGCATATATTTAGAAGTGAAAATGGTCAATTTCACATAAAGTTTCTTCTATGATACTTAAAGAATCAAATCTTGCAGGTCAAAAATCCAAAATTTAAATAATATGCACTATATAGATGCTCTCTAATTAATGTTTTGATTAATTGCCAAAAAGAACACTAACTTGGTACCCTTACAATCTATATGTATCAAAATGCTAGAGACTGAGAAATAGGTTGATGAAGTTACGCATTTTCAAGAGATTTGCTTTCCATTGCAGTGAGTACACTTAGAAAGCACTATACACTTTAAGGTCGCAGAGTATTCATTCTATCTGTTCTTACTACAAAACACCTGAGGTAACAAACATGCTGATTATCTGGATAACTTGATATTGGCATTCCACGGGCACTTAAATACCATCAGTGCATCATGATGTATACAACAGATAAAGTTACCAACTTAAATTTAAAACACAGGAAGTTAAAAATAACATTAAAAAGTTCATCTTGTATAAATGTGTTCATGAATTCCAAAGTTCGTGCTTGATCAACTCTAGAGAGGAATGTGAGAATTCCACATTTATCTACATTGAAGAATTTACCTGGAGAGATAATTATTGATATTTGATGTGTGCTCTGTTTCTTTCTTTGGGAGATAACATGTGTGACCCAGGCTGGCCTTAAACTTGCGATTCTCCTATGTCAGTTTCTTGGATGCTGATACTATATAGGTATTATCACATCATGGTATTGAAATCCTAAAACTGTGAAAATGCATACTGCATGAAGCTTTTACCTCTAATGTAAAATACTAACAGACAACCATGTAACATATAAGTAGAGTAAGGTTAGCCACAGGCCACATAAATGACACATTTCCAAGGAGATAATGAAGAAGCTAAAGAGAACTTCTATCATCATCTAGTGATGTCACAGTAATGAATATTCATGCAGCTGTTGGGATACCATTATGTTAAAATAAAACACCTACTGTGTTGCCAGCCTTATAAAAGTTTAGTGCAAACAATTACAAATAGTGCACTGCTGATAAAGTACTATTCCTAGCTTATATGGTTACAAAATTTTCATCACTATTTGATAATGTACTCCTCTCCACTCAAAAAAAAAAAAGTTTACTGAAAAACAGCATGCCACGGTACAATAGCAACATCATCTTATATTTATCATGTCTCCACTAACTCTGACTCCAAGAAACGATGGAATCCTGCACCTGGGTTTATACACTATGATGCTCCTACAACACCAACACTACCAAGTAACAGTCTTCAATCCCCTTTCTTCAGCAATGTGTGCTTGGAACTACATAGCAAATAAGTATGAATATTGGCAGCATATTGTATTAGAAAAAAATTTTCACAAAAAAATGGACTGGATGAGAACAAATTCAAATTAAAAACAAAATACCTGTTCCTGCTTAAGCATCCGCGTTTTTACAAGTCTTTTGTGTTTATGTGTGATGTTATTCTCTGAGTTTTTCTAATTAAGGAAAGCTGATTTTCAAGTGTAACTGCACTATTGTCGTAGCACAAGATACTTAATATTTTTCAGAAATACTAACACCTCGATGCAGAAGACAGAATCATCTATAGAACCTCTTCTTAGAAGTTCTTCTTGCCATGGGACATGAGCCAGTGAGGTGTTCAAACTAACATGTTACAACTGCAGGCCAGCTCTCCATTCACAGATCCCTTGCTAACCTCAGGATGTATAAGGAGCACATGTGTCAGGGCTGCTAATTTTTAGTGGTAAGAGGCAACTGCATTTCCAAAGGCTTTATGATGACTCCTGATGATATAGGGAAACACACAATTTTACAAAGAATAACTGAAGAGGCTTTATTAAATTTTCCTTTCTTAAACCATCAATGGTTCTACTCACTACCTACAATTTGAAAAATCTAACGGAAATCCTTTCAACATCAGTTTGAATGCCACACATCTTTCATAATTCTGCTGTCCTTCTGGGACAGTAGGAAAATATAAATATTTGCCATAAAAACATAAAAATAAGTTAAATAAGAAGAAAAGTACCGTATAGGTACCAGAGGAGTTTTCACATGCTTAAGCTCACCAGAGTGGGTTCTAGGCTCCAGCTAAACACTCAGAATACAGTTATTTAAAACCAAATTTTAAAAGTTTTACTGTAAGACACACTGAGATTCAGGAAAAAATTCTTACACTCTTAAAGATATAACCCATGATTTTCAGATCAACTAGAGATACATGGGTGATATATCAGAATGGGGTGAATCTCCACTTCTGTCCAAGCTTCAGTGACCTGCAGGGAATTGGGAACTTCCTAAAATCACACCTAGTTAAAAGTCATAATTTGAGAGGCAGCATAGCAAATGGCATTTAACTCTGACCCTGTCAACTTACCATCTCTCCTTTGAATTCCAATTACTAAAACACTAAATAAATTACTTGGTATTTCAGCCTTCTGGTCATTTTAATCCTCCATAAATGACAGTCTACAATAAATGCATATACACTTGCTGCTAGAAAGGAGCCATACACACGGTAGAAGAGGCAGATAAAGAAACATGAGAGTGGACAGCCATCTATGCTGGCAGACCATGACTTAAGTCCACTGGGAACCAGATACAAATGTCATTTACCTCGACAGCAAATGATACTTCCTACTTCTTAATCTTGGAGGTCTTGGCTAACATGCAAAGATGACAGTTTACCTAACACCCAGGGAGTGTCATTGCTTTTAGGGAGTAGGAAGAAAGTTAGGAGAGACTGCCTGGGACACTTTCTCTTGAAGAATGGCTTCCAAGTAAAGCCCAGGGGCCCTGCTTCTCCGTCAAGTGCAGCAACCACAGATGTCCTCACACAAAGTAATGTAGGGACAGTCATCTGTGCCTGAAACTACTGCTTTTGAAATGAAATGTTGATTTGGGAATGTTCCCAACCTTGTTGGAACACACAAAATTAACTCAGAACTGCAGAACAGCTTGCAACATGAGCTTTAAAAGGGCAGTTCATGTAGGTTCTCAAGCCAGTCTGGGGAAATACCACAAACACACGTCATAGAGACAATAGTGAAACAAGAGAGGCCAGGCTCTGACCTACAGAGTAACAAGAACAGAAAAACAGTCTGGCTTTTCTTTTAAGGGCAAGTTTCAAAACCCCACCACTGGCCTGAGAAACAGTAATAAATGTTGACTATTTCTTTACATGGCGGGATAGTGGCCAAAGTTGAGATAACTGACATCCTACACTGCGTAAACTGACAAAAACACACGAAGCCACCCCCTCCTTGGTATTATGAGTCAAAACAAACTGCTGACAAACGCGAACAGCTATGTGAGGGGGTGCAACAATAACACAGAGAACACACGGGCCTCTGTTTGCCTTTCAAGGGTTACAAGGCAGCTCGGCTGATGTAAGAAAATAGCAGTTATTTTCTTTTTTAAGGCCTTTTACACAGTTAAAACGTCTCAGATGTTCCTCAAAGCCACTTAGGTTATAAAAAAGAAAAGGAGGGGTCAGCATATTTAGCAAGAATACCACAGACAAGCCTCCCAACATGCCTCTTAAAAGGAATGAAGGAGAAGTTGGGAGCTAAGGAGGTAAAAGAGGGCCTTATCTGAAATATAACATAATTTCCAGATTTGAAAATCCTTCACATCAAGAAATTTGATCATCAAAAAAAAAAAAAATGCAAGCTAGGTTCCAGAACAAGATGCCGCTATTATCTGAGGAGTTAGGGCAGGAAAAAAAAAAAAAAAAAAAAAAACAACCAGCTTCTGCCGCAGCAAGACATGAGGATGATCAGTTCTTTGGTCAGTAATACAGACCAAACAAAACTATACTATTCATGTTAAAAGTGCACATTTTGGGAGGATTCCCCAGTTGCTGCCAACTGCTATATTTGGAGTCACGAATACAACACAGAACAGAAACAAAACAAGTCTTTTACCAAAATGCTAATATAAGAATTAAAGGAAGTGAAAATAACTCATAGGGGCTCAGAGAGACAGCTAAAAAATGGATAGAAGAGCTGTGATATGCTCACTCTACAGAATGCAGGAACAGGCAGAGGCAAAGATGTAGATGTTTTCAAGAATGTGACTTTCATGTACTGCTGTATGTAGCCTCAAGGACACCCCATTCAGAAAGCACGTTATCTACAATAAATCAGGATTTCCAAATAACAGTATAGAAATTGGGAGAAGCAGCAACCTTTATATACATCTGCCAGGTCGAAGACACTCTAGAATACCATGTGGAAATGCATAGAAGTAAGTTTTGCCTTTAAAATTAATTGAACTGTATTCTTCCCTCAGAAACCCTTCCCACTCAAAGGGTCTTTCTTATTTCCCCACTCTAAAGCTAGGACAGAGATCAGAAACAGCAGACACGCTTTTTTGTAACTACAAATGTTCAAATCTGAGGTGATAAAATTCTGGAAGTACCACATATAATTTAAACCATTAAAGGATTAAAGTGACCAATGGGCTGTAAAGAAAACCCATGAGACTAAGTACCTCGGGTACATCTTACTATTTCCTTAAACTATATATAGACTAAGTAAAACAGGGAAATAAAAAGGCTTAGATGTCCAGCAACATGTCACCCAAACTAGATATTTACAAGCATACAATGAAGAACTAGTTTCCAGTTAGGGGGTATTTTAGGGTGTCTGGCTAAGAGCTAGAAATGATCTTGTTGAAAAGAGCACAGTGCGCTGACTGGCCAGCTGACTGGCATTATAAATAGTTATTTAATGAACATGAAGGGGAAAAAAGGATGAAGATGAAGAAAAAAAGTAATTTTCATGGTCCCTAGATGTGCAAATAAGTGTAGTAAGTCCTTCTGAAAAGAGGAATTCAATGCTGGAAAAGGCATCTAACGCTAACTTCTCACGCCCACAGCTGCAGCATCAGGCAAACCAAGTTCCACACCATGTGAACACACACACACATACAGCTTTTGTCAAGTTGTGAAACCTTCAACCAACACTGACCCTCCAGAGAGAAACGTGACCTAGGCAGCATTGATACAAATGTTTGCTGTACAGGGACTAATAATAAAGATAAACAATATCATTTCTAACACACCTACCATGGATCTTCCTTACCTAACAGACCAATTATTTGGGTTGAAGCAAGTTCATATTATGCAACATTTAAAAGAAAATAAAACTGCCTTCTCTTCTGAATACTATTACAAAGCATGAAATGAACCAATGTTCATACATTTGTTTCTTTAACTTGTTCACATATTCCATCTAGCGAGCCAACAAACACTCAAAGATTTACCACAAAAAGTTGCAACTGACAAAATGTAGTTCAATGGCGAAGCGCCTGAGACACATGAGGCCTTGGGACTGATCTTAACCCTGAAAACAAGTTTCTGTTGCTCACCTAGACATAAGACCATTTGGTGGAGATGAGATTTTTCAGAATACATGTTAGATATCACCCATACAGAGAGCTCATCACACCTTTGGGTGGCCAAACCCAAGATTCTTACTAATATGGTTCTAAAGCATAAATATTAGCTTTTATATTATTAATAAGATATTTGTTTGACAAAGCACTTAAAACCTAAACCTTCACACAATCCTGGTTCTGAGCAAACAGTGAGAATGCACCCTGGGTGGTTCCCTGAGCATCCCTCGGAAGGTTGCTTACTGACTTAAGCAGGAGTCTGTCCTCCCAACAACACGTGCACAGCAAAATGTGACGACAACGTCTCCCCTTGGAGCAGAGGGAAAGTTTACTGTCAGGCATAGTAACATATCCTTCTAGGGCAGAGATCATCCCTATCAAAGACTCTGCCCTTTAGCTTTGGAGACTCTCCAGGATTTGTCTTAGGGAACAAACAGGTATCATACAGGTCAATCTGTCCTGTAGGGGCTGAGGGAGAGACTCTGCACAGCTGAAAACTAAGGCAGTCCTATACTCCTGGCCAAAGGTTCTCCTACCTTCTGCTTATACCTGAAAAAGGAGCAAATGAACTTAAACTCTGTAGTCCTTGGCAAGAGAGCTTTAAAGAATGAAGCCATAAGGGTAAACTACACCAGAAGATAAACTTCTAGTGTGTATATACATATGCTCACCTTTGAGACAGTCAGCTAACACCACATTTTCTCAATCCCTATTCTCCTCTGTCTTCCTCTACTATGGAGGTTGAAATTAAAATTTTTCAGTATAAGAAAACTCTTGAAACTGGGAGGAACTAGGACATGAGTGATTTAAGACCCAAGATTAAAGAAAACAAAAACAGAACAAAACAAACAAACAGTAACTCTATTGCTCCTATTTTGTCCTTCTCTTTCTTCTATTCTGTAGCCTGGGTGGCGGGAGGGAGGCGAAGAGTGGGGACAACAGGGGGAATCAGCTATACCAAGAATTCTCCACCCAGGAGGGGAACAGAAAAGCAAAGCCCAACCTCCAAGGAAGGAAACTGCAGAGCCAGAAAGCATAGGCTTGTAATGTCACAGACAACTGTCACTGGGGTATCACTATTCACCAAACATTTTCCTAACGGAGGTGACACATACACTCCGTCTCTGTTGACGGAAGCACTTTTAATAGCTTCATGTCTAAAGCCTAGCTCAATACTTTGTGCCAGCAGCTGGCCAACTACAACCCACAGGCAAAATGCAGCCTGGCATGTTTATTGTAAATAAGGTTTTAGCAGACCATAGTCATGCCAATTAATTTATACACATTTCCTTCCTAGAGTAAAGGCAAAGCTGACTATTTCCCAGAAACAAAGTCTAACATATTTACTATGTAGCTCTACATGGTTCATGCAGCCCTGGCTCAAGCCACTTTTAGAAATACCCATTTACTGTCATTTAAGGTCTGTAACCAATTCCCTGTAACTAGATTTAAAATTGTACACAGTGTAATGCTTTGTGTTTTAATATTAAAGACAGCAACTGTCTGCCATCCACTTCCTTCTACTTCATTTCATTTGCAAAGCAAATAACTTTGCATTCATATTTATTGATTGAAGTTGTAGTTACTTATTTTAATTAGCTCTCCAGCATTTATCATGAGATGAAAAAAACAGGGATCTTAATCAAGAATAAGCACAGCTGTTAATAGTAAAACTTTTAATTCTGTATGCTTACATTTCTAAAACTTTTAAAAGTAGAAATGGCATCTAAACATTAAAACAAAAAAGTATCTGTCAATGTATGAAAGTTTATTATTGCTCAATATTGATCTCATCTTTTTCAACATAAGCTTGATAATCAGCCAATCAATTCAGCATTCATTCTAACACATTCCTGATTCTAAACACTATGAAACTAATTTGGGCTTACAAGCCTTCTCAAAAAGAGTTTCAAATAATTTGTTTACCATATTCTATCCAGTGAAGTTTCTCACACTTTGATGACCCTCTGACGAGTTTCAACTGTGTTATGTACTAAACATTTACACTTCCTTATCTGGTTCCTATTAAGAGTTGAACTGTATTGTCTAAAGAGATAAGTGGAATTTTAGAGATAAGTGGGATTCATAGTCACCCTTACAGGTGACTTTACTTGGAAAGTGTCTTTGCAAATGTGTAAACTTGAAATGTGTTACATCTCAAATCCAAATGACTGATGACCTGAGAAAAAGGTTTGGATAGACAGAGGGAGAATGAGGTAAGTGGTAGTGGAGGGGGAGTGTTAGAAATGGAAAGGAAGAGACACCCTATGATGTTAGAGACTGAGACTGGGGTAAGGCTTCCACAGGCCAAGGAAGATCAGGACTACCAGAATCTGCAAGAGACAGAGGTACACAGAGCAAGGCCTTGCAGATGCTTTGCTTTCAATTTCAGCCTCCATAACCGGGAGAGAAACAAATTCTCTTGCTTGACCCATCCAGGTAGTTGCACTTTGCTATAACAGTTCGGAAAAAAAAAATGCCACTACACTTTCCGGGCGGCCTGCATAAGTGCTACCTTACAACCAGGATCAGGTGTTTCAGACAACACGGTTCAATTAAGACATCTGACCCACTGTTCTGTTTCACCTGGTCCTCCACTGTACCTCCCAACAGGGTGAGCTTCTAAGTTTATTACTGTAGTCCTTCGAGAGGAGTACTTACCAAGACCTCCTCTGTGTATCTTGTTGAAATGAGCACATCTATAAACTAGTGATATACCTGTGTGTACACAAACAAGAACTCAAGCCCAAACAATGATGTTAGGGGGGACCGAAAATATTGAAATGGATTCAGAAAGCTGAAGGATGTTTTACATACCACAGACAGCCCTGAGCTCTGTTCCATCTACACCCTCCCCAATTAGTGTTAAATGCTAATCCTTTTGGATTCCTGGAAATTCTACTTCATTGTTTAATGGCTGAAAAGCTAGAGTCCTCTCAAGAGTAGATATCCAAGCACTCCCATGTTGTAGCATTATCACCATAGAGGCTTGCCTGCTTTATAAACAGACTTTAAATTAGCTCCGTAAGAAACTGCCAAAGGAGCTTTCTCTAACTAAATAACAAATCTGCCACTTGAAAGACATCATTCATCAACCTTCTTTGTGGGAGTGTTGTTATTATGAAACTAAAAACAAGCATTCTTTCTTAAGTGCTTCTGGATTTTAATTATCAAATCTGAATGTCACCAGATATTTACCAGCAGGAAAACATCAATTTTAATAAGCTGCCTTAAAACTGAAAAACATAAAAGTTATTCAACCATAAGCCAAGTTCATTGGAGTCTTGTGCATTTGTTTACTGTCTTATTGCATATTGGTTATCTCAGGAATTTATAAACATTTAATAAACTGGAATCTGCAGGGACAATGCCCAATTTAAAAATCCAGAAAATATATGTGCATAAAGTGTAATCTTGACTTGAAAGCTATTAAAACAAGATGCAAAAAATTATGAAAACCAGGAGTTAAAGGTTGAATAATAGTGGGTTAGTCCTGAAATCAAATAAACCAAATAAGCAAAAGATGCATGGATTATGTGCAAATATTTTATTAAAATCCTTTTAAGTAGAATAAATTCTAAATAACATCTGAATAATTTTGTTTTCCTGTATATTTTGGAAAAGGGACACCAAGGAAGAACTTGCTACAAAATAGACAGTTTCACTTTTCATCAGAACACAAATCAACTATAAACTAAAAAACATACTTTGTATCTAGTAAACAAAGCAACAGGGTTACAGTTAACCAAACACACTATGCTATGCTATAAAGTCTTTAACAGTCAAGAGTCTCCAGGCTCTCTTGTCCACCATAAGTCTCTATTTGTTTAATTCTGAAAACATTTGTCCAAGTAACTTTCCTGTGACCTCGACATTAATGATGTGCTAAAGATATTAGTCCCGTCATTTCCAAGGCTTACAGAAGTCTATTCATTGTTTCTGAGATGCATGAAAATATTATTATTGGGAACAAATAAATGTTTTATTTTACTCACATATAGTGAATCAACCCTAAAACTATGGTTAAGTTTCTCCAAAAAATAGAAAAAATTCCCTTTCCTGTGGGCAGACAGATTTCTGCATAGAACATTAATGTTTTAATTATCTAGCTTTGCATTTAAAAAGACAAAATGCCTAGAATGCAGAAGTATACAAAGTTTAAATACTGATTGTGTTAAAATATTGTTGTTCAAAAAGAAATTTGTAAGTTTGTTTTACTTAGAAATCATATTTTTTGCTTGCAATTTATATCTCTTTTCCTCACAAACTCAAAAAGGTTATAATTTTCACTATTAGCAAGTGGAAAATAGAGTCCATTTTAAATAAATAAAATCATTTGCTTTCATGCACTGTTAAATAATAGGTATTTAACAAAACAGAAGGCATCTGATACCAGGAGAACTTAATCTCCTGACTCAGCCAGTGCAGTGCTAGAATTATCGGTGAGGGTCACCATGGCTGACCTAAGTTTACACATAATCCACATCATAGCACTCTCTGCTCAAAACAATGATGACCTACAGTAGTATGGGCAAAGGAAGCAGGTTTGTTTGTGGTATGTGTTTATTAGTATTTGGGGGTTATCAAAAGGGTTGCTTTGTTCTTTTCTCCTTTTATTTTTTTCCAATTCAACTTTTAGCTAAACTATATGTTTAAAAGATCTGTTCCATAATATTCTGGATAGCTATCTTTCATATCACGGCCTAGATATAGCAGGGAGTGTTAGCAAGTCCATGAGGAAAAGGATAGTTTATTAACACAGCAGATGCCAGGTCTTTGTTTGCTCAGCTTAGTCAGTGGACAACAACAACAAAAATCTGCCTGATGTTTCTGTAGTTTCAAGTAAAGGCTAGCTACTGAAAGGATTAGCTTCTCTATGCTGAAATACACTCCCATTAAACCTTAAAAAGCATGAGCAATATTATGTGAAACAGGATAATACTGCTCCCTCCTACGCAAGCACTTGCTCTATGTTTTCTGAGAATGGATTTGTCTTCTACAACACTGGTGTACAAAGAGTAAAAGCAGGGCTTTGAAATGATATTAGCAAGACCACATCTACATTATCTCTGTGTGCATTTTTTTAAAGCCTTTATCTTCTCCACAGACAGCCTTTCAAATGCAGAGCTACGTTTTCTCACCTAAGCTAATTTTTTGTTGTTGTTTCAGTAGTGAAGCACATGGGAGAGAAGAAGGTATGTGCACTCTGCTCATTGGCATAGCTCCTAAAACCATGTTCTTAGACCATCCTACGTGAATGTCCAACCAGGCTTTAGACAGCAGCTCATTAGTGCTTACTTTACTAATGGAAGATAAAATTTACTCTGAACACAGGCAACTGAAAATAAAACTGCCAATAAAATCACAGAAGTAAAGGTTGTAACATTGGTCAGCAGGAATTACCCTTAGGCCTATGGCCTCTGCGTCCCCCAAACCAACAGGAGTCAGTGTCTCCTTTTCCCATGCCCTAAGTTGACTTCTTCACATGCTGCTACCCACCATGCACATTCACATGTAATCTGTATTCCACATTACTTTCTGACACTTCCCAGAAATGCCCGACAGATTGAGTTAAACATCCAGCTGAAGACACATCAACTCAACCCAGGTGAGGTTCAATTGTTTCTCTAATACCTAAGTAAATAACACATGAGAAGAATAACGCGGAGGAGGATGACTGTAGCAATAAGGCTGCCTTCCCACCACCCCCTTCATCGCCTGCACATGCCTTTTCTCTGTCAGATACCATCACTCTGCCAACTCTTCAGGCAAGCAGCTTTCACTGGGCCTTAAATGTCTACTTTGAAAGCACGTACATTTATCTAGCTCTAATTTCTATCTCACTTCTTCTATAGCACTAACAAAGAAAAACACTGAAAGCTGTTTGCTTATTTTACATTCAGTTGTTCTACATATTTTGCACTGGTTGTATATCATATTAGCATGGGATTGCTTTAACAACCTGGGCCACCTGTTCTTTAGCAGCCAACTAGCACAGCTCCAGTTTCAGGATTGATAACCATTGTTTTTGTTTGGGGTTTATTATTTATTTATTCGCTTTATATCCTAATTGCAGACCCTCCTCCCTGTCACCCCCTCACACATCCCTGCTCCCAATGTTTTTATTTACATTTAATTTTAAGATAAAGCCAGGAAGCGACACATTATTGATATACCAGATACATGGACATTGAACATTTTAACAGGCACTCATCCAACACAACTTTATCCACTTGAAAAGTGCTGGTTTAAGTTGAAATCAAAATGACTATTTCTACTAATGTTCTTCATTACCAACTTAATAATATCACTGTTCCCCGTGAGTCATTACAGAACCAGAGAGGACCGTCCAGAAGATTTATATGATTCCTAACAACAGTATGTCTGACTTGATTAGTGGTCATTCTACTAAACAGTATAGCCAGCAGCCAAACTTCCACGAGAACATTCTCAGAAGTTTCTTTAAGATTCTACAAAGCTAAATGCCACAGAGCTCCATGTATAATAACATATCTCAAATAAGTTTGCACTGAGACTCCAAGGGTGCTTAACGGTGAATGTGCACGATTACATGACTACCAGAGCGACACAAAACAGAAGTCTATGTTCTTGATACATATGCCAATGGTATGTTATAAATTATCATCAGACAATTATTTAGCACAGAAAAATGTATACATTAAAAAAGGTTGGCTAGACTATTAAAGGTTATGGATGATAGTAAAATACAATAAAGGAATATGCTATTCTAAAATACAAACTACTGTATTTCTTCTTATACTTGATTTTCAAGACAGAATAATTACATTTCCATGGATAGTTAGGAGGTACAACCGAAGTTTACACAGCTGTCCAATCCTGACCAGATAATCTTATCTACCATTGTCAATGGAAATCTACATGCAGTCAACAAAATTTGGTATGTGTCCTATGATTTTTTTTTTACAATCAAAGCTACAAATACAAAACTATTCGTATAGTGGTAATTATGATATATCTACTGAGCTGGAAAATACTTCACGCTTTTTGGGAAGACATAAAAGTGGGATACAAGTTTACTACATCGATTAAAGCTCTACTTCTACTCCAAGTGCTAGTCACATACCTTGTAGGCATCCTGATATTTTAAAGTGACTAAACTAGAAAGCCAAGATCTTGGAGGTTACATCTGAATAGGAATTATAATGACACAATTACAATGTAAAATGTAATGTAATTACAATTACAGTGTAAAAGCAAAAATTTAGTTTTTTTTTTTTTAAGTTTTTTGTTTTGTTTTGTTTTTTCATCAAATCTGGATTCTAAAACCTTGGACCACCTTGTAGAGCAGGTAAGAGTAACCGCTCTGGTCTCTCTCCACTTTGCTGCCAGAACTTTGTGGCAATTCAAATTCTTATTGATGAGAGAATCTTTAAGCTTTAAAAGTAAATAAATATTTATGTCATTTTACTTTTGGCAGAGTGCTTTGATACGCTTGAATTTGATGGTTTTATATGCCCTGTGTATTTGTTTGGCCAGCTCTTAGAATTCCAGAGCCTACATACCTAGATAACTAAAATTTCCACTACACAACCCTAAACCATCTCAAAGTAAATGAGGTTATGTTTTCTGATATAAAAAAAAAAATTACATGTTTCTTAGAGGTTTTTCTAATTTAAGGAACTCAAAATCTGACCGGTAAATTAATTCACCCAATGTTACGACATGATGTACCTTAATTCATACTGGTTTTCTAGCTGGAAATACTTTTACTATCACTGAATATCCTAGGTAAATTTAAAGTAGCTCAGAAAAGGGGAAAAAAAAACTATCTATTATCTAGCTGAAGACAAATATTGAAATTCAAAAGCTAAAGAGCCAGATTACAAACATCAATGCACCCTTTCATAAAGAATCATGGGAATAGAAGCCTATTATCCTGTTTTAAGTAAATATTTAGGTACTGGCAGGTCTGAAGGTCACTAAGAAGAGACCCTTATCTCATAATCAGCAGCTTGAAAAGCAGGCACTGCAATTGGAGGACTTAATTGGTCAAAAGAATGTGACCTGAATCCTATCTCTGTCCTCAAGTGGAAACATGACATTCTAAACAGCCAACAAAATCTCACTGACTACCATTGAGTTTGGAAACTTTCTGGTAAAGAAGGGACATGGTACTGCCCCCACACTTAAGTGGGCCTGTCAATCATCTGAAGAGGAAAGTCCCCTCAGAAAAGACATCTGTTCTAGAAACTTTGAGAATTAGTATAAGGTCTACTACGGAAGAGTGGAGATTGGCATAATGAGCACTTTAGCTACTGCCCACATTCACGCCTGAGGAAGGACCTACTTTTCTCTGTAAGAAATGCTGTTTTCTACACTGCACTTTGTGTGTCTGATTGTCTGAACTGATCCAGTAGAGCTCACAAGGACAGAGAATCAGAGTGATCGATATCCCAGTAGTATTAGGAGGTGGAGGCAGTAGGGTTAAGAGGTCAAGGCAAGACATAACTACATAGAAAGTCTGAGACAGGGCTGAAGAGATGGCTCTGCAGTTACTGGCTGCTCATCCCGAGGACCTGGGTTCAGTTGCCAACACCCACAAAAGTGCTCACAACTGTCTGTAACTCCAGTTCTAGAGGATCTGATGCCTTCACACAGGTGGGCAAGAAAAACACCTGGGCATATAAATTAGAGGATTAAAAATAAAATAAAAAGTTTGAGGCCATTCCGTTGGGGATGGGACACAGAGCAGAGATAGAGAAAGACACAGACAGACAGAGACAGTCAGAGACAGAGGGAGAACAAGAACACAACTTTACTATAAAGTGACGACTGAAACTAATGTCCTCTCAGTCTCTCCCTAGCCAGTTTCTCACTTAATGCTCAAAGTATGGATACTGAAGCAACATCCACTCATAGTTACTGCACCAACAGATTCAAAGTGAATCTAAAGTACTCCATCTCCAACACCCGATGCTGATGTAGATAAGCATCAAGAAAGCTCACTCATTATAGGTGGGAATGGAAAACAATACAGTCACTATGAAAGTCTAGAATTTGCAATGTTAAACACAGGCAAGTCATATAATCTAACAATAACCCTCATAAGTATTTACCCTGATGGACTCAATGTTTCTAGCAGTTCCAACGGAGCTACCAAGTTTTAGGCAATCAAAGTGCCCTATAGCATGAGAGCGAGTATATAAGCAAAGTGTGGTATAAGCATACAATGTCAAAATCCATAAAACAAAAAGGGGACTATCGTGCTATAAAAAGAGCAGCAGGAAGCCAGTTCGAAAAGCTACTTATTTCACTCTGTCTAGAACATTTTTGTCATTTTGGTTGTAAGTCTTTAACAATCGAGCCATTTATGCAGCCCAACATAGGGAGTGTTTATGGAATATGGGTAGATACATAACAAGTACACATTTATAAACCATAGAACAATAAAAGCAGTGAACCCTAATACAAAGTGATCAATACTGATTCACTGCTGGTAGTGTGTACTACACTAATGCAAAGATGGCACTGTGGTGAAGCTCACTTCTCAAGGCTGAGCATGGCCAAACCCATCACAGGGTTGATACTGTATGATGACCTACAGAATACGTTGACCCCACCGTGATGGCAAGAAAAAAGCAGACAATGATAGCTACAGCCATAGAAATGGAACTTTTAACATGATCTCGTACAGTGAGGTAGAGGGTTCACCAGACCCTTGACTGTTCACCTGAAAGTCCACTTGCCACTGCCTCCAAGACCCATGGCTCTTTGCATGGGGGCGAGGGTGACATAGGAAGAGAAAGGTTAACTGAAGATAGCATTCCAAAAATACAGCTTCAGAGCCATCACCGATGCTAGGCTGGTACTCTGCAGTGAAGCTCTCAAGACTGCTGTCACCCAATCTCTATAGATATACCCCAACAATCACACTGGTTTAGCACGCTGGGCTTGGATAGAACTGTTTCTTTGTTCTGTCGGTGGCCTCTCTCGGAAGAGGAGGTGCTTATTCACATGCCTCCAGGAAAATTCATGGAAAAGATGCAAAATTGAGAAGACTACTTGCCTGGAAGGAAAGAGGATGAACTACTGTGAGCAGTCTTTCTGTGACTCAAGCTACTCTAAAAAGTGATCTACAGAAAAGCCAGATCATTGGCTCAGGTTTAACTCTCTGCCTGACCTTTTGCCAAACTTAAATAATGGGAAAAGTAAACACACAAGGAAATGACTTATTCCACAAAACATATGCATGGCACATCTGTTAATTCTGCGACAAAAAGCAACACAAAGAACATGAAGTAATGAACAGTACACTTCTTAAGTGTACTCACCTGTCCTGAGACTGCTCTTCATACATTCTCTCCTTGCCTTCTTTAAAAAGTCGTATCGCTCGCTTTGACTTCTTCATTAGGCCATCAATGTAGACTTTGAAATACTCATTCTCACTCAATTGAGCGAGCTTCTGGCTGTCATCAGACTTACTCAGTATAAGTCGCAAGTGCTGATATGTATCGGGTAAAATATCAAGTATATATGGTGGGCTATTTTTCAACTGAAGCTTGGGATTTTGGCACAGTCTTACCTAAAAACAAAGAAAGAAAAAATAGATCAATGATAAGATGAATAGAACTATGCCCCCTTTCTTTTCCACAATGTAATCTATGATACGAATTACTCATTCAGTTTACAAAAGACCCACAAATACTTTTCTCTTATAACAACCAAATCCTATTCTCTTATTCCATGCACTTTCCTATATGCTACCGTCATTTTCAACTCTGAACATTTTGATCATCTTTTCTATAGTGTCATAATGTGTACAGCCTAGTAGAATGCCAGTAAAGTAACCACTAATCACCTTGTAACATTAATATTCTTTTTAATGAAAGCAAGCAGCCAATGAAAATAGAATTTTAAAATGCTGTTTCACTCTGTTCACTCTGTTCATGGCTAGAGCTATTTTGCAGATTTTAATTAATATTTTGATGCATTGTTTCTGAGCCCTGCGGAGGACTTTTAACAGATAGCCTTTAACCAGTGAGTTATTAAGCAGTTAAATGGGTGTCAGGTCTAAACAAGCCTTTCTCCCTCACAGTGTCTACCAGGGCTGTAAACATGTGACGTAGAGCGCTCAGTCACTCCACCAGGTGCCACCCAGTCACTGGAGCATTAAACAGCAAGCACTGCCTGCAGAACTGAAAATACTTTCTGCCAGGAAAAAAAAAAAAAGAAGTGGTAATTCAAATCCATACCAGGTTCACTTTTATATGCTGATATGGCACAGCCATTAATAAAGGCTGGTTTATTCTATCCCTGTGACTGGGGTATTGTGAACCCACCAATTCACTCATTTGAAAAAGATCTCTGGGAATTGCATACTGCAGTCACAAGATTGGCATGCAGCACTCGTGACAGGGTGAAAGTCCACCCGCAGGAGGATCTATTATGTCAGTGCAGCATAAGGCCCTGAGTCCCTCACGTGTGGCCTTCCTATAGGTTTTATGTATGTTTTGTTTTTATAAAAGATTTCAGGGCAAGGCATTTAAAACACAATAAATGAGCAATCCTGTCATCTTCTTTCCCATAATATTGACCCTCCTTTTGGGTAGCAATGGAGTGGCTAAGGACATTTCTGGAACCTGGCTAACAGGAAGCTGAGTTAGAGAGACATTCAGGTTTAGAGACTATATGCAAAGCATGCAGTCAGCACCATAAATTGTGAAATTATGGTCGGCAATGTGAAATAAGCCAGAGAGACAGAGAGGTAAGAACACTGTGTGATCTCATTTATATACAGAATCTAAAAATGAAGAAGTGAAATAAGTAGAAACAAAGTTGAATAATAGCTGTCAAGAGCAGGAAGAAGAAAGTGGGGGAAGTAGGTCAAAGGGGACAAAGTGAAGTGAAAGAAGATGAACAAGTCTAGAAATATAACAAAGCACAGGGACCACAGCAGTGTCACCTTGTACACTAAAGTTGCTAGGGGAAAGGACTGCAGACACTCTTTATGTATATAGTATTAAGTTTTATTTCTTTACTTTATATCCTGAATGCAGGCCCCTCCCTCCTCTCCTCCTGGTCCTGCGCTCACCCATCTTCCCACTTTCCCCACCTCCCCTTCTTCTCAGAAAAGGGAGGCCCCTCCTCACCCCCCACCCCATACCCATACAACTCTCCCCAGCACACCAAGTAGCATCCAGACTGAGCATATCCTCATCCACTGAGTCCAGGTAAGACAGCCCTGTCAGGGGGAAGTGATCCAAACGCAAGCAACAGAGTCCATATCAGAGATATCCTCTGCTCCACTTCCTGGGGAGCTCATATGAAGACCAAGCTGCCCATTGGTTACATATTTGTAGGGAGTCTAGGTCTACTACATGTATGCTCATCAGTCGGGGCTTCAGTCTCTGATAGGCCCCACGGGTGTGGGTTAGTTTTCTCTGTTGGTCTTTTCATAGAGCTCTTGTCCCTCAACCCTTCTATCCTTCCCCCATACTTCCAACAGGACTCCTTGTTTGGCTGCAGAGTCTTAGCACTTGTTTAATCTACTGCTGGGTACAGTCTCTCAGAAGAGAGTTATGCTAGGCTCCTGTCTAACTGCAGACACTCTTACTACAAAATAAGGCAGACACGTTTACTCTTTTGGCTATGATACTTCTTTCTCTATATAGCTATATCAAAATATTGTGCTATAAACCTTAAAGATATGCAATTTATAATGAAAAAAATTTTAAATATGGCTTCAGGAACACACAAGTACTATAACATTGACTATCCCGCTATGGGGCCAGAAAGGTGCACTTCAACATGCTATCCAAATGGCATCGTGGAAGTCAGGCTGGGAAGTGCATGTAGGTAACAAAAGAGACTGAGAACAAGAGGCAGCATGTCAGACAGCAAATATGTTTTTCTCAACATGTCAAATTTTTAATTTGCTAGATATCTGTTACTGCTGTTTGTTTGTTTGTTTGTTTTTACTCCAAGGAAAATCCTCTTTCCTAATCAAACTTATATACTACTTTAGGCACCCTCCAAATGATAATGGTTTCATGTTTCAGCACTTGCTTCTGGACACCCACCAAAGTGCTATCACAAACAGAAAATGGGTGAACTGTAGTAATTTCAGGAAGCATGTACACAAGTTAAACTTGTCAACAATCAATGAAATGAACAACCTTCACACTATCACATTTTCTTTGGTGAAGATACCATTATATACTTTTCTGTTGTTAAAAAAAAAAAAAAGAATAACAACAAAAAGCATGCTGGCTTAAACTGTCAGGCATCGACCTTTAACACTAATTCTTACAATGACCTGTTGCATTATCCTAATTTCTCCCACTGTGTACATAGTTCCTAAGCCAGAGGATTCTAGCACATAGTATACAAGTAATAAATGAACAGGTAATAAACAGGTTCAGTTGACTGAAAAGAATCAGCACACACACACACACACACACACACACACACACTTTTGTCTTTTAAATTGTGAGCCTAGTCTTTAATGACAGAACCACCATGCACAGACATATATATGCACATACTTCATACAAATGGTTTGACTATGTAATTTGCTTAATTTTCTTAATTGAGTTCTGTAAGTATACAATTAACTCTCCGGAGATAAGAGTTTGATTTAAATGTAAGAATACTGCTTTCATCCTCAAGAGATTTCCAGGCAAGGACCAGATAGAATCTCCCTGATTAAATAATACCAAGTTTTTATATAGTGAAAAGGGCTGACAGAGCTTACACAAATGACAAAGGGAAAGGTGTGTGTGTGTGTGTGTGTGTGTGTGCATGTCTAGAAGTAAGAGGACAACTTAATAGAACTAGTTCTCTTTTTCCACCATGTGGGAAGACGGAGAATACTTAGGTCACAGGCTTGGCTGCAAATGTCTTTACCTACTGAGCCATCTTTTCAGCTCCAGCTTTTCAGTCCTTGAAACAAAGAGATAGCCTGAGCACAGGTGAATTTCAAAAATACCACCAATCTCTTATGCTGGACACAGCTCAGTTTTAGCAACATGTCCTTGTAAAACGTCACAGACTGATGAATTATTAACTTGTAAAGAGGGCAGCTTCAAATTCATTTGTTCCATTGGTTAATTTGTTAACAACTTACTGAAAAACATCACATATTTTTTTAGACATTCCAGCTCTTTGGTAGATACTTTTAAGTACTGTGGATATATAAGTCACCATCATCTCTACTTGACATTTTTCTCACTTGCTTTTTTTTTTAAGTATAACTTCATGTGGAAACACACTGCTTGATTAAAGGACAAACTCTCTGGATAACTCCCATACACCAGGTTCTGAGCTATGTGCCAGGAAATTATGGATGAGCAGAACATACTTCCTGCCTTAAGGAGTCTGGCAAACAAGACCTCTTTCTATATAATTAACTTAGGAGCAATGTGATTCTTGCTCGAAGGGATCTTAGAAAAGATCTCATCCAATCCATTCATTTCCGGATTTAAAATGCTAAGAACTACAATGATTAAGGGACAGTTAAAAAACCATTAATCCAACACAAGGGCTTGCATCTTCTTAATCTCAGGCTCCTCTTCTTCCTGGCTATACTACAATTTAATTAGAATTAGGCATATAATTAATGATTCCTTTCTAAACTCATTTCCATTTTTATTTTATTCCCTTTGCAGATTTACATGAACTTCATGGCCCATTTGTTAATTCAAGAAAAGTAATATACACACCAGGCATTGTTCAGGCAGAAGGAAGACAAAGGAGTAAGTCATAGACCTGTCCTCATGGAGTGTCTACTGGGAATAGTTAGGGGTGTAAGAAAGTATCACAAAATTTAGGATTGTGGTGAGGGCCCTTCCAGGCTCTAAGAGGAGAAAACCAGCAGCTAAGCCACATTCACAAGAGCATCAATAAAAGCATGCCTACATTTTCAGAAAGGAATATTCCAGCTGAATCATTATGTAAAGGCTTAAGAGACACCTGGATAAAGGAAGGGGTTCATGCAGGTGTGCTAAAGGAGGGGTAAGGGTACAGGGAGGCTGTTGGCATACTGTTCAGAAGACATGAAAGAGGCTGGGCTGAGCTGGGGCACCAGGACCCTGCAACCTACTCTGGTTTCAGAGTTAGCAAAGGACAAAGCAGAACTGAGGAAGCTGAGCTGCAGCATGCCTTTGAGAGTGCAGTTCATCAGCAGGATTACTACTAAACTCTGTGATTTATGACCACTCCTGCCCAAAATGAATAATCCTATCCCAGGACTATGACTTCTAAGCAGGTCAAATTCAATTCCATTCAATAAATATTTATTGAGTGCTTGCTTTGTGCAAAAAAACTACAGAGGCAGGGAAAGAAAAATAGCCTTTCTAAAAACAGTGTATTAAGGGGGAAAATGAAGCTTACCACAAGGTTAGTGTTCTTGTAGAAATATCTGAGCTGCACCCTACAATGAGAGCTGGTGGCCAAGCAGAGAATAAAGCCATGTTATATTGTGCAATAAAGGGCATTTTAAGGCTCAGACTGATAATTAAAAGAATTGGTCAACATAATCACTTTTCTTTTTAACCAGAAAAGAAAAAAAATAAAAAAATCAGGTTTCGAAAAAGGTTGAAAATTCTATCAATGAATCAAGGAATTTTGGACTTCTAAAGGGAAGTCTTTAAAAACCTTGAAAAAACTTTCTCAGTGTGACATGACAGCATTAAAACATGGAAAGGCAGCCTGTTAAGGATTAGTCCTCGGTACCCAGATGACTGACTTAAGGACCAGAAACTCTATCGCACCACAAAACCGACACTTGTATTTAATTATATTTAAAGATGTTGATGGAGACGCTCTATGTGTACATATAGTCTGTTTATTCAAATACATAAAATTTTTGTTTTTCATATACATACTGGTATTTCAATAAACATAGGAAAATGTAATCATATAATTATACATTTTCAACCATATCAGAGCAAAGGCACAAACATAAAAACAGAATTTAATACTGAAAATTTCAAGCTATTAATTACTCTTGGAGTGTTATATTTAAAGTTTTTTGCCTGTGTCTTAAAATTTCCAGCCAAAAGTAATAAAGAAGTTTTAGATCACCTAACATACCTTGCAAATAAGGTTAAAACTAACTCCTAACCCTATAAAAGAAATTTTACAAAACCAAATGAAAGTGTCAGTGGTAAGGAACTGTGTCTATACTGTAAAGAACTTTCATTCCAAAACATACTTCATTTTATGGAACATTCAATGATACTAAACCAAGTTACGGAAGCTCCAAACCAAGCGTGAATGTCGTGTTTATATGTGCAGTGCTGCGGACTGGGCCCAGGCTCTCAGGCTCAGCTCACCTTCTACTACAACTGAGCTAAACCCCCAAAACCGATGTATCTCCCTCTCTTTTCCTTAGGTAGTATGTTAATTACAACATTTCTCCTTTCCCTTTCCTCCCTCCAAATTCCCTCTTATAGCCTCCCCATGCTACTTCCAATTCATAAGTTCTTTTTTCTTAGTTGTTATTGTATGCATACATATATCTGCATATCATATACATGTATGTGCATATATATGCACATATGTATCTGTAAATGTAACCTGATGAGTCCATACAGTACTATATGTATGTATTTTTTCAGGGTTGGACAACTCCCAATGGATACATGCCTAAAACCTTCCTACACCTAAGACTTAGGGAACATTGCTGAAGAAAGGGCAGAAAGACTGTAAGAGCCAGAGGAGCAGGCACTTTGGTGAGTAATTGTGTCTCCTAGTATCATGAAAAGCTATGCCTATAAAGTCTCAGCAACATGACCGACAAAACATGAGCTGAACAAGGAGGACATCCCCGTACATTCAAAGTGGAAAGGGGAAATCAATTCTACACAAATAACTACAGACAACTGAGTAAAGCTAGGAGCAGGAAAGGTGGTCTTCCCAAAGAACATACCAATTGCAGATCTTGTATTTCATAGACTGAATACTGTCTTTAAAATGAAAGCCTTGCTTGCCCTTGTTCTGTAAACATTATCAGAGGTTTTTACTCCAGTTACATGAATGTCACTGGAATAAATGGCATCTGAATGTCTTTAGGTTCTTTCCATCTTAATTCAGGAACCTCAAAAACATATAAAAGAATAAAGCATATGCATAATATTACATAGTAATTCAAAATAATACAGCACTCTTCACAAAATATTAGACAGAATAAAGCTAGCATATAAAATTGGCCATGAGCTTAAGACAGGTGATAGTGGGATTTAGAGAAGTTTAATCCCTTTATGTTTTCCAGTGGCAGTACCTTTAGGAGGCTAATATTAAAAGTACCACTCATGAAACAACTCCTTAGAGTTAAAGTACTCATTGTATATTCATTTTCTGGAGAACATATCTGTTTTCCTCACTTTGTATAAAGAAAGGTTCCACCAAGCGTTTGCTAGAGAAGAGGATACAAGGGAGAGAGTTAAAATATCTCGGGGAAAAATATATACATATCAGATATTCATATAATTATTGAATGAATCGCTCTAAAACTGAATATAAACTTTGGAGAAAAGTTTAGTAGTACCCAATGTAAATAGTAAACATCTTTTTTTTAAATTTACAACCTGTAAGAGAAACAACACTATACAGCAGTGTGCACCACATTAGAGACACAGACATTGTAAATAGTATCATAAACTACTTCTTGCTAACCCAACAGTAAATATAAACTCAAAACTTCCTTGTATGTGCCTCACTTCCCTCTTGCCTACATGGAAATTATACCTATCTGCCAAGGTTAAGCACACTTCTAGTAGCTTCTATGTAGCTTTCCCCTTCCATGTTGTAACTTAGACTGCCTTCAGTTATTCCTTTTACTTGTACATCTTAAATCTTTCTCTGTTTCTGTCTTGCTCATGCATAGATGGACACACACACACACACACACACACACACACTCACACACTATAAAATTAGTTCAACCCTCAATAAACCCTAAAGCTATCATAGCTTTCTTTTTGTCTGTTATTACAGTGAACCACTAAATAATCTCCATACACATCCTAATCCGGCCCCATCACAAGTAAAATTAACGTGCCAAAGTCAACAATAGCCTCTGATTAGGAAATCCAATGACTTCCGAAGTTTTACCCTGTTTAAATTTGGCTTTGTAAGAACTTGAAGGAATCCTCTTGACACTCTGTATCCAGGAATCAATACATAACTGTTCTTTTTCTACCTTTCCATTCCTAGTCTATGCCAAAACTCTCTTACCTTTACTACCTCTAAATAAAATACCCATCCTACTCCCAAGAACTGATTTTCTGCCTTTGTCTCTGACTCTATTGCTCTGCCTCATAACTCCTTTATGGTGCTATAGCTTGAGGTGCTATGCCTAGGAACACCTCTACCAAATACATGGCCCTGGTTTCAAATTCTCTCTGAACTTTAAACCCAACTTTCTGACTTCAAAATCAGTTTCTGTCTTGTAGATGATACTCAACGCAAAGCAAACAAACATACCAATGCTACAGCTCAGCCTCCCCTTTCCGGCGCCCCGTCTCATTAGGGGCTCCACTGCCTTCAGAGTCAACCAGGTTGAAAACCTCAAGTCACTTTCACTTCACTTTCTCTTTCATTCTTCAACCCTCAAGAATCTCAGAGACCTGTAGCTTTTCTTCCAAAAGCCTTCCATTTTTGCAATATGCTAAGGCAAGTGTCAGGTCTCTACAGCAGGTCTTTTTAAGTTCTTTAATCGCTTTAATTCCTCTCCCTAATCATCTTTTGCATTAATCCAACTTCAGAGTCAGCTGGAATATAAAAGACTAGCCTTGATTTTTTTTCTCTCTCCATGCTCAGAAATTTTATTTTATATGCCAACCAAATAACTGGAGTCCATTTTTTAATATCAAAAGTTCTGTCATCCTCTTCTACTTTACGCTCTCTTACTCAACAATCTCTCTTCACTCCTTCACACAAATAAGCTTTACAGTCCCCGAGTTCAAACTAGAATACAATTTCTCACCTCCAGCAAGCAAGTCACCCCATACTAGTACACAATTTACACCATGCCATAGCACTTATTTAATATATCATGTGATAGTATTTAAAAATGATGTTTGTCCAGAGCGACAATTAGGGGGTGAGGAGGGGAAGGTAAGGAAATTGACAGCATATAATCAACTTTTGAAAGAAGGTAAAATCTAAATGTTAAAATATTTTAAGAGATAAAAAATGATTAACAACTAAAGTTTCCATTATATGTCTCCTTTCCTTTATAGCAAAAGACCAATTAACTCTTGACAGAGTCCCTTTAAAACTTTCACTTTAGCAAATTTTCCTAGGTGTTACTAGTTGCAATCTTTAGAAGCATACCTATTATGTCAGCACAAATTCAAAATCTAACTCAGTGATAAGCAAAATTGCCCAAATGACTAGTGTGTTGTTATACCCAATAAAGATTTAATAGGGCTTAGAATTCTACTAATGAATGACTTCAAGAGAAAAAAACAAACAAAAACAAAAACAAAAAAAACCACAGATAATTCAAATCAATGTTATTCCCTTTATCAAAGACAGAAGTAACATCCAAACTTTCTTGGCTGATGATACAGGACTATAATCTCAGCTACTCTGGAGGCTGAGGCAGAAGGACCACAAGTTCAAGGCCTAGCTTGGCTACAAGAGCGAGTTCAAAAACAATCTGAGCAATTTACAATGGCCTTGTCTCCAAAGAATAAATAAAAAAATTTAAGTCAGAAATACCCTAGGGAAGTAACTCAGCCCTGAGTAGCGCAGCTGTTCGGTGTGGCTTTAACAGCCAGTACTGGTCAGGGAAGGGGAACTCTTATTTTAAATCTTGTAGAATCTTTCTCAGATGTATGACTTTTAAGAAGTTCAACTTTTAAGAAGTAATATTATTTTTTAAATATGTATATATAACTTATGCATCATTGATTGACAAACTTTAAATTTCATTCTGGTGAAATTATACACAGAGAAAATAAATTCTTTCAAATCTAAGTGATGTACAATGGGTAAAAGACAAGGAAATGCTAGGTGGTATCATCACTTTCTAAGTGCTTTTAACACTTATATACCAATGTAACTTCAAATAAATGGTAAGAGCAGCAAGAGAAAAGCATCGGCAGGTACTCAGTTTGCTTTGCTCTTTATCATCAATTAATTATTTTCTAATTTCCCAACCATGTACACTCAGTGCATTTAGCATCTATTAGAAGGAAAATGTTTTTTTCTTTTTCCCATCACCTGGTTCAGACTCCTGCAAACCACACTCAGGAACCTCAGATTAATAAATTATGACTCCAACCACACCTATTAGCAACCATTTCCTTAACCTCGCTTCAGCATTTCCAACCCAAGTACAATAATGGTGTTCCTAAAAGGCTAGGGCAGCAGAGTCCAGACAGAAATCCAGTGTCTAGAACAAGGTGAGATCCTCTACTATGCCTCCACTGTGCTTTGTTCAAGTCCATACTCCAGCCTTTTTTATACTGCATGTCCTCCTTAGATACTGCCCTCCTGGTTTACAGACCAAAAATAGGTCTATGTCTCACTTAGTCTCCCCCAGTAATAATCACTTTGTAACACACAATGGACTCTCAGTAAGTGTTTATTAAGTGTTTAAGAAACCATGTTTTAACACTTTTGGAACAAACTCCTCATTTGATTTTGTGTGTACTTAAACTTAAATGTCTACTCAAGAATAGTTCTGCCAGTGTTATCAATGAGACATTCACTGACCTGATGGCTTGAGGCTCTTAAACTGATAGGAAGAGCTAAGACCAGAAAACTATCTAAAAGGGATGCCTTGGGTTCTGCTACTAGTCTCTTTCTCAGTTCATGCACTATGTGAACTCTGTGTTACTGATTACAAAACATTACATATCTTGCAAAGAACACAGGAGCAATTGCTTTCTCTTATACTTGGTGACCTTGGAAAGAATGCCTGCTCTGGGAAAACAGAACAATTAGTTGCAACTGAATTCTCAGTTGAGCATCTTAAGGTCTAGAGAGCAAGAAATGAAAAAGCTATTCACTTTCTGCCCAAAACATCATTGTGCCCTCTAAAACAAGTTAGTAGTTACTTGAAGGCAACACTATGAAGACCTCCTCGAGACAAGGGGCTTCATAAAGAAAACTGTACAACTTCACACTTAAACCTGACTTTTGCTTAACAATCTCTTAGACCTGAAAGCCTCAGTTCTGTATTCACAAAGTAAATTTACACCATTGTAGCTACTTCTCAAAAGCCAGAGCATTCATCAAATGGTAAAATGTTTGTACCAGTAATAAAGTTCCTGAAGAATCATCAGTAATGCTGATGATAGTACGAGCCACTTCCTTCATCACTGGCAAATAAGAAACAATGAACCCATGCTGGGGAAGACCTCTTCTACATTACAACCTTCACTAACATGTTGCCAATTAGTATTATTAATGTTCAGTGCCCTTCTCTTAGTGTGTGTTAAGAATAGAAGGAAACGTAGCAAACTCTTATGACAAATGTGAGTTTCCTCCACAAAGCCACAGACGCGTTTACATTGTCATATATGACAAATAATGAAGATGAATAGGGAAAGCCATCTTGCTGCAACTTTGCCAGCATTGGCATCTACATCCCACTAAGTTCAGAGCTGGGGTAAGAGAGTTGTTTGTGTGTCAAACTCAACTGCAGAAGCTAAGTTTAAACCCACAAAAGAGTTGATAGACAATGGCAGGTATTTAACTGTCAAATAACCATCCATTTACTGTAACTCATGGTGAAATAATTAGAAGCAGTTAGTGTGTAGGTTAACAAGCAGTTATACAGCAAAATTATACACACCACCTCTTTTACTATTTCCCTAATGGCTTGATATAACTTTTGCTCACCACTTCCTTATATAAATCTTTTTTATATTTATGTTCTAGCCCTCAATCACAAATACACAAATGCCAGCCATCTCAAGGAATGATGTGGACAGACCATCTCTCTTGTGAAATCAGACCCATTTGTTATCCACTTATGCAACAGATAAACTGGAACGAACCTTGAATTTCTTCACCTACTACCAAATAATGACTAAGGCAGTAAGGGTGACCTTCAAACACATACTCTGTAGAAAAGCAAAAAACGGCTCATATTGTGCTTGCCAGAGAGATGCAGTTTTTCCAACTGCATATTCTTCATTCTAAAACCAAAACCTGACCCCAAGCAGCAAGTTACAATGTTCTGACATCATGACATCATTCCGTCTGGAGCACTTTAATATAACAATTTGAAAAAATTGGCAGAGGCCTAAATGGGTCACACTGAAGGCCAAAAACTAAGGCCACTCACCTGGTAAAAAAAAATATATATATATCTGGTGCTGCATTTGACAACAGTGGCCATCCAATGCCAGGCCCACAGTTTAGTTATCTCCATCCTCCATAAGGATACATGAAAATAAAGCAAACAGTGTAACCTCCCAGGATTGTTACTTCTACTCAGTGGTTTTGTTGTAGCCAATTTTGTCTTTAGTAGCAAACTAAAGCCAAGGTAAATGCCACCATATGATTTCAAACAAGCTTTGGCTCATCCTTATTTTTGTAAATATCTAAAATGCAGCATAGTCTAACTGCTTCAAAATTATAAAATTTGGGAAGAGAAGTAAGCCATCATATTTGCCTCACAAGACTCCTCAGACAGCTGGCTGTACAGTAGGGCCCTGTGACAGGCTCACACTGCCCTTTTAACTGGACTCTTCTGAGAACTGGCATCCCGTTTGGTTTCTTCTTATGAAACTAGAGTTCATTTAAAAGCATGAAGAAAAACCACAGAACTTTCTGACACTCTCAGCCCCACACAACCTCCAGCATACAGTTTCCTTTCACAATAAACAAGGTACAAGCAAAAAAGTTCCCTGTTTCAAAATGGAATAGTAGAGGAAAAGAAACCATAATGATACCATGAATGGTAAATAAAGCAACAAAACAAAACAACCCCCCCCAACACATACACACACAAAGATCTTAAAAAGATGAGTTGACACTGATCAAACTGGAAACTCTGAAATCCTGCTTCCTCACTGAACGGTCCGCCCTGGATGTTTCAACATCACATATGCAGTTGTCCTGAGTATGCTCCAGCAGAGACTTTTAGCCACTTGCTTGTTTTCAGCTTTCTGTTATCTAGCAACAACAGAACCCCACCTAAGACTAAACAAACTTCTAAACCATACTATACCAAAGACACCCACCAAGAGTAGCCAACGGTAAAAACTCTAGATATCCTCGGTAATCTCCAGGCACTCTGGACCTTCCGAAGCAAGACAAAAGGTTAAAAGAAAAAAGTTCTCTGAACGCAACTTTTGCAAACACAGACCTGAAGAAAAATGGCCCAACACAAATCAAAAAGATGAATACCATAATAATGATTATTAACCATATATAGAGACTAAACCTGGAAAGCCCACGCTCAGGGTAAACAGGGTCAGGTACACTCACTGAACTCACCACTTTGTCCATGAGCTTCCAAGTCTTCTCCACAGTCCTGCGGTCAGCGGCAGCTTGCTTCGGGGGTCCAACTGCATCCTGAATGGCATCAATAATCCCCAAAATTCGACCTTTGCGGGGGTTTCCTCCTCGACCACCAGGATTTCTGCCATTCATGGAATTTGCCATCTGGAATCTAAGTCCTTTTTGCAAGGTAAATTTTAAAGAGAAGAAAAGTTAGCTGGATATGAAAGTATTTCCCCAACAGAAACTGAAGTGAAGAGGCACTAACGATAATCTCGATAATCTCCGCCATCTATGAAATACAACTGAGGGTCCCAGATTCAACTTTTTAGTAACCTTGTGTAACTGCCTTCTCCAAGTTAGGAACTATGACCCGAGTTTGTTCTTACAATAAGAGAAGTTAAAGTTGCATCCTCCTGTGTTCCACACAGCCACAGCTCACCACCATCAACAAACCAACTTTTAACAGCCGAGAACACAAGGTTCTCCCCCTTCTGCTGGAATCCTGACTCAAAATATGAGAGCTGCAACCCCTAAAATTCATGTTGGGAACCTCACTCATAAACCCCTTCACGCTGTTAGATTTCGCCAAGTTATTACATAAACGCAAAGTGCTCCACACATGTATAAGGGACACTTCTGTTGTCAACAAAGGCGGGGGACTTGGATTTCCCCCGGCAAAAGCCAGCAGCCGCGGACACACAAATACTTCTTTAAAGCGATGCGGTGAGTAGTTTTTCCCTAGAGCCAAATAAACAAACGAACAAGCAGCCCCTTCTTAAAGAGCGGTGAGAACCCAGTGAGGGCGGGCACGCACGGCGGAGTTCACTTCTCGGGTGGCCCCGAGTCTGCCTACCGGGGATCGAGACCCAAAGCTTTGTTTCAAGACGCCTGTGCCCCTTCCTGGCTCTGGCCTCCAGCCAGCCCAGCCACTTAGGACTCTGGGAAAGGGACCGGGAACGCAGCGAGGATAAAGTAGCCCTAGACCCCGTCCTGGCTCCGGAGTCCCACAGCCTGGCGGATCCCGCGCCGGTCTCACGCACCTCCCACCAGCTGCGATCAGCCTGAGTCCGCTCCCTCCCGGGCCCCGGGCCAGCTAGGGACTGCTCTTTAAATCCCCACTTGGCTCAGGCCCGCAGTGGCGACAGCAGCTGGAAGCCAGGGCTGTCCCCTCTCCCTGATGGCCCGCGCCCAGCTGCAGGGCTCCGGGCCAGCAAGCGGCGTCCGATCTCGGGGCGACCCGCTCCCTCCTCTACTCGGGTCACCGCGGGCCGTCCCAAGCCACGCGTGATCGCGGGTCCCACTCCACACACACACACACACACACACACACACACACACACACACACACACACACACACAGCACACACACGCTGCCCTGGCTGGGGTGGCTCGGGCGGGGACTCAGTGGAATCACCCGAAGAGCGCGCTCCGGGGAAGAAGCCACCGGGATCTCGGGACTCCGAGACTCGGGGACGCGGCAATTACCGTGCAGACAGCTCCACGCCCGCCCGGCTGTCCCGCGCCACTCTCGGGAGGCCGCCGCAGCGCCCGCCGGAGGAGGAGACCACTCACTGGCCACCCCACCCCTGAGCCATCCCCGGAGACCAAGGCGTGAGGCGGAGCCAGGGCGGAGCCTCGAGCCGCCGGGCCAATCCCGAGAGCCTGCCCTCTGCCAGACAGCGGGCGGAGCCAATGGGCGGGACGAGCCTCTCCTCCCGCGCTACCCCCAGGTCCACGTCCTCCGCGGTACACAATGGCCCCAGAGGAAGGCCCGCTCGTCCGCGTCCCACTTGGAGAACAACTCGTAGGGAAACGGGCCGAGGCCAGCCTGGAACAAAAGTGGGACCAGGAAAGGAACCGGGAAAGAAGGGGCAAGGCGCCGGGGAGCTAACCAATGAGGGGTGTGCAGGTGGGCGTGAGCGCCCCGAGCCGGAGTCCCAGCCAACTGGGGCTAAAAGGCGGGACTTCCTGCCTCACTCACCTTCCTAGTCTTTGTTTCATAGCAACCGAGTACAGGCTGCCAGGATGGTGCTTCTCAGCTCTGGGCGGGCCCCAGGCTTAAGAAATGCATCTCCCTAGGGCTGCCAAACTCTGCTACCCAGGACAGCAGCCAAATAGGTCCAAGACCATGTTCCTTGTTGGCTGTCAAATAAAGAGCAGACAGTCCCCTAGCTTCTAAGATGCAGGGTAACCTCACACAGGATAGGCGAAGAGTAAACTAGTTGCCAACTAAAACTTCCTAAATTTCTGAGATGTTTCCCTTTTGCTTTTAGTTCTAGAGGGATTCCAGATCAAACATAAGGCTGATGAGAAAGCAAATAGTGGACAACTTTGGCCAAATAGTCTCTGTTGATCGTGCCACGACAGTAAGAATTCCACACAATGGGGGATACTAACCTGTTTTGCACCTTTTTGTTCCGAACAAGTTTCTCCATAACCTTTGTAAAGAACTGCGCTGTTCAATTTGTCTGAGTTACTTTTTCTCCCTGTAGCTGTGTCTCCATTTTAATGACATCCTCATGTCTGCCATCCTCTCCCAATGTTCGTCCGTTTCTGGGACTCTGTTCTTGGTGTCCATATAAAAGGAAACACGTCTGGTAACGCTTAAAATGAAATGCCAGGGCCCTTCTGTCAACATAATCATACACTGAGCAAATGCCTGTATTTCTCTGTATTTGGTTCACTCCCATGCGGCTACCATTGGTTCCAGGCTTACATGTTTGGGAGCTGGTTTCCCCTGCAATTGATAGTAATGGATACACCTCACACCTTGGGCTCCTGGATGTGATGCTTTGCGCCTTTTAAAACATCATAAATATATGCATGCAGCCAGAGAGACCGTCAGACGACAGACGGACAGACAGCTTCCTCTAACCGGTTATGCAGATAGCTGTGTCTCAGTAGCTCTTACCATTCCCGAGTTAGTATTTTAGTGTTGTGATTGTCGCTCTGCAAACCTAAATTCAGATAGTTAGGATTTTCGTCTGATGAAAAAAGAAATGTGGCACAGTCAGGCAATAAAGTATGTTTCAGGAAGTAATAATTTCCTTCATTGTTTCCATACTAATAATTAAGTAGTTTCCTGTTTTACATATGTAGATGGTGAGGCCTCTCCATATCCTGTCCACCCATCCATAACTCCCTTACTGCTTGTAACAGTAGCTACAGCTTCGATGTAGAAACTGTATAGAAAAAGAACGTTGTGCTTTGCATACTCTGGGTGGAAAAAGCACCTTTAAAGACAATTCAAAAGAAACTGCAATGATGAGTAGAAGGGTTCTGCTATGCATATATACGTAATACTTTATAATTAAATGTATTTCTTATCTTCATATTTGGCTAAATGGAGAATAACGAAATCTCTATTCTATTCCTTTCAAGTTACAGTTTGTAACTGAAGGCTATGACAACTAGAAGATGCCATGGGCAGTGGAACAAAGGGCATCGTGTAGATCCAAATGAAGAGCGTCATTATATCTGTTTCTCTACTCTGGTTTGGACCCAGATAAAACAAATTTATCTCACTGGGGCTGCCAAGCTTTTCTAACCAGAGCAACTGAAAAGCAGGTCTAAGATCAGGTTTCTAGAAGGCTGACAATAAATAAGAAGCAACCATTATGTTAGGGTTCTCTAGACAAGCAGAAGTCATGGCACATATGGATATTTATATACATTATCTAGCATAATGTATATGTTATAATATAAATATATTCAAAAGGATGATTTATTAGACTGACTTTCATGATATGATCTGGGTAGTCAAACAAATTCTTTTTCACACTGCAGAGACTGAGAATCCAAGAGTTTCTCAGTCCATGAGGCTGATGTCTCAGTAATTGGAATCTGGTCCATAGGTCTACACTATTCCTGAAGAGCTGCTGATATTCAATCTGCTTTAGAAAATTGAGGAAGCTGGTTCTAATATGAGAAAAGGAATGCTGCAGCAACAGAATAGATGACCCACCAGCAAGAAGAAAGACAAACAGGCAAAAAGCAAAGTTTCCTGCAGCCTACATGTGGGTGGTTTTTCACACCTCACATCTAATGAGGAAAATACCTCATAGGATGGAGGGAGGGCTCAACAGTTTAAAGCACTTATCCTTTGCAGGAGATTTTGATGTAGTTCTGAGCACACACATGGTCGCTTACAGCTATCCATAACTCCAGATCCAAGAGTCTAGTACCATCTTCTAATCTCTGTGGGCACCAAGCGCGCATGTGCCACACATACACTCATGCAGCAAAATATGCATACATATAAATCTTTTTTTAAAAAATCATTACAGGAGTTCCCAGCAGTCTGCATTTAGTTGATCTCAGGTATGATCAACTTGGTTGAAGACCAAGATTAGCCTTCAGAGTCATCAAGCTTCTGAACAGAATTAGAAGCCTCCCCTAGAGAGATCATATATGCACATGCCTCCTGTAATGTGTACATATATATCCACATACATACATTAGTATATATGAACTCTGTTTATCAAAGCCATGCAAATCTAATTAAGTTGTGTTATAACATGAATCCTAGCTGAGCTCAAATTGGTACTTGGTGTTTGGTGAATTCTGAAAAGCTGGTAGGGCATAAGTTCTCTTTTAGCAGGCTTTAACGTATATAAAAGAATAAAAACTAATGGGGGGAAACTGAAGAATGAAAATACTCCCCAATCAAAGACTCCATTAATAAATATCGATACAAACATTGCCTTAACAGACTTTGTGATATTTTGTTTAGTCTAAGCAGTAGTATTCTAAGCAAACAGAGTTGACTGAGGATATAGTATGCTCATTTCTACAAAACAGGACGGTTTCCAGTCCATGCAGTTTCAAGTGAATGCAAAGTCACTGGGAGACTTGAGAAACAGTGGGGTTCCTACCTGAAATGCCAGTTCCAGAGTAGCCAAGTAGGCTATAGCTAAGCCAGCTGTTTTAGCTTGATTCCCCGTTGCTGCGACAAAGCCCCTGGGTCACACCAACTTGATAGTGAAAAGGTTTGTTTGATTACACGTCCAAGCCACAGCCTGCCATTGAAGGAAGACAAGGCAGAGGCCATACAAGAATGTTACTTACTGGCTAACTCTAAGCACTTGCTCAGTCTGCTTTCTTATACCACCCAGGACTACCTGGTAGCCCCATCCACGGGGTAGGAGGGGGTCCCACATCGATTACTAAACAAGAAAATGTCCCCACAAACTTGCCTACAATCTGATACAGGCAATCCCTAGGTTAAGGCTGTCTCTTTCCAGATCACTTGAGCTGGTCAACTTGTGTCAAAATGACCAAAAAACAAACAAACAAACAAACAAAAAATCTAACCAGCATACTGGTCAAAAGTGAATGTGAAGCCTCAAGCAAGAGGCTTTATGGCTTGGGCATTTCAGAAAGTTTACAGAGACAGTGAGGAACATTTGCAATGTCACTGTTAGTTATTTAGTATTAGCACATGCCAGTAGGTTGGTGCTAATGGGAAAATATAGATTATATGACTGTCTTTAAACATAGCTAATAGTCTTTAAAGGAAAAAAGAGGTTATAACTGTCTAAGAAATATGTCCCAGGCTTTGTTCAATTTCTTTTCTCTTTTTTCTTTTGAGACACAAGCGAACCCTGTGAGGTTAGACCTAAGTTGGTTAACTGAACACTCATAACTTAATTGAAGTTTAGTCTAAAAAATGTTAACTGATTCAATGGGCTACATAAGTATATCATATAGAGAAACATGTGGCACTGCGTTCTTAGCAGAGAATTCATTTAATTCACAGTTCCATCAAGGTATTCTTAATCTACCTGCCAACCTTTCAGGGTATATTTACAGTGGGTTTTCTGTCATAAAAACAGAATACTGTAAAAATATGCTAATCTCTCAGAGAGAACAAAAACACACAATCTCAACTAGAAACAAGAAGCACATGACCTAGTTTTGTTTGGGCATAACAAGCCATTACTTGCTAAGAAGAGTACATTTCTATCTATTCTTTAACACACAGCAACAACTGACAGTGAAGAATGCTGATTCATGGAGCAATCAAATATTGTCCAACTCCAAGTCTTATTTTGGGCTTAATTGGAATGCTTACTGAGCAACAAGAGCAAAACAAACAACTTAAACAAAATACAACCCTAATACCTTAGCACAGAGTCTGAAAGCAAAAAGTTCAAGTAAACTATTGGCCCACCTTTTTTCAAAGATCTGTGTTTCCCTTACACAGCATACATGGCTTCTCTCCTCAGAATTACTTCCTATTGCAATGTGGGTGGAGACATTCTAGCCATTACCACCGATTTTCAAGGAATGAAACTGAGAATCAGATGAACAAACTGAACATCCATTACAGTCACTTTCTTTTAAATAATCATTAGAGGATCCCACAAATATTTCTCATAGACATCTCAAGGCCATAACTTAGCTGCAGAAATTTGAAAGGCGGTATGCTTGCTTTTTTTATTGCTAAGCAAAAAGACCAATTGAAAAATCAGGTTTTCTTTCTATGTTCTGCTTTGTTTCAATTTTACATTATTTCCTACTTCATTGCAGTTTCACTGTGCATTTTCCATGCTTCCCTAACATGCTTTCATTCAGAAATGCATAGAAATATCCCTATACCTACACATTTTGGATAAAGAAGTTTAAGAATCTGAAAAATTCTGCTTTAACATTTTCTGTGCTATTGTTATACATTTAGATTTATAAGAACAATATATTGAATTTTTCCCACTTAATGTAATACATTAATTCTACATTAATTCTAAAGGCAAAAAGGATCTTCAAGAGTTCACTCAGTTCACTCAGTTGGGCAGATCTGAAACTGTAAATTTACCCGTGATGTAATCCCAGCACCCTGGAAGGCAGAGGCAGGCAGATCTCTGTGAGTTAGAGGCCAGCCTGATCTACAAAGAGGGTCCAGGACAGCCATGGCTACACAGAGAAACTCTGTATAAGATGAACAAAAGCAATAAAAAAATACACAATAAACAAGCCCCAAAAGAATATAAATGCAACTTCAAAGTAACAGAAGATGAATTCATAGTATGAAACAATATAATCCAGAAAAATAGTGCTAACCTAATATTAGCATCAATTCAAAGGGCCAAATTAAGCACAGAAAGTCCTAAGTAAATATGGAATTTAAAATAATATATCCCCTCATTATTAGGTTAAGTGATGTTGCAATGAATTAAATACATCTCAAAGATAAGAAAAGTGTCATCTGGCGGTTCCTTGGTGCAAAAATAAAATTGCTTTTCCATTTAAAATATTTTCTTGTTGTTGTTGTTGTTATGAGAGGCAAAAATCTGCTAGGCAACTATCTTTGCCAATCATAATTTACACACTTACCTATTTGATAATCTTCCTTGGGGAGAACGAAGTTCTAATATCGTAAATCAGTGTGGCCCACCTCTCCCTGCTGGTCAGTCCTCTTTTAAGTCCCCCTATCTGCACGCTGCTTGCAGCCAGGGCTTCCCCTGTCCCCTAGGAAGGATTCACACAGCTTGAAAAGAGAAGTCATAACCACTGAAGGGACATAGTGCTGAGGAGGGGCATGTACATATGCACACATGAATGTGAATTAGAAGTGAGACCACATGTAAAGCATGAGGGTTACAGATCCCAGCTCAGGGACAATGTAGGATGTGAGAGAATGGGGGTCAGATGAAGCCCCTCCTTTCATCCTAACAAAAAGGCTCATCCTTTCCCAGGGATAGATCTAAGGGCAAGTGGAAAATCCATGTCTTGATCCCAACATTCAGGACTTGAGCCCTTTGACTCTGGTGAGTGAGTTTCCTTCTGTGAGGACACTAGGCCTGTCTCTTTTTGAAAGGCCTAGAAAGGTCTGAGGTAGGAAGGAAAGGTGGACTGGTCACTGACTGGGATAATCTTACACTTACACTTCTGCAATAGGGCTTGAAATACCTGCAGTGACCTCATCCAGCTAGGGGAACTCTTCACCCCACGTCTTTCCCACTAGTCAATTTACACTATCCATCATATGGTTGTCCTGCCCACTCCTAGAAACCCATTAATACAGGAATTTGATGATCAGGAATCCAGACTTTTTTTTTTTTGCGAAACCACTAGAACACCTCTTTCTCCCTCAATTTCTTTAATATAGTCAGGACAGACTCAGCGGAAAGTTTTCCTTGTAGCTTGACTTTGTCGGAAAGGGTGCTCTCCTGTACTTCCATCACTTTCCTGCTGGATTGTTGGTGAGGCATCAGAACACCAATAAGCAGCCAGCTCCTCTTGTCAACTGTACATATTTAGCTGTAGTCTAATACAAGGAAGGAAGCAATGCTGCCTCTATCACATGAAACTCATAGCCATCATAGCATCTAACAAAAGTCCAATAATCCTCCCTGAAACAACTGTTATATGCCAAGAACTACGCTAGAGCACAGGAGATACAATGATGATTACATACCAAACATTCACAAAGAGAAAGCAGGCACATAAAGATGGTTTTATCAGAAGTGTTGAATGCAGTGATTTCTTAGGAAGAGGTCACTCTGATAATATTAGGAAAGGCAGCCAATGCGGAGGTGAAAGAATAATTAGTAAGCCAAGACACTGATAATCAGAATTGGCCATGTGTGGTGGACCACAGCCTTATAATCCAAATACTCCAGAGACTAAAGCAGGATTATTGCAGTGATACTAAGGCCGTATAGGAGTTCCAGGGAAGCCAAGCCTGAGATATAGAATAAAGCCATGTTAAAAAAAAATTCAACAGAGTAATAGGCAGGGAGAGATAGAGAATAGGATTAGAGATTAGTATCATGGGATTGTTATTGTAGTCAGGGGAGTGCTCTTGTGAGCAGGGAAAGAAAAGAATCCATGTATGTACAGAAAGAGAGTGAGCAGTTTAAAATGATAACCTACAGAAAAAAAAAGTGTCAATCAGTAAATAAAACAATCCCATATATCTAATTAAAGAACTTGGATTTGCTCTCTTTTAGATGGATAATCCCTGAAAATTTTTTGAATCAGGGAAGGATATGTTGGATCAAAAGAAGCAAGTAAGATAAGGTGTAAAATGCATATTTGGGATGACTAGGTTGAAGATGGATTAGACATAAACAGCACAGAAAGTACAATTATCAATCAGGGAAAATGCAACGGTTATGATAAGTACATAAGGTAAAGCAGTGGTAGTTCCAAACACAGGCAATGTATTTCAGAATTATTAGAAAACTGTTTTCCCATCCTCTGTGCACACACAAATAACAAGTTCCCAAGCTCTGTGCCTAAAGAGTCTGCTCTAATTGATCTAGGATATTTTTAAAGCTCCCCTGGTGATCCTAGTTAGCAACTAAGGTTGAGAAGCACTGATTAGTCCTCTGAGTAACCCCTACTAATTAAAGAAATATGTATGTACAGAAGATGGAGAAGGCAATGATGATTGCCAATTCTCCAGCTTTAATGATAGTGAGAGATGGCTTCAGAAACTCACATGGAGTCAGACAAGGGGCAGTTCATCTCCAGGAGAGGGGAAATTAATTTGCGTTTGAATATGAGAACTTTAAGGGCACCTATGGAGTAAGCAAGTGTCTGTGATGTGTGTGTGTGTGTGTGTGTGTGTATGTGTGTGTATGTATGTATGTATGAGTGAGTGTGTGTGAGGGTGTGAGAGTATTTCAATAAGGCTTATGAAATTATTAATTTGAGAATATTGACAAGTGAGTAATAATACTTTCAGTGCTATACAGAACAAAAACTGTATCAAAGGGAAACTACATAAGATAAGAAGCAAGTACTCAGCTGTGCACTGAGGAGTAACATTCAGAGAAATGTAGAAGACAGAAAAGGGAATCAGAAGAGAGAAGTTAAGTATGGTTCACACTGAGCAAGGGAAGACTGGTGCTACCAGCTTCAAATCCAGCAGAGAGGACCGTTTTTAAATGACTACACAACATCCTTGAGAACGAAGAGCTAAGTGATCTCTGTGGCCTCAAAGAGAAAGCTGTTAAACCAAGAGTAGGTTAAAAAGAATGGGAGGTATGGGAATGGCAAGTACACCTGCATTTTAAAAAGAAAAACAACAGCATAAATATGAAGGAAAGAATGTAGGCATCTTCTGCACATGAACGTAGAACATATGAGCATGGTGACAAGAAAGAAATTCAAGCATGAGCGTATTCTTTAAAGAAATGCCAAGAGGTCCAACTCCTAATCAAGGAACTACAGGCAACTAAAGACTGCTGTCAGTCTTTAGTCTCTCTCAAGGATGAACCCCTACTGTAAAACCAATGCAAAAATGCTTAGCCTTGAAATTATATGGGTGTAAACATAAAGGCAGACTCAACAGGTTGTGTTCATGTATTTGACCATGAATGTATGTGTGAGTATGTAACAATAATAATCAAAGAAAAAAAAACATCAATTTGAAAGGGAGTAAAGGTTGGAGGGAAGGACTGGGGAATGGTTGGAGGGAGGAAAGGGAAAGGAGAGCTTATTTAATTATATTTTAACTCATTTTTTAAGATGACACAGGAACAAAAGAGATTGTGGGATTTTAATAAAAGTGGGGCACTGTGCTAATGGGATCCAACTGTATTCGATGAAGTACTAGAATAATTGTCTTCTCAAATTGAGTGGAATTTAAGGAGAATGATGAATGCTTCCAGCAGATATAAAAGGCAAATGGACAGTGAAGAACAGCCATAATCTATTCATAATCTATTCTAAAGCTCACTGACGTTAGTGATCCAGTTGAGTCAGATATACAACTCTCTGGAGCATGGCTAATGGAGGGAAAGACACAATGTCAAAAGAGATTTCTGATGGGACTGGGGATGAACTGTGGAAACATAAGGATGAAAGACATGAAGGGGTTGAGTGAGAGAGCACTTTTTAGATAGTCACCTGCATAGTTGAGGACTCATCAGGAGGGGAAAAAAGCACATATTGAAAAGAGAGGTTATCCTGTTCACACAAGAGTGTTAAAAGAAGCAACTACTCCCAATATTACACAGGATGATAAAAAAAAATCATTGTGTTGATAGGTAAATTTAGTGGCAATGAAGACACAAGTATAACTCTTAGGGTAAAATTTTATGGCCAGTAGGCAAGAAAGAAAGTAGGTTGTTATCGGCATTCATATGCATAATCTCTGTGAAATATAGATCAAAGACTTTCTGGCTTTATTGCATTTGAATATGAAGGATGAATTTAGAAATAAAAGGCAGCGTCTTGAATGCCAGCCCTCCAGAAGGTGGAGAAGACAATGGATTCCCACTCTCCCTCCCTCCTGCTTTCTTAAAGACTGCTTTTCAATTTTTCATCCTAGACTCATAAATCACAGAGATTGCTGAGAATGCAGTCAAATTTGTGAACAGATTTTTAAAAAATGTGTAAAGAGATAAATGAAGGTTTTTTTTAAAGCTAAATAGCAGCAGCAGAGACAGAAGAAGAGGAAAACAAAGAGGAGGAGAGCAAAAGTGAGGAGAGGAGAGGGAAAGGGAGGAGATGGGAAGAGAGAGAAAGGGAAAGGAGGGGAGGAGAGAAATCTTTCACTTGCTAAAGTTCGCTTTGTAAAGTATATTTATAGAAGAGGGTTATAGTTCTTGAGAAGATAGCAATTTTCTTTAATTTTTGGAGAAAACTGGTTCTTCTAAGTTGCTAAATGTCTTGACGTCCTCCATTTTAAGTTAAAAATAAGCCTGCCACCTTTCCACACCACCAAAAAAAAAAAAAATAGAGAGAGGGAGAAAAAGAAAAAAATCATTCCATATTCTAAAAGTTCTTTATTTCTTTTCCTTTCTCATTGCATAGTGTTCCATATTTTGGTTTTAAAGTATGAAGCAGTTCTAATGCTTCAACAAAATATACAAAGAACAGCCAGAGAGTCTGCTTTGGGTATGCTATGAAGTAGTTCTTTCATGAAATTAGCTATTACTTGGTACAACCTAATATAACAAATATGCAGCATGGTTAATCATGCTTCTCAGCAAGGTTCTTTCCTTAAATCCTTTGTGGAGAGCTTGTCATTTGCCTCTTCTGCTTTAAGCCTGCTAATGGAAGCCTTTTCTTCTCCCTATGGACATGAAAGAAAATCACCACTCATTTTTTTTGAGGACTAATATTGTAGGAAGGAAATATCATTTTGTCATTGCAGTCGCGTATATCCAACGAAACAATATTTTTGGTTTAAAAATGAGCGAGAATATTTTACATACTGTTAAGTTTCATTCTATAAATTTAGTGTTGCTGTGTTATTCAACATTTACGTTCTATAAACATACTGTCGTGATGCCTATTATGAAATAAAAACAAAATGCCCACTTAACTTAGACAAAAAGAAGAAAGGGAATGCCCTTACTTCTGAAGAGCTGAGTAGCATGACGAGTATTTAAGAAAAAAGAAATATAAATACACCAAAGGGGTTGAAGGTCAAGAGTGGGAGTGTATACAGGGGGCACAAGTCATCAGGCAATGCATCTCAAGGAACGAAGGATGTAAGTTCTATGCTAGAAATATCATACTGTGAAAAGTAAATTATAGGAAGTTTTACCTCTGTAATTGGAAGTTTCTACCAATTCTATAATCAAAAAGAAAATTTACGATCAATTTTCTATACTGAGCTAGAAAAGGTGTCGTAATATTAGTATTTGAGAGAAATATTTTCAGCATGGTAGACTTTTTTTTTTTTACCTGAGAAGACAAATAGTGAGGTTTCTTGGGAGACTACTTATCCTGTCTGTATGTGAGCAGTTCAGCACCATGTGCTAGCTGCAGCAATACAATGAACAGGTTTTTTTTAAATTGTTGTTGTTTATTTGTTTGTTTGCCTCCTTTTTTGTTTTGTTTGGTTTTTAAAAGTGGATGGTCCTGGCTGTAATTTGGATTAAGTTGTTTGTGTCTTTCTTTTTATGTTTTCTTGTTTTTTGACAATTTTATATACACATACAGTCCAATATACCTGAACTAAGGGGAAGTCTGAAGGTTTGAATGAGAGTAGCCCCATATTTGAATGTTTAGTCTCCAAGGAATGGAACTTTTTGATAGGATTAGAAGAATTAGGAGGCGTGGCCTTGTTGGAGGAAGTGTGCCACTGGGGTGGGCTTTGAGGTTACCAAAGCTCATGACACTTTCCATCTCTGTCTGCTCCCTGTGGATCAGGATGCAGCTCTCTGCTTCTGCATCATGACTGTCTGCATATCACCATGCTGCCCCCTATGATGATAATGGGCAAAACCTCTCACACTGTAAGCAATCCTTCAGTGAAATGTTTTCTTTTATAAGAGTTGCTTGGTCATTGTGTCTCTTCACAGTGACAGAAGAGTGCCTTAAGACTAAGACGGAGAACTTTCTGGAAGGTAAGTGCATATTGACATTAAGAGGACAATTATTCCCCCCTAATTATTCACTCTCCCTAACACATCTGTGAGTAAATCCCGGAGGGGTGGGCTGTGGTAGACTTCTGGCCTGTTGATTGGCTGGTCCAGCTGGATTAGCTTTACAAGGAAGAGAAAATAATATATATTCTAATCTTTGTAGCAGATCAGTCTGTCATGTTTTCATGCAGGGCCAGGAGTAGATGCTATTAGGGAGTCATCCATCCTCCATTCCTACTATAGATATTCATATAACAATCAGTAAATAATCAGAAAAGATGTGAAATGCTAGCTTCTGGAAATAATATGTTTGTTGCATGCATCAATTCAAAACAACGGGATTTCTGCACTGGGTATGTAACAGTAGCAGAAGATATTTGAACAAAGCCACTTTAGACAGTAAGTTTATGAAGGGGAGCTCACACCAGTGCTGTGGTTATTCATTTAAATTAAACATATATTTTCTAGAATACTACTTACTCTCTTAAGCAATCATGTCAATTCCTTTAACTATTATAAATTTTCAAGACAATCAATTAAAATGTGAACAAATACACACACACCTCAACCTTGTGAAGAATAAGATCATTTAACATAATACTCTACCCAAACTTTAAAAAGTTTGCCAAGTCTATTTTAAAGGCTTGTCTTACCAGGATCAAAGAAGAGATTTCATATCTACTGCAAGTCAGATGACATTTAACTAATTCCTAAAACTGGTAAGCTGATTATGAAGGACTCAACACTCTCCTTATCAAAGATTAAGCTTCAATAAAATGCAAGAGAAGATTTTCTACGGAAACTTAGCAGTAGTATATGATTAAGGAGAAATGCCGAATGAACATTTGAGAAAAATATTCTTATATTTGTGTAGGTTTGTACTTTGAATATATTTTCTAGCTTCTGATTTTTGTTTTTAAGTAATAGATTTTATTCTCTGAAAGTGTCAAACATTTATACAATGTTTATTGGTTATAACCACCCACCACCACTTCCCTACAGCTCCACAAGTATCCCTCTTCCATCTCCCTCTGAAATTCATAGCTTATTTTTAGTTTTTGTGGTTGATTCTCCTTTGAGTCCAATTAATGCTTTCCATAAGCACATGGGGCATGAGCAACCCAACAGTGGCCACTTTTCCAAAGGAGAGTGATCAATTTCAGTTGCTAGTCAACCGCCAATAACTCCTCCAATAAGATTAGAGTGTTGGTGGCCACTAGGCCACCCATGTTAGAATTTTTACTGGTTTGGGCTTGTGTAGGTTTCATGCAGGTAACTCCAATTGCAGTGAGTTGACACAGACAACAGCCACGGCATGTCTATAAGTTGGTATTCCACAGCTTTCCTTCTGATATTCTGGAATTTGCTTATTTTTTTCTACTCTTTCATGAGCCTTGGAGGGTGGTACTTGTAGAGATAACCCATCCATGAGCCGGCATCCCAGATAATTCCTACTTGGCACTTTGACCAGTTATGAGTCTCTGCATTAACCATTCATTACTCTTGTACCAGACCAACAAGTCATTGCAATGAACATTTACAAGCAAAGAAGTGTGGACAAAAGGGTACACTGTGGGACACACTGTGACACTGCAGTTTCCACAACAAGATTTGTTTTCTCTGTTGTGGGGGAGATTGCAAAGGTGGAAGTCAGGTACAATGGAAGAAGATGAGTGGAATTAGGGTGCATGATGTGAAATTCACAAAGAATCTTCAGCAATAGGCTCTTACTGACTAGTTATTGTGGGCATCTAACAGCAATGGCAATAGCCTGTGCTGTTTTGAGTGCTGGCATAGCTCCTTAGACCACCAAATCATAACATTCCATGCTTAGCACTGGTATTTTTATTTAATAATAAATGTGTACAACGAACAGCATTGTCCACCCATGTAGTATTCTTCTGCCCAAACTCTCTTTACTTATGTATCATTCATGTATGTATATGTATGTACATATATTGTTTATCAATTTATAGCTATTCATATTTTATAATTAAAAACTTTTCTTGAATTGGAAGACCATGGGTCTCCATATAGCTTTTCCATACACAGTGTATTTGGGTTGTGTAGTTTCACATTGGTAATGCTTACCTTGATAAGGGTGCTTATCACTGTGCAAACTAATATGTTTGCTTAAAGTCTGACATGGATTAAACTGGTGCAATTCACTCCAAAAGTCCTCAACTTTTATCATAAGATCCATGTTAAAAATAGAAAGAGTAATCATTAAAGAACAATGTGTGAAAATAAGTATTCAGCGAATGCTAGTTTTGATCCAAATAGTGGGAAATTGAGGGAAAGGAAGCTAACAGTGAGAAAAAAAAATGCTTTATCCCAGTATAAGTATAATAATAATCTAATATGCTTTAAGGAAAAGGAGCTGGGTCAGGTGAGCTAGAAAGATTACAAATAGAAGGTGAAATAATACCTTGCAATGTAGCATAAAAGACAGCATTAGAGAAAATGGTCTGTGCAATGGCTAAAATTAACAGTGGAGCTTGGATGTGATAAATTTCTCTGGCATCTACCCAGCTCATAACCACAAATCGGCTTCATGACAGTTTCTGATATAAAGACATTGGACATGCAGAGACTTTCAGGAGAGAGACCACAGTACAAACAGATCCTGGAGATGAACACTTAAAGATAAGAATGCACGCAGTGCCAAAATGTTACCTTTGTTTGTAAGGTGGTCTCAAAAGAAAAAAAATGATTAGTTCCCTCTGTTCATAAGATAGTAAATTAATTAAAATGAAATCGATTATATAAACTGGATTTTTCCTTCTTATTCTAATGAAATGAATACTTGAAAGTCCTTTACAGGACAAGGGATTCATATTTATTAACTTATTCACAAGAAGAACAGGAATGTAAACTCAAAGTATCAAAATTTTGAAAGAAATTTTTGCAATAACAATGGCAAAAATGTTTTATTAGTTGAAAGCAAAGGATTCAGCAAGAGTATAGTGGGTAGCTAGATCAATAATAACCTACTTAACATGTAGGACCTAAGAAACAAAAAAAAGGTTAATGTGATAAAACATTTTAGAGAATAGAGACATGTTCTGAAAGATTTATTTTCAATTTCAAGCTATGAACATGCCCCCACTCTTTAAAAATGTTCCTTTCATTATCCACCAATTGGCCTTAATAATGAGACATGAAAATCTGCTTGTCAAACTCATTTCAAATACTTCATCCCCAACTCTCCTACTGCCAGTCCAGCTCAGTGGTTCTCAACCTTCTTAACGCTGTGACCCTTTGATACAGTTCCTCATGTTGTGGTGACCTCCGACCTTAAAATTACTTTTGTTGTTGCATCATAACTCTAATTTTGTTGCTGTTATAAGTCATCATAGTGCAAATATCTGGGTTTTTCAATTATCTTGGGTAACTCCTGCAAAAAGGTCATTTGACCTTGCACAAGTCGAGAACCACTAGTCCAGCTCCTAACATGCTGACTCTTCTCATTTGGTTTCCTAATTAAACTTCCGTTTTTCCAGCAACATATAGGTAGCAGAACAGCCAAAATATTATACAACTTAGCGTCTATCATAAACAAATGTTCAATTAATTTTACTTCCCATGTCAGGGTAAGAGTTATGTTCTTCTTGTCTACAACCCCCCACATGATCTGGCCTCTATCATGTTTCATAGCTTATCTTTGACCCTTTCAACCCATCGCTCACAGTTGTTCAGTCCTTTCTGAGAAATTTCACCCTGGAGTCCTCACTTGGTAAGCTTCTCTTACCCTCCATCTTTTCGAAGCCCGGTTCCTTTGATTCAGTTATCACACTAGATGTCATCTATGCAGAATGTTTTTCTCAATGTGTTCAAGTCAAAAATGGCCACTCAATCTCATCCTATCACATTGGTTTATAAACTTTTTCTGTAAGGGTCTTGATAGCAAATGTCTTTAGCTTCACTTTCTGTAAATCCTCCTGTCACAGCTGGATAACCAATGTTGGAACAGAAAAAAAGAGTTGTGGGCAATATATAAACAATTATAACTGTGTTCCATAAAATTTTATTCGAACTAACAAGCCAGTATAGTTTGGCAATTCCTACTCAATCATAATCAAAATCTATTGAGCCTCTGTTGAACAAAACACTGCTTTTGTAACATACTTTCCTTCATTAGAATTCAAACCACACAGGAACAGTAACAATATTGCAAATCTCATTTATTATTTGATCTCAACACCTAATGCCTGGGGAACAGAAGGAAATGCTTCTGGAAAAAATGGTATGCAAAACTCAAAACACTATGGAAATAAAAAATGAGAACATCATCTTTGAGTGCTTATTTGGTTTTTCACTAGTACAATAAAGATTAGAAAAGTATTACTATAAGCAGATAATTTGACTATTGAAAAGCTAACATTTATTATTTCAGTAAAATTACACTACAAAGTGACAGAAAGAAAAAGAGGAAATGTAAGTGATGCCACATGTCTTAGTTAGGGTTTCCTTGCTGTGAAGAGACACCATTACCACAGCAACTCTTACAAAGAAAAACATTTAACTAGGGCTGGCTTACAGTTTCAGAGGTTTATTCCTTTACTATCATGGAGGGAAACAGGTAGCATCTAGGCATATGTGGTGCTGAAGGAACTAAAAGTTCTACATCTTGATCCACAGGCAGCGGGAAGCAAATGCCATACTAGGCCTAGCTTGAGCATCTGAGATCTCAAAGCCCACCACTACAGTGACACAGTTTTTCCAACAAGGCCACGCCTCCTAACAGTGACACTCCCTGTGGACCAAACATTTAAACAACTGAGTCAATGGGGTGCTAGTCCTATTCAAGCCACCACACCACACTCTATATTTTACACAGTCTATTCAGTTTGTACTCTACATCAGGGGCATCAGCAAATAATTGTTTCATCGGTTGTTTTTTTATCTGAAATGATTTTTGGTCATTACCATTTGGATTGAGAGGGAAGGTCATATAGAGTTCTGTTGGGATCTGCTGAAAATCCTCCTATGAACAAGGCAGATCCCTACCATGAGGAAAAAATCCACAAAGTGAGTAATATATTGTACAAGTATATAAACATTGAGCTAAAGCGCAAACCTTAGGTTTATTCTCCCTTAAAATGGTTATTTTGATATTGTTGTTCTTAGGAAATTCTCATGGAATTTCATGATGGTACTTAAATTTATAGAGACATTTTGAAAATGTGAGAGAAAGAAAATTTACCTTTGTTCAAGGAGTATGACTTTGAACGAAAGAACAAAGCACTTCTGAAGCAAACATTTCGTTGAGAGGACAGAAGACAAACCCTCATTGCCAAGTATTTATTCCAAGAATGTTCAGCTAATCTGATAACCTTCTTAGAGGAGTCATACCCCAGACTGCCTGCCCCTGGGCCTGTACACAGGTTAAATGCCTACCAGATTTCACAATATCCATTGGCCAAATGACAGCAATGACAGTAAATCTGAGCTGACAGCCTATGTCAGCAACAAAACAGGAAAAGAAGGAAGGAGCATTCCAAGGACAAGAACAATAGAGCAAATATCCTTTTCTACTTTCTGTGTAAGCCAGTGACTTCATTATTACTGTAGATATTGTCCATTGTTGAGTTAATCTGGCCTCATGTCACAATATCTCCACAACTCAAGCTCAGTAAATAACTGCTATAATTTCTTGACATTTAAGTCAAGACATAAAGTTTCAATTCTAATTTTTTAGACCTCCGTCAAATTAACAAGAATTTGCTTAAATATATATATGAGATATATATATATATATATATATATTACTGAGGATTATACAGGATACCTTTCATGATCAGGTATTCATACTTACATAATATGACAGGGAAAGAGATTCATGCATCTGTGTGTTTGTATATGCATGTGTCTCTCTGTGTACCTTGTGTTAATGAGTGTTTCTGTTTTTATATATGTACACATGTAGGTTTGTGGTCCAGAAGTCAAAGACCATGTGTGTGTGTGTGTTGTGTGTATATATATATATACATAAAGAATTTTGAAATTCATTCTATATGTATGTGCATGTGTCTGCACGTATGTATGTACACTATGAACAGACAGGTGTCCTCAGCAGTCAGAAAAGCATGTCAGATCCCCTGGAACTGCAGAAACAACTTTATGTGACTGAGGGGAGCTAAGCCCACATTCTCTACCTGCACTCTTAACTGCTCAGCCGTCATTCCTGTTCCCTATGTTTGCACATCTTGATACTGTTCATATCATTACATAAATAAGAGAAGCTGTACATAAGCAAAATGAGTAATTAAGTCTTCCTCAAACCCCACTGTTCTAGTTCTGTGTATGACTCTTCCTTATACCACCTTCTACATTTTTATACCACTTTCTATCTCTTCTGTTTTCTCATTCAGCTACTGTCCTTACTCACGTGCTGTCTCTGGTTTTTTACGTCTCATGGTATTCTATGTTTAGATATCATTAGCTCAGATGTTTTCAACTAAAATTCCTGCAGATGACTTTCAAGTCTTTACCTTCACCAACTTCAGAAATAATTTGTTTTGATTTCTAATATATATAAATGCCTTAAACTGTATTGTGCAAATCAGTTCAGAGCATACTCTTCTCACGTAGACTTCCTTTCTTGCCAATATTCTTCTCAGTTGTTGAATTGGATTATATAAAAACTTAGAGTATACTAGACCTACCTTCTCTCTAATACACAATTCTAGATACATCAAAAATATCATCTTAAGCTCCAAGAACCAATGTTCAGAATTCTTTGGGTTCTGCCTCCCTTACCACTAGCAAATAATTGTTTGTCTCATACCATACATTATGTTTCTGGAATGCATTATCCACAAATGTTCTCAGGGCTATTGATAAGCTTGTCTTTTATTTTTTAAATATTTAAACTCTTTCCCATTTCCCAACACCAGTAACTAGCAAATCTGTATTTCTATCTAATGTCTAGATTATAATAGTTTTATGTGCTTATTTTTTTCAGTGTCATTCCATGTATCTTAGAATGAAGGTACTTTGACATAAATTAAATGGGCCGACATGATGCCTTGGCCTTTTCTAGCTCCTTTACATGGGCTCACATTTTTTTTCTTCCCTACCTTTCTCCTGATGAATGGCTTTGATTCCATCTTTCCAACAGCTGACCTTTCTTCTCTTCACTAGGCAGAGCAATGGTGACACTGATTATTTCAGCGTCACAAACCTGCTTTAGGACTTCTGCTGGCGTCATCTGTCACATTCTCTCTTCCTGTAATTCAAGCTTCATTCTGAATAATTTTAGTGAATCACTGTCCCTGGAACTTGGCAAAATACATTTATTTTACCAAAAAACAAATTTCTAAATCAACAAATATTAACAAATATTTCTTTGACGTATGAGTATACATCATACCATTCATTTTTTGGTATAAGTTTGGCTTTGGGAAGTGCTTTGGAACTTCTTTTTTCATTTAAACTCTAAGAAGGCTGTCATATTTAGTCTCATGTCACAATCCTGTCAAAAAATGGTTCATTTTCATCTCAACAATGTTGCTGTCTAGTCAAGCTCTGAACAATGACAACACCAATAGACATGATAACTTGACAGGGAGAAATCTCGGAGCTACATACAATTAGCCATTGCTGATAGTGAAAGCAATGACTTTTTTGCTCAGCCTTGGAACTTAAAAAGAAAGACCTCCATGCATTAGTTTTGTGGTTTTGCCACTATGATTTTCCCATGGATAACTTCTTTATTGATGATATTTAAACTTTATAAACTGTACTTCCACATTACTAACTATATTATAATGTGTGTATTATGTGTGTGTGTGTGCATAACAGTAATAATTAAAGAGAAAAGAACCATGAATTAGAGAGGGATTGGGTACAAGGCATGGAAAGGGCTGAAGGGGAAAACATAAATGTAATTATATATTAATTTAAAAATTGAAAGCACACAAAGTGAATAAAATATAATTAATGTAAAAAAATAAAAATTTAATTAAAAAATTGAAAGCACAAAAGAAACGGCTCATTTTTGATGCATAAAATGTGACGATGACAGTTCAAAATGATGTGGAATGTTTGTTTGCTTGCTTTGGTCAGCTCATAAAGACCAAAGCTTACAGCTTTTTTCCCCCCTTACTTTCTCGTTTTGCCTTATATATACCAAATAACCATGGAGCAATCCACCTTGAGTTCTGTAGCATCTTTTCATTGAGGTGTGGAGGGTCAGCTTGGATGAGAGCTTTCAACTTGTCGTTGTTAGCCTCTAGTGGCCTGCAATAAGTCTCTCGTTTTCAAAGCTCTGATCTCCTTTGCAAGACTTCTTGAAGCAACACTGCACTATAAGTTCCTTAGTTGTTCTGGTCTGATGATTGGATTTACCAGTTATCTTCAATGCTTGATAACTACTTTGAACTCAAGTAAAAAAATAAGTCATTCAAATTTGCTTTTTGTCTAACATAATTTCCATAGTATAAAGTAAACAGCAAGGAATACATGATTAGCCAATAACAAAGCAAGGACTTTGAACTAAAATGATGTGTATTACAATTACATTTATTAAGAAAACAGGGAGCAGGACAGAAGCCTACCACAGAGGGCCTCTGAAAGGCTCTACCCTGCAGGGTATTGAGGCAGATGCTGAGACTCATACCCAAACTTTGGACAGAATGCAGGGAATCTTATGAAAGAAGTGGGAGATAGCAAGACCTGGAGAGGACAAGAGCTCCACAAGGAGAGCAACAGATCCAAAAAGCCTGAGCACAGGGGTCTTTTCTGAGACTGATACTCCAGCCAAGGACCACTCATGGAGATGGCCTGGAACCCCCGCACAGAGGTAGCCTATGGCAGTTCAGTGTCCAAATGGGTTCCACAGTAATGGGGACAGGGACTGTCTCTGACATGAACTGATTGGCCCGCTCATTGGCCACCTCCCCCTGAGGTGAGAGCAGCTTTACCAGGCCACAGAGGAAGACAATGCAGCCAGTCCTGATGAGACCTGATAGACTAGAATCAGAAGGAAGGGGAGGAGGACTGGGAGAGGGACACAGGTAGGGAAGAGAGAGAGTGTGATTTGGAGGGAGGTACAGGAGGGATACAAAGTGAATCAACTGTAATTAATAAAAATAAAGATAATAAAGAAAAGAATCAATTTTAATATCAAATGTTAAATTTTAAAACAAAGCAACTCTGAACTTACTCACTGAAGTACCTCATTTCTGTAGTTAGCCTTCTTACATCGTCTTGGTCTTTCAAGAGCAAATATTTTCTGTTGTATTTTATGGTTTTTTTCCAAGTTTTACTTACATTTTTAAAAAATGTCAGCCTGAAATTAAACTTTAAAGTCTTTATCCTGCTGGGCTTGGTGGTGCACACCTTTAATCCCAGCACTTCGGAGGCAGAGGCAGGCGGGTGTCTGTGAGTTCAAGGCCAGCCTGATCTACGAAGAGAGTTCCAGAATAGCCAGGGCAGTTACACAGAGAAACCACGTCTTGAAAAACAAAACAAACAAACAATAAATCCACAGGTCCTCTTCCTTCATTTGATTTGATTTGATAATAGTGAGTCTAAGGCGGTTTGTCTTTAATCATACATTTCTGTTGTGGAAGTTGGTATATGAATAATAAATTATTCAAAGCCTGAAGAAAGATGCGAGTTACATAAATTAATTATAAATACTGTATGTGTGACAAAGCAGCACTGGACAATTCTGTTTCTCCCCTGGGAGGGCTGTACTTTGAGGATGCTGAATCAGGCATTCTGGCCATTCATCTGGGACGGCCTTGCTCTTGTATCTGTTGTATTTTGTATTTATAGTCAGTCTTGAAGCAGTGAGTTTTAATTACCAGCATCACAGATAGTTTTCTCTGCTGATATTCATCTTTAATAGTATGTAAATCTATAAAGCTGTGCATTTTCATAGGGACCATGTAATATTTTGAAAAAAAAGTACATGTTGATAATATTTAAATTAGCTGTATCATGTATAGCTCTTCAAACAATGATCATTTGCTTGTGGTGAAACTTATTTTAGCTGTTTTTCAGTGCACAGAACATGACTGTTTGCCTTCCCCAGATTAAGGTGTAGTGGTTTGCAGAACTTCTCGTCCCATCTGATGTAATTAGAACTCACAGCCCACCAACTTGTTATGTGTACATACTCTGCAGTGTTGTGACCTGATCTGACGGTCCCTGGCTACCCACTAATCATTATACATTCATGCTCTGAAGGGTTTTCACATATTTTTGAACATCGTTTACATTGTAAAATATCTTTAATTTTCTGTTTTAATTATTCGTTATGTATGAACTGTGAAACTATTAAGATTTTAAAATCTTAAAAATATTGTATATACTTCATTGCTCCAAGCTATCTATATGGACACAGCACATACACACACACACACACACACACACACACACACACACACTATGGTATAGTTAGTAATGTGAAAGTGCAGTTTATAAAGTTTAAATGTCATCAATAAAGAAATGATCCATATGAAAATCATAGTGGCAAAACCACAAAGCTAATGCATGATAATCTTTTGTTTTAAGTTTCAAGGCTGAGCAAAAGTCACTGGTGTCCTTTTTGTAGAGAATATTTAGAGTGAAGACATGGGGAAGTGATTAGCAATAAAATAAGTCCATGTTTACATCATTTCAAAAACCAACTTGTGTTACAATGAGCAGTGTGATATGGAAACAGCCCATATTAAATTTCTTTAAAATACTGGAAGGGAATGTTTAGTCCGTTAAAGAAGTCACAGTGGGCTCTATTTACATATTTGTGCATTCACATGCACACACACGAGTGTGTGTGTGTGTGACAATAATAATCCAAGGAAAGAGGCTATCATTTTGAGAGTATGTGGAGGGAATCATGGGAAGGGGTTGAAGGAGGCTAGTTGAGGAGGGCTGGAGGGAGGAAATGGAGGGGGGAAGAGATGTAACTCTATTTCAACCAAATCCACATTTTTTCCTTTTATATTTTAATTATTATTAATTATACTTTATTCACTTTGTATCCCCCCATAAGCCACTTCCTCCTTCCCTACCAATCCCACCTTCCTTCCCCCATCTCCACACATGCCCCTCCCCAAGTCCACTGATAGGGGAGGTCTTCCTTTTCTTCCTTCTGATCCTAATCTATCAGCTCTCATCAGGAGTGGGTTGCATTGTCTTCCTCTGTGGCCTGGTAAGGCTGCTCCCCCATCAGGGTGAGGTGATCAAAGAGGAGGCCAATCAGTTCATGTCAGAGGCAGTCCCTGTTCCCATTATTATGGAACCCACTTGGATAATCAACTACCATGGGCTACTTCTGTGCAGGGGTTCTAGGTTTTCTCCATGCATGGTACTTGGTTGGAGTATCAATCTCAGGAAACAGATTTTTTTGCTTCTGTTGCTCTCCTTGTGGAGTTCCTGTCCTCTCCCTATCTTACTATTTCCCACATCTTTTGTAAGATTCCATGCACTCTGCCCAACAGTTGGCCATAAGTCTCAGCATCAGCTTTGATAGTCTGCAGAGGAGAGCCTTTCAGGATCCCTCTGTGGCAGGCTCCTAGCTTGTTTCCTGTTTTCTTCCTCTGATGCCAATTTGCTTTGCCTTTCTGGCTGGGGATTGAGCATTTTAGCCAGAGTCCTCCTTCTTTATTAGTTTCTTTATGTGTACAGATTTTAGTAGGTTTATCCTATTTTATATGTCTATATGAGTGAGTATATACCAAGTGTGTCTTTCTGCTTCTGCGATAGCTCACTCAGGATTATCCTTTCCAATTCCCACCATTTACCTGAAAATTTCATGAATCCTTGGTTTTTATTGCTGAGTAATATTCCATTGTGTAGATGTACCACAATTTCTGTGTCCATTCCTCAGTTGAGGGGCATCTGGGTTGTTTCCAGCTTTTGGCTATTACAAATAAAGCTGCTACAAACATGGTTGAGCAAATGTCCTTGTTGTGTACTTGAGCCTCTTTTGGATATATGCCTAGGAGTGGTATAACTGGATCTTGAGGAAGCACTATTCCTAGTTGTCTGAGGAAGCGTCAGATTGATTTCCAAAGTGGTTGGACAAGTTTACATTCCCACCAGCAGTAGAGGAGGGTTCCCCTTTCTCCACATCCTCTCCAGCATGTGTTATCACTTGAGATTTTGATCTTGACCATTCTGATCGGTGTGACCTGAAATCTCAGGGTCGTTTTGATTTACATTTCCCTGATGGCTAATGACATTGAACATTTCTTTAAGTGTTTCTCTGCCATTAGATATTCCTCTATCGAGAGTTCTCTGCTTAGCTCTGTTCCCCATTTTTTACTTGGATTGCTTTATTTTTTGCTTTTAAACTTCTGTAGTTCTTTATATATACTGGATATTAGTCCTCTGTCAGATAATGTGTAGGTGAAGATTCTTTCCCAGTCTGTAGGCAGTTGTTTTGTTTTGATGACAGTGTCCTTCGCTTTACAGAAGCTTTTCAGTTTCATGAGGTCCCATTTATTGATTGTTGCTCTTAGAGCCTGTTTTGTTGGTGTTCTGTTCAGGTAGTTCTGTCCTGTACCAGTGAGTTCAAGGCTCTTCCCCTCTCTTTCTTCTAACTAATTTAATGTGTCTGGTTTTATGTTGAGGTCTTTGATCCACTTGGATTTTAGTTTTGTGCAGGGTGATAAGTATGGATCTATTTGCATTTTTCTACATGTAGACATCCAGTTAGACCAGCACCATTTGTTGAAGATGCTCTCTTTTTTCCATTGTGTGATTTTGGCATCTTTGTAAAAAATCAGGTGTTCATAAGTGTGTGGGTTTATTTCTGGGTCTTCTATTCCATTCCATTGATCTACCATTCTGTTTCTATGCCAGTAGCATGCAGTTTTTATTACTTTTGCTCTATACTACAGCTTAAGATCAGGAATGGAGATACCTCCGGAAGATCTTTTATTGTAGAGGATTGCTTTAGCAATTCTGGGTTTCTTGTTATTCCATACGAAGTTGAGAATTTTTCTTTCAAGGTCTGTAAAGAATTGTGTTGGTAATTTGATGGGAATTGCATTGAATCTGTAGATTGCTTTTGGTAAGATGGCCATTTTTACTATGTTAATCCTGTCAAGCATGAGTATGGGAGATCTTTCCAT
>CM053753.1:69251209-69265476 GCA_028658305.1 Pachyuromys duprasi | reverse complement strand
ATCTTCTTCTAATTCTTTCTTCAGAGACTTGAAATTTTTTTCATACAAGTCTTTGACTTCCTTGGTTAGGGTCACACCAAGTTATTTTATGTCTTTTGTGGCAATTATGAAGGGTGTTGTTTCTTTAATTTCTTTCTCGGCCCTTTTGTCTTTTGTATACAGGAAGGCTACTGATTTTTTTTTTTAGTTAATTTTGTATCCAGCCACTTTGCTGAAGGTGTTTATCAGCTGTATGAGTTCCCTGGTAGAATTTTTGGGGTCACTCAGGTATACTATCATATCGTCTGCAATTAGTGATACTTTGACTACTTCCTTTCTGATTTGTATCCCCTTGATCTCCTTCAATTGTTTTATTGCTCTAGCAAGGACTTCCAGAACTATGTTGAAGAGATATGGAGAGAGTGGACAGCCTTGCCTTGTCCCTGATTTCAGTGGGATTGATTTAAGTTTCTCTCCATTTGGTTTAATGTTGGCTATAGGCTTACTGTATATTGTCTTTATTATGTTCAGGTATGTGCCTTCTATCCCTGATCTCTCCAATATTTTAAACATGAATGGATGTTGGATTTTGTCAAATGCTTTTTCAGCATCTAAGGAGATTATCATGTGGTTTTTTTCCTTTCAGTTTGTTAATATGGTGGATCACATTGATGATTTCAGTATATTGAACTACCACTGCATACCTGGGATGAAGCCTACTTGGTCATAATGGATGATATCTTTGATGTGTTCTCATAAAAGATGAAACAACAATGGGGAAATACTACTCTACTGAGCATTTGTTTAATAGTTGCTTGAGATCCAATGATCTCTTTTACATCAGTGAGTGCACCAAAGTAGCCTTATTCAAAACATTGATGTTGAGTAAAATTGAAATCTTATTTTCATAACAACTCAATTGAGTTACTGACACATTTCATTTCTTTGTCATAGCCATAATTATAATTATTCCTATTACCATTGCTTCTTTATTTAGTGATATTTCATGATTTCTGAGCTTTAAGTTTATGAAACTTTTAGGAGCTATGTTTAGCACACAAATTTGCCTTTGATATGAGAGTAAACACCACTGTACTCTTCTTAGCTTTTATTTACTATTGAATGGGTATAGTGAACTATTAAAGGTCCCTGCATAGCCTCGAATACTCCTTTTATTCTTATAACACCCCTGTGAGGTAGGCCCCATTCTCCAAGATCAGGGGAACTGACTCTTAATGCTGAGCAGTCCGCCCAAGTCATGAAGCCGGTAATTAGCAGAACTTGGATTCATGCCCAGACTTTCTTATTGCAGAGCCCAGGTCTCCACCTCCCTCATGACATGACCTTCTTAAACTGAGCTTTCCTGACCTGAGACTATCACAACATCTACTCCTAACATTACTGGCATGTGGTAGAGAATGGGACCTCCATCTTGTAAACTTCAAGTGTGTGTCAGATAAATCAATTAACTTGCAAGAAGTGACATAGCTTAAGCTGTGTCTCAAAGCTTGTCCAAAGTTCATGTTCTTGCCATCCCAGTCCTGGCTTGCGTTCAGCAAGGAAGGAATATTCTTTATTTCCAGCCTTCCAGTTAATCATCTAATAGTCATATATGGCTGTTGAACAGAGAGGGATGGCTAATGCTCCTCATGAAATGTTTCTCAAATTTTGCTTAAATTCATTTAAGTGGGATTGTAACTGCATGTATTTACACAGTATAGCCGTAATGAGCTTTGTTACTCTGGCCTCTTAAGCAACATGCAAAGAGCACTTCGGGAAATAATTTACAGTGATCTTGATTGGTAAATAAATTCAATTTTAAACAAATTAAGTTACTTCTCATTAGTTAATCCTTTAATTCAATATAAGATGGTATTTCCAAGTAATAAAATCCTGTCACTTCTAATGAGAAGCTTTAAACATTATTGTTTTAAGGTATTTTTTATTGTTGTTCATTTATCTAATTTACTTTTAAATTGTTTTAAAAGGCAAACACATTAAAACATGTCTTAAAAGTTTTCATTTCTTTCATTCTGTTTCTACATCAAAAAAAGAAGTCAAATTTCATTTTTTTCTATGGTGTGTGAATATATTGGATATTTCACTAAACACGTATATGACTGGTATGTGATTGTCTTAGATTGGTGAATATTAATTTTGGTACCAGGAATTAAAGATAAATGAGGGAGGTCAGAAGAGGTTGAGATTAACATCATATTTCCTGGTTTGGACAGACAGTGTAAGACACAGACCTCTCAGTAACACAGGAAGAACAACCCAAAGTCTTACAAAATAAAGGGCTGCCATGGGCTAAAAGTCTGCAGTCAAGATCTTTTGCAAGCCTTTGCCTTGGTATCAGCTTCGGCAGCCTAATAAGATAAAGACCATGAAATAACTCTTTGTGACCTTCCCATACTCCCCAAACCATAATATAGCTACTTCTGGGTTTTATTTAAGTCTGAAACTCATTTGGAACCTGGTAGGACAGTGTCTGGATTTCTGAGAACGGGCAAACGAAACTGCTCTTCCTCTTCTGTTTCTTGCATTGGGTCAAGTCCTGTTAGACTCTGTTCTTCTCTTCCTGCCTTAGCCTGCCTCTAGAATCCGGAGTTTTTCCAGAAAGACCCAGCAGAGCATTGCGTCTCTGCTACAGTACTTTCATTCCTGATGAAGAGTTTCTGTTTTGCAGATGTCTCTGCTTCTTACAGATGTGGCTCTAGGCCACATTTACAGAGTTGTGAGACCCTGCCTGCTCTGAGTAACTTGCTCCCAACCACAGTATTGAGGCTTGTACTCTTATCTGACAAATGACCTGGAAACTGAATCATCTTCAGAATTTTCAGCATTCAGTCAAGCAACCTCTTCAAGCAGCATTGACCCCAGGTTTTGGATATAGAAGGTACACCTTTTTTTCTTTTAAACATGTATTCATGACAGCTCTGTGAAATGCAAGACGGACTTGTTTGTTGTAAATTCTCATAATAAAACTTAAAAAAAACAAAATAAAAAATACTCACATTTTAAAAATGGAGTTTCAGGTTGGAGAGAGATGTCTCTGCATTTGATAATGCTTTTTGCCTGAGGAAGTGCCAGATTGATTTCCAGAGTTGTTGTACAAGTTTACATTCCCACCAGCAGTGGAGGGGAGTTCCCCTTTCTCCACAACCTCTCCAGCATGTGTTGTCATTTGAGTTTTTGATCTTGACCATTCTGATGGGTGTAAGGTGAAATCTCAGTGTCGTTTTGATTTCCATTCCCTGATGACTAAGGACGTTGAACATTTCTTTAAGTGTTTCTCTGCCATTCAATATTCCTCTATTGAGAATTCTCTGTTTAGCTCTGTCTGTACCCCATTTTTAAATGGATTTCTTGATTTGTTGCTGTTTAACTTTTTGAGTTCTTTATATATACTAGTCCTCTGTCAGATAAAGGGTTGGTATTGATCCTTTCCCAATCTGTAGGCAGTCGTTTTGTTCTGATGACAGTGTCCTTTGCTTTACAGAAGCTTTTCAGTTTCATGAATTCCCATTTATTGATTGTTGATCTTAGAGCCTGTGCTGTTGGTGTTTTGTTTAGGAAGTTGTCATCTGTGCCAATGAGTTCAAGGCTCTTCCCCACTTTTTCTTCACTAGGGATAGCGCCTCCTCAAGATTCAGCCATATATTCAAAAGAGGCTCAAGTACACAATAAGGACATTTGCTCAATGATGTTTGTAGCAGCTTTATTTGTAATAGCCAGAAGCTGGAAACAACCCAGATACCCCTCAACTGAGGAATGGACACAGAAATTGTGGTACATCTACACAATGGAATATTACTCAGCAATAAAAAACAAGGATATAATGAAAATTTCAGGTAAATGGTGGGAACTGGAAAGGATAATTCTAAGTGAGCTATCCCAGAAGCAGAAAGACATACACGGTATATACTCACTCATATAGAAGTGAGTTCATATATTCACTCATAAATACTCACTCATATGTAAGTGAGCCTATAATATAGGATAAACCTACTAAAATCTGGACACCTAAAGAAACTATTGAAGAGGGAGGACTCTCGGTAAAATGCTCAATCCCTATCCAGAAAAGCAAAAACAATGGACATCAGAAGAAAGAGAAAACAGGGAATAAGTCAGGAGCCTGCCACAGAGGGCCTCTGAAAGGATCTGCCCTGCAGACTATCAAAGCAGATGCTGAGACTTATGGCCAACCTTTCAGCAGAGTGCAGGGAATCTTATGAAAGAAGTGGGAAATAGTAAGATCTAGAAAGGACAGGAACTCCACAAGGAGAGCAACAGAACCAAAAAATCTGAGCACAGGGGTGTTTCCTGAGACTGATACTCCAACCAAGTACCATGCATGGAGATAACCTAGAACCCCTGCACAGATGTAGCCCATGGCAGTTCAGTGTCCAAGTGGGTTCTATAGTAATGGGAACAGGGACTGTCTCTGACATGAACTGATTGGCTTGCTCTTTAATCACCTCCACCTGAGGTGGGGAGCAGCCTTACCAGGCCACAGAGGAAAACAATTCAGGCACTCCTGATGAGACCTAATAGACTAGGATCAGAAGGAACGAAAAGACCTCCTCTATCAGTGGACTTGGGGAGGGACATGCATGCAGAAGGGGGAGGAAGGGAGAGGTTGGGATGGGAGGAGGGAGGAACTACAGGGGAGATACAAAGTGAATAAAGTGTAATTAATAATTTAAATTAAAAAAAGAATGCTTTTTGCTCTTCCAGAGGACCTGAGTTCGGTTCCTTGCACCCACACACTAGCTAACAGTGACCTCTAAATTCAGCTCCAGTATGTCTGCAATTTCTTTGGACCTCCATTGGTATCTGTGTTCACACGCACAGGCTCCGTAGACCTACACACAATTACCCAGGTGAAGAAAAACATCAGTAAAACATGTGGAATTGTAGAGTAGTGATGTGTACCATTTCTTTATCGATCACCATGTTGTGAGGATGTGGGCATATAATAAATTTCAGCAAGTAGAAAGTGGCAAGTTTTATAAAACACAGAGCCTAGGATATATGACACAACAAAACATTCTAATGAAATTCAAATCTACTACTGAGCTCAATAAAATCCAGTCCACATGGACAGCAGCCTGTTTATCTATCAAGTTAAGTTTTTATCATGCTAAATCGCATTAATTTTGAAGTACCTTAAAATAATAGTGAAAACAGTACATTTTAACAAGAACTGATCAACTTATTCATTACTGTTCTCAGGAAATAAAATACAACAGTGATTCATTGTGTTTATTTTCTTAATGGTTTTTCACATTGCCCAGCTTGACCTGAGAATCTCTATGTAGCTGACGGCCTTGAGTTTCTGGGATTCCTGCTTCCATCTCTCCATCACAAGCCTGCCGAATCATGTCTAGTTATACTGTGCTTGAGACTGAATTCAAAGTTCTTTGACTGCCAAGCAAGCGCTTTGGCAACTGGGTTATATGCTCAACGGAAGCCTACCTTTTATTTGAGGTAATAGTGTATTCAGTTCATTGCCTTAGCTAAGGAGAGGCAGTGAGGTATAGGAGGGAGACTTAGGGAGTGGTGCTTCCCAGGCAGAGAGGTTAGGAAAATGCTAAAACACCATTCTTATTTGCATCCACCTCTAAATTCTGCCTGGAGCACAGATGCAATAGCTAGAGTGATGAGACCTGTATTGTACCTATGGTGATAAAATACTATATACTACAAGGAAAGTATGGGCCTGGGGAGTGTCTAAAACCCGGAAGCTACTGGATCTGTCTGGACGATTATGCTCAAGGCATCCTGTTCTACATTAAGAATGAGCAATCTCTCTGAAGGCATCAGTGTGGGTCATCTCTGTTAAATGAAAACCCAATTGATTTAACGTTTTAATAAATTACAAACATTTAAAATAATCATGTTTAATTGCTTGTACTATCACTTTTATAATGGGTGATGAAGGTGTCCGGTAATAGAAATTGAAATACAAACAAATAGATGGATTTGCTGCTTGCAGCATGTGTTCTCCTAAGGTGTCTTCTAATTGGTCTGTTATAAATCGTAATGTAGCGAGTTTGGAAGTTTATAATTGTCCCAATCACCTTTTTTAATTTCCAAAATAGGCTAATAAATTGTCAAATAGATAAAAAAATGAAACAATGGAACTCTTGAGTTTTGTTAACTTGAAGGCAGATAGAATGTGAAAGCGAGCTTAATTATGGGCAGACATACAGAGAACTTTGACTTTTCATATAATTGGGAAAAATCTTTAACAAGCTAGGTCAATCAATACTAATATAGCTAGCTGGTCTTCCCTGGGCTCTTTTCTCCTAATTTGCCAAGTCTGTGGAGAGAAACTCCAAAACAGATGAAAAGATGAAAAGTGAATGAAACATGGATGCTTAAATCACAACTTGGAGGGGAACTTGTACCCAAAGTGAGCACAGGTACAAGCTGTGTGTGTGTGTGTGTGTGTGCATGTGTGCACGCATTTGAAGCCAGGGAAAGAACATTAGGTGTGGTGTTCTAAGACTATAAATCAAGTTGTCACTGTTGGTGGCAAGCAGCCTTATTTGCTGAGCTGTCTCACTGGCCTTTCCTTTATCTTAGCCTTTCAGGCTGGCTCTGTCACTCAACCTAGAGCTCACTGATTTGCTACACTGACAGGCCAACAAACGTCAGGGCTCTGGACTGTGCTATGCAGCACTCAAGGATAGTTGTCTGCTTCCTTGCCTGGCTCTTATTTAGGCACTGGAGCTCCGAACTCAGGTGCTTATGCTGGAATCGCCAGCATTTACTGACTGAGCCATCTTCAGGAAATTGGAGAGGAGCTGTTACATATTACATATTAATATCACATGCTAAAGCCAGACTACTTCATGAGCAAAGAACAAACTTTTCTGATGTTAACAGATGGAGTTGTGAGTTCCTTTGTTAATAAGTTGTACAAATGTTTTGTAATTTAACAAAATTCAAATTGTTTTGTAAGCTACAAGTAACATTCTTATTTTTGTGAGTTGCTTATGAAATAGTGATATTAACATATTTTCTAATTAAATTTTAAAAAACAAAATCTAATTATCACCTATTCTTTCTATCTATGTGAAATATAATTTCTATGAAATTCACTTACAAAACTCAATTAATATTTTGTGGATTTGAAACTTAAGTACTAAAGGCAGAGATATACCATAGAAGGTAATCTAATTCAAGATTTTTTGAAAATGTAGGTTTATAGCAGAAATTTAAAGATTAAAAACTAATTAAAAGGAGAGATGGTCTTACAGTTGATGGTCTAGTAACTTTGCTGATGAACAATACTCTGTTAACGTAAATTGGACCATCACTCTTTTGGCATTTGACAGAAATTATATTATCTGTGATTTTAGCTATGAAACTTGACCAGACTTAATAGTTGCTCCTTATATACAAATACTTATAATTATATTTTTAAACTCTATACTTATTTTAATTTCTTTTTTCAGTTCTGGAGATGAAAATTAAGGCTTAATACATGCTAAGGGAATAGTCTGTCACCATCTACAACTCTATTACTATTTTCTTAACAGTAAAGTGGACATGATTTAAAATGCAAGTTCTTCCTGTGGAAGAAAGGGAAGAATGGAGGGCAGGACTGGGAGGAGAGGGGGAAGGGCAGTAATCAGGATAGAATTTAATAAATAAATAAGTTTTTAAAAAAGAAAAATATAAAGTGCAGAAGTTGTGGAAATACCACAATTTTATTTCCCTTACCATTTTTAGTGAAAGCAAAAAAATATGTTTCATTATATATTTAGATCTTTGAATAGACAGATATTGCTATAATTAGGTCTGTTGACCCTTAGTTAGAAATTCGGACTATGGGTCTAAAGTTTCTTTAGTGAATTTGCTCTAGTAAACCGCATCGCTACACATTTTTCTTAATTTTAAAAATAGCCTTGGTTTAATATACGGCTTTCATAGTAGCATGGCCATATTATGAATCTAAGTGTATGTAGCATGATTGTGCATTTACAGGTGGAGAGTTTTAGGTGAGGGCTGTCCTTCAAAGCTTTGATACTCCTAATGGTGAATGTTATAAGAGAAATGAAAAATTCAGAGCTCTGCCTTCAAGTACTCTAAAACAAAGGTATTTTCAGTAATAATTAATCTCAAAGATAACACACTTGGTTTGGGCATTAATAATTTTGAGTGTAACTGACTCTGCAGTGTTCACAGTTAGTGAAAAGGTTATGCTTAGTCAGAGAAAGATTTGCAACCCATACAGTTGCCATAGGAAGTATATTCATTAAATTAATGTCTCTAAGAAAAAGAAGTTTTGTAACATTAGTGCAATATATTATAACTAAGTGCAATTTTATATGATTCTAAATAGCATAAAAATGTTTCACCTATAATTCTTTTACCAAAAGTACTGTTGATATTTTGAGATCTTTTTCTATATAACCTCAAATTTTTTGTTTTTGCCATTCCACTGTTTGAATTATTTTTGTGGATTTTCTACCACTATTTTCTGCTAAGAGTTTATTACATGGTCTTTTTTTATTAAAGCCATTATTCAAAAGAAACAGTCACAGAAACACACACAGCACATACGAATATATTCTTTAATTATCCTTTTGACATCTTTTATATTAATGCTTATGAAACAATCTGTGATAATGTGCATTTGTATTATTTCTTCTGCAGCTGTTCTTTATAATAGATTTTCTAAAAAAAAAAAAAAGAAAAGAAAAAATATCAAAATACAAAACCAAACCTCCTATTCTCAATCTCTCCATCCCTCTCCACACAAACACAAACAGAACACTATTCTGTTCACTGGATTGGAATCCATCCACCACATTGCCATATATGGCCAAGTTCACTTAAGGTTTACTCATGGTTACATGTCAGACTAACTTCTGATATAACTGTATGTTTAGATAAATTATGCCTTTGATTGTGCCACATTTATATTGCTTTATAAAAAAAAGCACTCACATTTCCTTCATTGTTCTATCCTTCATTTCCAACTTCATGTATTTACTTTGAGATATTAATGGAACACTTTTTTATATACCAGGCAATACACTGGACACTAAACTATACAAGGTTTGTGTATGTGTGTGTGTGCATTCAAGTATGCTTGTGGATATGCATGTAGAAACCTGGAGACTGACCTGGAGGTCAACCTCAAGTGCTGTTCTTCAGAAGTTTCCCATGATTTTGTTGCTGTTGTTATTCTGTTGCTGTTGTTGTGTTTTGTTTTGGACAAAACGCTAAGGCTAAGCCACCCTAAGGCTGGGGTTCACAAATTAGATTAGGCTGATTCTCTAGCCAGCTTCCGGGATTCTCTTGTCTCTGAATTCCCAGAGTTTCAGGGCTTCAAGGTATAGCACCAGGCCCAGCTTTTAAAAAATATTATCATTTATTATAATTTATTCAATTTGTACCCTGGCTGTGGCCCCCTCCCTCTTTTCCTTCCACTCCTATCCTCCCTCCCTCTTCTCCCCCATGCCCCTCCCCTAATCCACTGATAGGGAGGTCTTCCTCTCCTTCTACTTGACCCTAGCCTATCAGTCTTTCCAGGCCATGGAGGAAGACAATGCAACCAGTCCTGATGAGACCTGACAGGCCCAGCTTTCTGTGTGGGTGCTGAGCCTACAACTGAGGTTTCACAGGTGCAAAGGGAGCATTTTAATAATTGAGCTAGCTCTTTAGTTTCAGCACACAGTCTTTGTCAGTTATAACCTCATGTTATAAGTGTTCTATGTCAAAAGAAGAATGACAAGAAAGAATAGACACTGCCCCTTTTAGGCATTCACTAATAAAATTCTTGGGACTTTGGTGTTGTTTAGTAGAAGAATATGTGCATTTATGTGCAAATATAAGGCCTTTGTTTTCATGTTCATCATGACACCCCCCAGTCCCCTAACAAGAATTGCTTGAGAACATAATTAGCTTTGTGTTTCTACAATAAAACATCAAGGCGGTTAGCATATAGAAAAACGAGGTTTACTTAACTCAATCTTAGTGGTTTAAGTTTCTGGACCTTATATGAGCCCTGTTCTGTAATCTTTCTCAGCTTTATCATATTGTAGCAGAAGCCATGTGGGAAAGACCAACCATGAAGTCAGAGGTGAAGGCAGGTGGGGGAGGGACACACCGAGCTGTCAATCACAGTGGAACTCTGGAGGAAGTTCACTTCCATCCAAATCATCTCATTGTCATGATACTATTCACCCAAGATATGATTGCAAAACCAGAAAAGAAGGATTTATTTGTTTTAAGAAAATTTTTCCTGTATGATTTTGGTAACTCTGGTAGGTTTAGAAATTAATTATTTTAAAACCTAGACATTTAAGTTTTAAGAAAAGAAATTTTAGCTAGTAAAAGTTACTCTTTAAAGTGGGGATGGTGTTATGCAAATATTAATTTATATATACTGCCTCAGAAGACTGTACTATGTACAGGCGAGCAAATGCATAGTGCCTAATAATCACACTGACTCCGGGAAGCATAAGAGGCTCATTGATATCAGGAGGTTTAGTCTGGATGGCTAGTGTAGCCGTGAATTAAGGATGAATCATACCACATGTCAGAGCTTCCTGTACGTAGTGGGATGCTGGGCAGGAAGTCCTGAAGGCAGAGCCAGTCATGGTTAAGGAACACACACATTGGTATTGAATTCAGAAGATCTCATTGTGAGCTAGAAAAGCATCAGACTTCAGTAAATATAAGAGGGAACAAAATCTAACAGTCTGAATTAAGATGGAATATGAGAAATCTGTATCAATGAGAAAAGGACACATTTAGTCTCCAGACACATTGAGTCTATCCTTGAGTTGTGAATATTCTTTTATCCCTAATGAAAGTGTGTTTTCAGATACACTATACTCATTTTACTTATTGGTACTCCTTCAAAACCAGTGCACTCAGATTTTATAACATTTTAAGTAAAATAGTTTGAAATGATGAACACCCTGAACAAAGAGAGAACATTAAATTGAAAATATTATCTAAGAACACAAAGGACCTCAGACTCTCAGTTATATTGAATTAGAGTAGTGGGCCAGGCCTTAGGGCAAGGGGATATCAAATCTCTACGCAGAACTTGTCACTCTTCTGAGAAGTGACCGAGGCAAGGCATGACCCTGCACTTTATTGACATTGGCTTGTGAGCATCATGGTAGGTGTTGACTTTGTGGATTCATAACACCCAAGAGCAGGAGCTGAGTAAACCTTAAATCAATTCTCCCCAAGTTTTATTGTGGTAACCTCTGATGATGCTTTCCAAATAAGAGTTTTTCAGGGATGTGAGAAATTCCCACAGATGGTGCTTAGGGATCTACTCCCTGACTCAAGAATTCCAGACTGTTAAGCAACAGACAGAAGCCCATGAGTAGTAATTATGACTCGTATGAGCCATCACACCCCCCTCCCCCATCCAGACTTCTCTGACTCTTAAACTTTTTAAAGTTGTTTCTTATTAAATTTGGAAAGACAAATTATTGAACGAATTTTATGTTCAACAAAGTGTTTTTCAAGGTACAGATTAAGGGTAAAATGTAAAAACTATTCATCTGTAATCATATTAACATTTCTAACTTCACATGTCTAAAAATGTAAGTTTGAAGTTTGAGGTCTGAGTTTTTAAGAGGAACACACCATTTGACATAGGATAGCATCTGGTATCAGAAGGAGAATTGTCCCCTGACACATGGCAATCTTTTTTTTTTTTCAAATATTTACTTTTTTATTTCGTGTGTATGGATGGAAGTATACCAATGCATGCCTGGTACCGACTGAAGCCAGAAAAGTCTGTTCCCCTGGAACTAAAGTTCCAAATATTTCTGAGGTTTCAGTGGGTTCTGGGCACTAAACCCAGATCCTCTTCAAGAAGAGCAAGTGCTCTTAACCTCTCAGTGAACAGAAAGACATCTTGTTTTTTAGATGATGATATTAAAATTACACCATTCCTTCCCTTTCTTTCCTCCTTCCAAACGCTTCAACTCATTGCACTCTTGCTCTCCTTCAAATTTCTGACCTCTTTTTAGTACACACACACAGAGACACACATACATATTTTCCTCCAAAATCCCTGGCTTCCCTATCCCCAGGTACTTAGCTAGGTTTCTTAAGCCAAGATTTCCCTTTTGTTGAGTTTTGCTTACATCCAATTAGAAAGCTTTGTTTACTGAGACAGTATGCATGCTGCCATTGCACCCTTAGGGTTATCATGACATGCTGGTCACTGCTGTGGCCCATAGACATCTATAGGTTGTTTCCCTCCTTTGGAAGGTTACACAAAATTTTCTTATATCATGAAATATATGAAGATATAGGAAGGAAGATTTCAGGTCAGATTCTGCCAAGATTTTCTAGGCCCTGAGTATGAGGTACATGATGTCTTTAGCGGTAGGTACTTATGCTTGCGTCTCTGGCATGCAACCAAGGGAAATTATGATAGCATGCATGTTTTAGGTGTCTTTTTGAAAAACCCTGACTACAAGCTCAAAAGAAGGATTCTCATTCTTTTTAAAATAATTTTTATATTAATTACAGTTTATTCACTTCGTATCCCAGCTGTACTCCAGTCCCTCCTCCTCTCTCAACCCACCTCTCCTTCCCTCATCTCCTTCCCTCATCTCCTTCCCTCATCTCCTTCCCTCATCTCCTTCCCTCATCTCTTCCTATGCCCCTGTCCAAGTCCACTGATAGGGGAAATCCTCCTCCCCTAGATTATCCAGTCTCATGAGGACTGGATGAATTATCCTCCTCCGTGGCCTGGACAAGGCTGCTCCTCCATCAGGGGGAGGCGGTCAAAGAGCTAGGGACTGAGTTCATGTCAGAGACAGTCCCTGTTCCCCTTACTAAGATATCCACTTGGATACTGAGCTGCCATGGGCTACATCTGAGCAGGAGTTCTAGGTTATATCCATGAATGGTCCTTGGAGTAACAGTCTCAGAAAAGATCCCTGTGCCCAGATACTTCGGTTCTGTTTTGCTCTCCTTGTGGAGCTCCTGTCCTCCCCACGTCTTACTATCTCCCCCTTCTTTCCTAAGATTCCCTGCACTCTGCCCAAACTTTGTTCATGAGTCTCAGTATCTGCTTTGATACAATGCTGGGTCGAGTCTTTATATAAGATAGGCTAAACCTACAAAAATCTGTATACCTGAAGAAGCTGAGCTATAAGGAGGAACCTGGATAAGATGATCAATCCTCACTCAGAAAGGCAAACAGGACCGACATTCGAAGAAGGAGAAAACAGGAAACAAGACAGGAGCCTACCACAGAGGGATTCTCATTCTTGATGGTGAGGGTTTTTGTTGTTGTTGTTGTTGTTAGATGATATTTGGCCCTTGAGGGGGAGCATCATCATCCCTGATCCGAAATATTCTTTTAAGATACATATGTATATTTAAACACAGACTTACATGAATTTTAGACTTTTAAGGTAGATAGTTAATACTCTCATCTCTTATGATTTTGCCAGGCATCCTTGCTGTTATTTTTCTTCCTCCCTTCTCCTCTAATTAGAGCCAACCACTTATTTTAATTTTTAATGGGTCACTTTTTTTACTCCGTGTTTTGAGTTCTTAGATATTTTCTGGATATTAATCCTCTGTCAGATATATTCCTATTCAAAAAGTCCTTCCCAATGCCTTCATCACAGATACTGCCTGTGTTTTCTTTAGCAGTTTCAGGTTTCACTTTAAAGACTTTGATTCATTTAAAGTTACTTTTTTGTGCAAGGTCTAAATTTATTGTGCAAAAAAAAAACCAGTTACTTTTTTGTGCAAGTCTAAATTTATCTTCTGTGTGTGAATATCCAATTTTCCTGGTACCAATCATTGAAGGCAGTTTTTCCCCGAGTGTGTTTTTGTCATCTTGGTTGAGTATTAAATGGCCAAAGTTACATGTACTCATGTTTGGAGCCTTGAATTTTGTTCCATTTGTCTACATGTCTTTTTTTTTATCCCTGGTACTCCTATCATAATATTTTTTCTATTACTCTGGCTGTGGAATATATTTTGATCAGGTGGTTTTGATTACATGGGGTCTTTGTATAAAATTTACATACAAATTTTATAATTTATATTTATATTTCTTGAAAGACTAAAATAGGAATTTTTATTGGGATTGCACTGAATTTGTAAATTGCTTATGACATAAGGGTCACTTTTACTGTATTCTATCAATCCCTGAATATGTAATCTCTTTTCATATTTATTTATTTGTTTGTTTGTTTGCTTGCTTGCTTATCTATTTACATACCTATTATTTATCTTTTGAGACACGAACTCACCATGTAGCCCTG
>CM053753.1:69232677-69250709 GCA_028658305.1 Pachyuromys duprasi | reverse complement strand
TTCCAGCTGTAGCCCAGTCCCCCCACCACTCCCAATCCCACCCTTCCTCCTCCTTCTTCTCCTATGCCCCTCCCCCAGTCCAATGATAGAGGACGTCCTCCTCCCCTTCCATCTGACCATAGCCTATCAGGTCTCATCAGGACTGGCTTCTTTGCTTTTCCTCTGTGGGCTGGTAAGGCTGCTGCCCCTTCAGGGAGTGATTTCTAATGGAGGCCTCTAAAAGCTAACAAAAAGGAGCCGGAGAGATGGTTCAGCAGTTAAGAGCACTGGAAGCAATTCCAGAAGACCCAGGTTTAATTCCCAGCACACACATGATAGCTTACAACTGCCTGTAACTCCAGTTCCAGAGGTTCTGACACCCTCACACAAACATATGTGTAGACAAAACACAAGTGCACGTAAAAATAAATAAATCATTTAAGACAACTAACAAAAAAGGTGAAGTAGCTGCAGGATTGCTTTTTATCACAGATACATGCATAATTCTCCACATCTTTAATTTCCAGTGTCTCTCTTCCCTCTCTAATATCAAACACTCTCCACACATGGCTATCGCCCCTCTTCTCCTTACCCATTAATTCCCCTTTCTTCAATGTGGACAAACCTTAGGCTTTGCCTGTATTAAAGTTTACCATGTGCTACACAAAATGGGAGAAGTAGGAGGGTTGAAAAGTTAATAAGCTAAAATGTGCTTCTTGACTTAAAGATGCTCATATAGTATAAGAGATTGATCTATGGATTCCACCTGCTTTACCTTGCTTAGAGTAGGGGATAAAGTATCAGAGAAGTATTCTTGGGTATTCTAAAAAGTAAAAAGTGTTTCCTTTGTGCTATAATAGTTCATATTTTGTTCTTTCCTATCATGATTGGAATCATATAATGGTAAAAAGTCTGAATTAAATTAGGTTGATAGTATGAAAGAAGGGGGAGTTAGTAAGACCTGGAGAGGACAGGAGCTCCACAAGGACCAAATATGTCTGGGCACAGGGGTCTTTTATGAGACTGTTTCTCCAACCAATGACCATGTTTGAATATAACCTAGAACTCCTGCTCAGACGTAACCCATGGTAGCTCAGTATCCAAATGGGTTTCCCTAGTAAGGGGAACAGGGACTGTCTCTGACATGAAATCAATGGCTGGCTCTTTGACTGCCCCCTCTCCCAGGGAGGAGTAGCCTCGCCAGGCCACAGAGGACTTTGCAGCCAATCTTAAGGTACCTGATAAACCAGGGTGAGATGAAAGGGGAGGAGGTCCTCCCTTGTCAGTGGACTTGGAAAGGGGCAGGGAGGAGATGAGGGAGGGATGGTGGGATTGGGAGGGAATGAGGGAGCGGGATACAGCTGGGATATAAAGTTAATAAACTGTAACTAATATTTAAAAAATAAAGTGAAAAAAATAGGTTGATAGGATTTAAGTCTTCAATTTTCTGCTTATGAGATGTGTCCCCAGCTCAAGCAAGTAATTTAGCTGCTCTACAGTTATATTTCCTTATCTGTAACAAGGAATGGTGATAATCACATTGAGCTCACACTTATTATGAGGACTGAAGGAGATAATATTGATAACATGCAATAAGCACTAAATAAGTCCCAACTACTATTGCTTTCACCACCTGTACGGAGAAGAGAGGAAAACCAGGGTCAATGATAACAGAATTTAAACTCATGTCAATTTATCTCTGCAAGTGTCTTTGAGATGGACAATAATCAGAAATTTTGCTTTTGAGTCCATTGAAGTACACAAAGCTAGCAAATCAAGAGTACTTCAAGGACATCTGTGGTAAACTCCCATCCTGTTCCCTCTCTTCTACCACTTCCGGTGTCTATCCTGTTTCGAAGTGAGAATTAAGCATCTTCCCTAGGGTTCTCCTTGTTGTTTAGCTATTTTAGGTCTGTTGGCTTCTATATGTTTATCCTATGTTGTATGGCTAATGTCCAGGCTCTACCCAGCAGGGGATTGAAGCAGCTGCAGAGACTCACCGCCAAACTCTCTACAGAGCACAGGGAGTCTTATGGAACAAGGGGGATATAAAAGGATACAAAGAGGACAGGAGCACACAAGGAGACCACCACCACCAACAAAAAAGCTAGCCCAGGCGGGGCACTGCAGAGACTGATGCATCAACCAAAGTCCATGCATAGAGAGGACCTAGACCCCCTGCTCAGATGTAGCCCACAGACAGCTCTGTCTCCATGTGGGTTCCCTCATAAGTGGAGAAGAGACAGTCTCTGACATGAACTTGCTTTCCTGCTCCTTCATTAATTCTCCCTGGTAAGGTGACCTAGCCAGCCCACAGAGGAAGAGGATCCAGGCAATCCTGATGGGGCCTGATAGGCTAAGGTCAGACAGTAGGGGAGGAGGACTTCCCCTATCAGTGGACTAGGGAGGAAGGATAGGGAAGGAAGAGAGAAGGAGGAAGGACTGGGAGGAGATAAGAAAGGGAGTTAGAATTGGGATATGTAGTGAGTAAATTGAAAATAATAATATAGTAATAATAATAAAAAAAGAAGTCCTTCAAGGGGTTTGATAATAGGTTCTTTGGAAATAACACTACTGGTTAGTGTATGTAGATTTTATTTTGTACTTGAATTTGACATGAAGTGAATTAGGAAGATGATCAACAGCTGACCCTTACTTATGGATAGTGTGATAATTAGAACTGATATTGAGAAAAGAAAGGATTATGGAGATTATAACTAGTAATGCACTCATTACATTATACAATTGGTTTTTATGAAAAAAAACTCAATGAAAAAGATTATGTTTCAGTCAATAGTTTTTGTGTAAAAAGCTGGTGGTAAAAACACATGATTTCATAGTAAATGTGCTGACTGTGCTGTGTGTTGTAGTTCAGATAAATTGACTCGTCCTTACAGACCACTTATAGGAGCAGAGCTATTCTATCTATCTGTCTATCTGTCTATCTATCTGTCTATCTATCTATCTATCTATCTATCTACCTATCTTTACTCTTTATTCATTATTTATTTGAGATACACCTTTTCTCTGTAGTCCTGGCTATTCTGAAATGCACTATGTATAGCAGACTGACATTGAATTTATAGCATTCCTGCTGCTTCTATTTCTCATGTGCTGGGATTGCAGTCACATGCTTCCACCCATTCCTATAATCATCAAATAGAATTCTTGACATTAGAATCTGTAATCTAAAGCTATGAAACATCACTTCATTTTGTTTTCAGACTCATAAATTTATAAGAAAGCTTGAAATAATTTCTATTGCTCTGAAACAACCCATTAATTTAGCAGGCTGTTTATAACTTACTATGTCAAACCATATTATTAATTAATCTTCTGTGGCCTGAGTCCTCAACTTATAAAGTCCTTCTTTGTAGAATTATCTGTATCCTAGATAATTCACCTTGTATATCACCTTGCACCTTAGGCAGTGACGAGTCATGGAGAAAAACATAGTAAGTTAGGCTACTCACATAGAGACCTTATGTGTGACTCTCTGGATGGGACTTCAATGTCCTCGACTCAGTAGTCATACCATAACATAAGAAAGACACGATATATGATAGAAGGAATTGTCAAAAATAAATTGTATTCTTTGAAAGGTTATAATTTTGTATATAATGAGGTTGGGCAATGATATGAAATCCATGAACCAAGGCTTTGATACATTCAGCCTCCGTTTCTTCATACTCTCTGTTATACTAGGGACACATCTATTCACCTGAGTAAGTGAAATGAGGTGGCTCAGGCACCAGAGCATTCCTCAGTTACCCAGGAAGTGCTCCTATTCATCCGGGACCCTATATATCATATGGAAGGAAACAAAACTGGAAAGTTTTGGGAAACTTGTGCCTCTCTCTTTTATTTTACAGTTCTATATCTTTGAGAGGAGATCTCTCTAGGTTTCAATTCCCAGAGACACTAGAAAGGAAGTTTTGATTTATGAAACAAGAAAAATGTCACAGTATATTAGTCCTTTTCCTTAAATGTCAGTATTAGTGTGGTATGTTCCAGCCAAAGATCCCTTTGGAAAACCATGAATTTTTGGAAGTACAAAAAAAGGAACTTCTGGCATGAGTACTCCCTTGATGTTATTAGCAACAAGCAAAAAAGCTTTCATTCTCCAAGCCTTCATTGATTCACAGTCCAGCAATACAGTTCAAAAGACAGAGGCTTTGGAATATGTGCCTTCAACTCTGGCCTTAGTCCCTGATTGTCACATGTTAAAGCTGGATAAGTCTCTGCCTCTCTGAACTTTAATTTCAATGAAAATAATGCAGTGACAATAGCACTTATCTCATGGACGATAATAATGACTAAGTGAGACTAAATGCATGAAGGATTTGGATGGTGTCTAATGTAGCTAGAAAGCACGTAATGTAGAATAACAGAGTCTTTACTGCTTATGCAGTGACCTATTTTGAATATCCTGGGTAGTATTGCCTTCTTGGGATGAACTGCATCATCTATTCAAGACAGCTGACAAGAATAGAGCCTGTACTTCAAAACATAGGGTGGAAGAGATAAATACATGCACATCCATGTGTACTGCATTGTGTTCCACAATGGTTAAGAAACAGAAGCAGTCTTGACAGTCATTGGACAATGTGTATTTAAAGACTATGTGGTAAATATTCATGATGAAATTGTTTTGTTTTGGACATAAAAAATGAAATTATGACACTTGTAAGAAAATGGGCTAAATCTCATGTTATTATATTAATTGAGAATCTGGATTTAATTCTCTTTGTATCTCTCTGTCTGTCTGTTGATCTCTCTCCCCCTTTCTTCTTCTTCTCCCCCGTCTCCGTGGGTGTCTTTGTAGGTCATGAAAGAACAAAGAAGATTAAGTCAGTGAGGTCTGTAGGGCATCAGGAAGGGAATACAGAGAAAAAGTAGAGATGGGAAAGAGAGAATGGGAAAAGCCAATCATAAAAGGAGGGTTAATAAGAACAAATTACCATATACATACACAGCATATACATATACAGATGTGTGTAAAATGTACATATATAAATGTCACAATGAAAAACACCTTTGAATATGAAGCTAATAAAATTAATTTTAAAAGTAACAGCAAGTGCACGTTGGAGAAATGATCTGGGACTAGCTGGCCAGAGTGTTGTGCTTAGACAACAGTTATATGAGAAACTTGGTATGCATTCCTCTCCAGGATTTTACAAGCTACAACTTGTTTGGAAGAATGTCTTTTGATCAACAGCCCAGGACTGAGGTCAAACAAAGACCATAAGAAAGACAATCTTCGAGGGTTCCAAAGCAAGGTCTCATCTCAGCCCCTGGTCAGCTTCTCCTTCTCTAGCTTATTTACACCAGGCTCCTGGTGCTCATTTTCCAAAGTGTCCTGACTCACAGAACAGCTTCTTTTCATTATTTTCCAATCTCCAAGGTGTTCTAAGGATTTAGGGAACTCGCTACTTTGAATTGGGATGCCTAGATAAATCACTCAGCTCCTTGTCTTTAACTTGAAATGTTTTATTGCACATGCCCCCTCCCCACCTTTCTTTCCTTGTCTTATGACTCAAGCAATAGAAACCCAGGCATTCAAATTCTGTGGCTGCACCATTTACTGTGGGGACTTATGAGGAAAACATGAGACGTCAATATGGAAACTAAGACTAGCGACTAAGTGCAATTATCAATATTCATAAAATAATGATGAAATATTTGGGACAAGACAATTTGTGTCAGGTAGAATACATTCAGTGTTGGGCAATCATTTGACAAACCATTGCCATGTTTCTTGTCAAGCTTCTAGATGCCCAAATAGAATACAGATACATAATACAAAATGATCACACAAACATTTATATGACTTCATTTCACTCTTCCAGTGCAAATAAAAGCAAAACCAAAACCATACTAAGGCAGTCAGTGCTCTAACAAATAACCTGCTTCATTTCTTTTCATTTTGCCAATCTTCCTCGGAAATCAGAGACCTTCATTCTGCCTATATTTGTTGGAAAGCTTGTCCCAGGTGCTAGGATGTGCTCAGTGGGTAATTTCAGTTTGGAAGTTCTGCCTCACAGAACCTCAGTTCTGCTTACAGAGCCTTATGTCCCTATTTTGGATCTCTCCAAGTGTCTGCTTTGATATCATGTCCCGTTTCTCTGACAGGGATTCTTCCTTGTTTTACTAATTCCTGAAGCTAGAGCCCCAGCTCCTTATTTCCTGACACATACTGGAATCACTTGAGACTGAGGTAGGGTACAACAAAGAAGATGTGTTCTAGCTAAGATCCAGATCCTCTGGACTGGAGGCCTAGGTTTTAGTTCCTGGACTGGAATATGCCTGGGAAGTGTACTGGCTTCACAGAGACAAAAGAGAGCCTTAGGCTTGGGCTACCTCACTAATAAATGAGGGCAGAGGAATTGTCCTCTGGCCAAAGTGCTTTACTTTGAAATCATTTGAGATAAATTGTAGTTAGAATCTGTATTGCATACTGGTGAAAGGCCAAACCAATTTAAAGGCTTATTTGGCATTGATGCTTCCTGCAAGGTCTTGGCAAAACATCAGGATCCACGTACAAGTGTCTGGTACAATGTAAATGTCTCTGGGAATAAATGGATTAATGATGATAAGAAAATATATGAAGAACCCTGAAATATCCTAAAGAAGTTTCAAAACCAACCACATATAAATTCATCCAATAGAAAGAGGGATAACTAGAATCCCACCCCCCAAATAAGAATTAAAATGTGTAGAAAGAAGTTTTCATATGACAAAAACTGTTGCAGCTAGCATTTTTAGTTTTTAAATCTATGATCGAAAATTAGAATTCAAAGCCCATGCTATGATGTGCTAAAATTCCATCCCTAATCTCATCTTACAGGTTGGTGGAGACAGAGGCATGCTAAGAAGGTTGTTTTAAGTGACTTTCATGGTATGGGGATATGAGAGAATATGGAGAGGGTACACTCAAACACTTTTTTTTTTTTACACATGAGCCCCACACCCAAGACTCCTCATAACACACACTAAAGTCTTCTAGAATCTAAAAATATCCCAAATGTAAAACACTCTGTTCTCAAAGATTTGAAGATAAAGGCCATTTAATGCATATACTATATAAAACCTGTTAAAGTACAGATTAGAGCAGCCAAGGAGAGATTTCTGGAGATAGAATATAAATTTGTGACTAATTTGGGTGAAACTTTATAGATTTTAGGAAAAGGAATTGAAGATCATGGGAAAAGTAAGAAACTTCAGTGTGTGTCTAATATGAGTCCCAGAAAGGAAACTGGGGAAAGAGTATTTGAAATTGAGTGTTGACAGTGAACTGCAACCTAGATATTTCACAATGGAATTAGTGGTACAGCAACAGAAAAGGTTACAGAATCTACCAAGACATTTGTCCCATTACATCTTTGGTACTTCGGGACAAGCTGCTAAGCTTATCACAGATTCCAACTTCTATTTTTAGTTTAATTTATTTTTTTTAATTTTTGACTATTCACTTTATATCCTTATTATAGCCTGCTCCTTCAAACTCCTCCCATTCCCTCATTCCGTTTTCCCCCTCCCCTAGTCCACTGGAAGGGGAAGTCCCCCTCCCCTACTATCTGACCTTAGTCTAGCAAGTCTCATCAAGATTGTGTGGCTTCTCTTCCTCTGTGGGCTGGCAAGGTTGCCCAGTCCAGGAGAAGTGATCAAAGAGCAGGCAACCGAGTTCATGTCAGAGACATCCTCTGCTCCCCTTACTAGGGAACCCACATGGAGAATGAGTAACCTATGGGCTACATCTGAGCAGGGGCTCTAAGTCTTCTCCATGCTGCGTGGTCCTTGGTTAATACATCAGTTTCTGCTGGTCCCCTGGGCCCAGCTTTTTTGGCTTTGTTGGTCTCCTTGTGGAGTTCCTGTTTGCTCTAGGTCCTTCTACCCCCTCTTTCTTCCCTGTGCTCTGTCCAAAGTTTGTCTGTGAATCTGTGCATCTGCTTCAATCCCCTGCGGGGTGGAGTCTTTCGGAGGACATCTATTGTAGGCTCCTGTCCTATTTCCTCTCTTTTGTCTCTTCCAGTGTCTATCCTGTTTTCTCTTCTGAATGAGAAATCTTTAGCTTCTTTAGCTTTCTTAGGCTGAAAGAGCCTGGAGGAAATTTCTTTCACCAATTTTCATAATCCTGTTCATAAATTACCACTCTTAACTCATTTCAAGGAGTGAAATAGTTCTTGCTTCATACGCCCTTTTACTGTTTGGTCCTATTTTTTGTTGTCTCTTACTCCCTGTTGGGAGACAGCATCCTAGTAAATCAGACTATGCTGAAAGATTTCACAGGAGTACTCATGTGGGTTGTTTAGCACTGTTACCAATTCTGCAGGGACACTTGTGTTAAGCTGTTTCAGTTTTCTACGTTCACCACTTAGAAATATAGGAGCTGGCTCATGTACACAAGCACGCAATGCTGTGCTTGGTTGCATAGCACTAGTTACAGATGACGCATTCTAATTTACAAATGTTCTGGGCTATCATATTTCCTCGGAAATTGCCCTTCCCAGAACTAGCAACAGTGAAGATGAATGTGAAATACAGACAGGAAGATACAGCACAGTAGGTAGAATAGACAAACGGGAATCCTTGGAACATTGGAAGTGAAAGGAAGCTTTTGACAGGAAATGTCTGCATGTCGTTGTACAAAGTCTGGTGTAGGCTGTTTGTTTCTTTTCAATTATGGAAAACATGAAAGAATGAAATTCGGTGATTCAGGGTGGAATAACTGATGCAGGCTGTTTTGGTTTGTTATGGAAGACATGAAAGAATGAAATTCGGTGATACAGAGAGGAAAAAAGTTTGGAATTATGCAAAGCATCACAGAGTTAAAGGAGGAGTCCAAAGGTCTGATTCACCGTGGAGGCCTGTAAAACATCATCAAGTAGGATATCATAGTGTCTCTCTTGAGGGCAGTGAGGTGCCTGGCCAGCTTCCACAGAAGTTTGTCCTATGTGTGGCCTCACGAAAGGATAAGCAACTTGTACATCTGTCGGAGCAAAAACTGGAGCTGTGGAGACAATCTGCCCCACCACCTGTCCTGGGTAAACGTTCCCAACTGAGTGACCTGTTTGCTTGTTGTTGTTTTCTTTCTTTCTTTCTTTCTTTCTTTCTTTCTTTCTTTCTTTCTTTCTTTCTTTCTTTCTTTCTTTCCTTCCTTCCTTCTTTCTTTCTTTCTTTCTTTCTTTCTTTCTTTCTTTCTTTCTTTCTTTCTTTCTTTCTTTCTTTCTTTCTTTCTTTCTGAAAACTGAAACACAGGCCCAGGTGATACCTCTAGTAATGATATTTTATTTGTTTATGGTGGGAATATTTGGAAGAGGTTATTCAGTGCTTAGCACAGCTCAAATCCGTTTTCTGAGGTTCAGTGTGTGTCTAGCCACCTGCCCACCTGGCTTGCTGATTCTAACTCCTTTCACTCAGATCCTGTTTAGGAACTTGTTAATTCTTCTACAATATTTTAAGAGACCCTTATTTACAAAACAGTATTATATGCTATTAAAATTGCATCAGTACATATGAATGTGCTAATATCAAGTTTTTTAAATCTGCAAACAGAAACTCTCATAATGTTTAACTTTAATATGAAAATATTAGAATGGGATGTCATATGGATTCCCACTTTCCACATTCCAAGGAAATGGTCAAGCCCTAGCCACCTCAGTCTGTACGAGGTACAGATGCAGCTCTGATTTCCTTCCACCTGATTGTTCTCACTCTATATTACAATGTCTTCTGTCATCAGGAACTTCAATGCTGATTTCCATACTGTTCACTACTAAGTTTGCCAGTAAGTTAGGGGTCATTTTTCTTTTTCTGATCCATTTTCTCCTTCCCTGCCAGCTTCCCTTCCCTTCCTCTTCACTTCTGACATTCAAACCTGCACCTGTCTATGCATATCTCTGAGCTTACACGACAGTCATGTACACATCCTTATAAACCAGTGTTTTTAGCCTTTGTCTTCATTTTATAAGAACAAGGTTGTGCACTGTGTATACCGCTCTGTCTCCTCCCTATCTCATTTATGAGCACGTTTTATAAAATTCATCAAAAAAATATCCCACAGGAGTAGGTTTACTTCCCACTCTGGAGAGCCGTATTGTTTTCCACCAACGTGGGTAATGCTTCCTTATCACACCTGCGGGAGTTTCCCTGTTCTGCCTTATGAGAACCAATCCTGTGCATTTTCCCTCGTTTGCATTTAGTGAAATCATGTTGCTAGCTTAAAATCAGCAGTCACAGGACTATGAAAAACACCAAAGACCATAGATAGGTTGTACCTTCACAGAATCAGTTTATCAGCCTGCCAGTAGCCATGCTTCTTGAGTGTGTGTGTGTGTGTGTGTGATTTCTTCTATTATATTCTTTAATACAATTTAATAAATCCCATATGTTTCCTTAGTTACTTTACTGGTCACTATATTTCCAGGAGGTGGATTGCTGAAATGAAGAGTTTGTGTTTTATTAATTAAAATTTTCCTTGTGATATATTTTGACATGTATATTTTTAACTTTAGCAGAGGTTGTAGGAATCATCTCTAGCATTTCTACAATATATGCAGTTTTCTATTTATCTAAAGGGATTGTTCTATATCCCTTTTATAATTAAACATTGCTTTTAATGCTAGGGTGTTCCTCTGACTTCTTTGAAGACTAAGGGTACACTCATATGGTCATCAGGCACCGAGGGTTGCTTTTCTGTGAATTGTCAATTCCTGTCATTTTCTATTATAGCTTCCAGGTTGTTAAATTTGAGGTAGCCATCTGCAAATTCTCTTCACGCTTTATCTATAAGTATCCATGCTAAGCACTGCAATTATTTATTTTTAATGAATTTATTTATTTTGTGTGTATGAGTGTGTATGCATGCGTACATGTCTGGAAGTCAGAGGATAGTTTCAAGAACTGACTACTTTGTACAGCCATGTAGGTTCCAGTGATCCAAGCTCTTGTCATGGGGCTTTGTCTTTACCCAATGGACCATCTTGCTGACCTCCTCCCCCCCATTTATTTTTTTAAATTCTTCTAGTAAATGTTAATACGCTTTGTATATCAAAATGTATTTTAGAACATCTATATTTCTTTCTTTTATTTTTTTTAATGTGGATGGGTGTTAAGCCTTCATGTATGTCTATGTATCATATGTGTGTGTGGAGCCTTAGAGAGACCAGAAGAGAGCATATGATCCCCTGTGACTGGAGTTACAGATTGTTGTAAGCTGCCATGTGGATGCTGGGTACTGAAGCCAGGTCCTCTGAAAGAGCATCCTGTGCTCCTAATTGTTGATTCATGCCTCCAGCCCTACACATGTGCTTGTTTTTATTGATGGCGAGTACCTTCCCAAGTTAGATTATAAAGCTTCCTGTGTCTTTTAAAAGTTTTGGAGAGGGAATGGAACTAAGATATTTTAGATGGCTGTATATTTTCTTTCACACTTTTAGAAGTAGTAGCATGCTCTTCAGTTTGCTGCAATTCAATGTTGGTTACCTCCAATAGTAAAATGAATACTTACTAAGCTAAACAACAACCAAACAAACAAAAAACCCAGCACAACAACCTATAAAAATAATCTATTTTAATATTTTGTTGATGAAGTCAAATCAATAAGCTCTTAGTCACTGCCGAAATAAAATCCTTATGAAATTTAATGACAGTGTTATCTCAGTGGATCCCTAGCCGCCCTTTCTTATTCATGTAGGTCTCCATATAAATTCATAACTCAACATGGATGGGATACCTCATAAAAACAAGGTGAGCAAGCTGCAGTACTGTAAAACATTCTACGCTAGTAAGTGAGGAAACATACCAAAATGTATTTTATTATATTTTTAGGAATTAAAAGTTTAGATTTCGAAATGAATTTAGAACTAGATGAAGAAAGTGATGGTGAAAGAAAGGGTACTTTTGAAGGTGGTGTTGTGAAGATTCTAATGAACGTTTTGTTTCCTGTTACTGTTTTAAGCTGTGCAATTGTGAGTAATTATTAAACATATGCACATAATTGAAAACAATATTTAGATGATTTCTTTTTTTGCAGCATTGACCGTTATATGAAGTGTTATATATTCTGATGGGAGGAAGTATTAGTCATCAAAGAGACCCCACATTTTACTTAATGACATAATGATGTACAGAATTCACAATACAGCCAATATGAAACCAACAGGGACAAAATTTCTTTTTCCTATAAATTTACTAATTTTACATGTAAATGATGATAATTATTATTAATTACAAGTAGAAATGTAATAAAAATTTAAATATGTGTAATAAAGAGAGTTTGTGGAATATTTAAGAATGAATACACTCTAATGATTCTTAATTTTTAGATTAGTAAAAATAATCAGAGATATTTATTGCATGGAAACATTTTAAGATATTTTTAGATAAGGTTAATTTTCTTATTCAAACTTCAGATATAGGACTTGTTTTGTTTTGTTTTGTTTTTTCTTCAGAATGTAGGAATGAAAGAGCTGGATTATACTAAATGTGTAAGGTGTAAGTGATGTAGTCAAAAGCAACTAATTCTCATGACCCCTTAATGCTCTTAAATATAACCTGTCATCTAGGTTTTTAAACAACATACAAATGAGTTAAATCTTCTACAGTAACTGGGAGAAATATTATAAGTAGTTCAACTCAAAATTCTTTAAAAAGTTCAATTTGTATTTCTATGCAGTTAATGTAATCACATTCATTGTTCAATATATTATTATTTGCAATACCCAATCAATACAAGCTATATTCAGAAGCTCTAAAAAATACAACATGGAAAATAAGGTAAATGTAATTTAGAGAAATTTATTGTTCTAAGCAATACTAGCCTTGGATAATAAACACATTTTTAACTTAAAGGGCTAAAGCCCTTTAAAAGATAGCAAGGCAAAAAACAATAGACATTGTTTTTGATTGCTAATTTGATTAAAACTTTTGAAAACACTGGGTTCCTCATACCCTGAAAACAAATCCATTTATAGGATGTATTTGCTCTGTGTAGTCTATAACAAACAAAACCATGTGTATAGTTTATTTAAAACCACAATCTTTTGAGAGGGTTGAAATTGATAGGAGAGCCTTTATGAACAGCACATGTTGCATTTATGAAGCACATACACAAATTCTTTCATATGATCGATGGTCTGTGAATATCCCCCTTTGTAGTAGTTTAACGGCTCTGAAAAGAATACTTTTGGTCTTTGAGTTTACTAAATGATGCAGAAGAAACTGTTGGATTGAAGAGATTATTCTAGAAATCGGTGAGGGAGAGAAAAAAGAGGAACAGGGAGGAAGAGAAAATTTAGGGAAGGAGAGAGGGGAGGAAGGAAAGAGAAAGAGTAAGGTAGAGAAAGAAAGAGATCAAGACAGGGATATTTTATATAGATTTTTTTTTTTAATTTTGAGACAGCATTTCCCTTTGTACCCTTGGATGTCCTTGAGTTAACTCTGTAGACCAGGCTGGCCTCGAACTCTGAGATCCTCCTGCTTGTGCGTAGCAAATCCTGGGATATTTTGTTTTTTATAATTGGAATTTTAATTTTTGATGATTTTATTCTTGAACACTGCAATTGTATCATTTCCATTCTTTTTTCTCCTCCTGCTCTTGCATTTTCCGCACATCCCTTCTTGAATTGATGGCCTGTTCTTTATTTTTGTTACAGCCTACTGAGTATATATATTAGATCCTTGGATCATTTCCCACACTCCAGCACTTCACAGATGAGGTCGATGTGATGGTGGGCCAACTCAAAGCCCTGGATCTGAGCCTTTGTAGTACCTGAGTTGGGCAGCCCCTACCTCATCCTGAACCCACACAACCAGGATGAGCTCTCCAGCACTGCCCCAGCTAGCTCACCTAATACCGCAGCTGGCAATGAGCAGGACCAGCTCTCCTGCTCTTACGTCCTTGGGGCCAGTTGACCTGCACGAAAGCCACTAGAGCTAGCTCTATTGCGCTGCCCAGCTGAGGTGCGAGACCAGCTTTCCCACTCTTATGACTCCAGGATTAGCTCCGCAGGTCTGCCTCAGATGTCAGGGGATGGTATGTTATGGGGGCAGGGCAAGGAGTGCATCTTTTTCTCTTGTGCCACCATAGGCTGGCACATCTGCAACCCCTGCCACCAGGATCAGCTCTACTGTGCTGCTCAGGGGAGGCCCAGCCAGAGAGGGGTGTGGCCAGCAATCCTGAGTGCAGTAGCCATTGAGGGGCAGGGCCAGCTTGGCACAGCCCTTGTGTATCAGCATGATCCCAGGCAGCAGCCTAGGCTACGGATGTCTGCATGGCTTTCAGTGGCAATATGAGCCACAGATATCAACACAGAACGGGTCTTGGCCCTCAGCAGCAACAACAGGCTAGGACTCCACCATGGCCTCAGGCAGTCTACTCACAGCGGGTTATTCCTCTCTACCCTCAAGTCTCCAATTCTGCCTCTCTTCATAGTGCTCAAACCATTCTGCCTCTCTCTTCCACCTGTCCACCACATACTTGCATATCGTAGAGACTCCCACTGCAAGTGAGCAATGTAGCAGGCAGGCCCCTGGTTGGCTGTGAATACCCAGATGTCAAATGTATATTTCATTTGTCTCTAAATTCCCAGAAGATATGAGGCAAAATGGTATTTCAAGTAGACTTTTATTATGTAGATGAATAAACATACTTGCTCGGGAATAAAAGTCATTAAGAAATTCTAATAATTACGTTGGGTGATTTTTGGAGGAGATGTACTACAGGAGAAAAACTGCTGCTTAGCCGTCCTGGGGTCCTGTTTTGATTCTCACTAAACCTCCATGACCTTGGAGTAGACAGGAAGTTTCCTTGAACTAAAATTAAGTCCTCGATAAAAACAAGGATGTTTCCTTTGATATCAGCACCCTTGCTTTCTAGATTTAATGTTAAATGAAACTGGGAGCTGATAAACAAAAACAAATGAAGGAAACAATTAGTTAAACTGTAACCAAACAATTTCCTTTAAGCATCCTTTGTGAATGAACAATTCAAAAGAATGCTCAGAGACTTTCCAACTTAAGAATTTAATGGAGGAAGATAATGCTCAACATATTTTTGCATAATCACCTTATATAAAATTACTTGAAAATTATATATATGCATATATGCACACACTTATTTTTTTCAAGATAGGCTTACCCTGGAACTCACTCTGTAGACTAGGCTGGCCACAAACTCACAAGATCTTCCTGTGTCTGCCTTCCAATGCTGAGTGAGATTAAGGGTGTTTGCCACTGCCGCTAGACTAGGTTTATATATTCTAAGTCATTATGCCTGTAATTGTTCCCACTGACATTTTATCTGAGATAGTTAAATTCTATGGAGGAAAGGCTTTCTTTGGCCCACGGTTTCTTCAGTCCATGGTCCATTGGCCTGTGGGTAGGTATCACATCATGGCAGGCAGTACGCGATGGAGCAAGATTCCCACCCCCTAAAGGCCCAGAAGGGAAAGAAAGGAGACAGAGTCCTGTCCTCCTCCTCAGCAGGTAACCTTAGTTATCTAACTTTTCTCCACTCTGTCCCACATACTGAGGGTTCCACCACCTCCTAACAGAACCATTTACATGCAGCCAAGCCTTTAGCACATGGTCTAGCGGATAACAGTTCTATACTACAGTATGAGAATATATGAGACTAAGACATACATTTTGTAACATCCATCTTCTATTTCTGTGAAATTAGGAAGGTTAATAAGGGACAATATTCAATAAGACCCTGGGTCTCAACCACGCTCTTTTTCAAAATATTTTCATTTACTGTTGCATTTGTCAAGCTGTCTTAAATGTTTTACCCCCCTTTTCCACTTATGCTCAGAAACAGTTGAGTCAGGATAAAAACAAGTGAAAAAGAGACCATCCATTTTTATTATTACTAATATTAATGGTTGAATAGTGCTTTTTAAACACATATTCTTCTCTCAAATACTACATCAGACTGCAGTTTCCTTTCCCTCCTCTCTTCCTACTCCCCACCCATCCTCTCTTCCCCAGATCCATTCCTCTTTTCCCTTTGGAAAAGGGCAAGCCTGCCAGGGATTTCAACCAAACATAGCATATCATGTTGCAATAAGACTAGGCACATCCCCTCCTATTGATGAGGCAATGCAGTAGAAAGAAAAAGGGTTCCAAAAGTTGGCAAAAGAGCCAGAGATAGCCAGCTCCTGCTTCCACTGTTAGGTGTCCCAAAGAAGACCATCAAGCTCCACAATTATGACATATATGCAGAAGGCCTAAGTCAGATCTATACAGGCTCCCTGAGTATCGGTACAGTCTCTGTGAGCCCCTGTGAACCTTGCTTAGTTGATTCTGTGGGCCATGTTCTTGTGGCGTCTTTGAACCCTCTGGCTCCTACAATCCTTCTCCCTCTTGCGCTGTTGAATAATGGTCTTATAATGTTTTAATGTTAGGCAAGTAACACCAGCAACTTAGAATTAGATAAACATTCTTAGCAATGCGTAGACATAATTAGTAATCAGCAGCTCTTTTCCTACAGAAGTGGACAGACAGATGGGTGATTTCATCCTTTATTTTTTCTCACAACAATTCTTTAGTTTTCATTATTCAGTCATATTCATTCAGTTTATGATGTATGGGGCATCACTGTGACATTTCCATGCGTGTGCACACTCTCTTTTGTTCCTATTCACCTTTGCCAGTACCACTCCTTGTTTTTCCTTTCTCCCCTGCGTTCAGTGATGCAGCGTTTCTTCTCCAAACGGCAATGATGAAGAAGGTATGATAAAATCCGTGTTTCATGTTAACTGGTAATTGTCCACAAGGAATGAGATGTAAGTAGTTAGGAATATTATTGATCTAAGTATCATCACCTTTGACCACCCACTATATACAAAAGTATTTATAACAAAAATTTTAAAAGATAAACACAAGAACTTCTACGCTCTCCACGAAAACATTTCATACTATACTATTATGGGCATGTAAAAATAATCTTTTTTATTTAAGTATTTATAAATACTGTCTTGTCTCCTCTAACCACCTCAACGGGACTGACTAATTTCACTCAATGTGAGTGGAACTTTCTAGAAAATTTTGCTTTTTATTTAAATGAGTTTTAATTTATATAAATAATATTAGATGGTGAATCTCATTCCATTTATCTTTTTTTCCCTGCTGTTTTACATGTGCCTGTTGCTAGGCACCATGAGCTATTTTTATAACACTGACTCTGTTTCCAGCATTTACAGATTGGAACATTTTGGATTCACATCTAGACTATTGGCTTCTCTTTGAGTCTACATTCCTGCATAACAAACAATCATTGGGATTTTATCCACTGTTGTCTTTATGTGTTCTACCCTTAGGCCTTGTAATTCCTTGCTTCTCCCTTTTAGATTTGCAGGTCTCTGAAACTATGAAACATGGTCCATGGTCCATTGCAGCCTGTTAAACTTTTACATTTCCTTTCCTTCAACCTGTCATTTTCCACACCACTAAGTTTCCAGTTAAATTACCAACTGCCAATTGTTTCCCCTGCTTTAACAAGTTTTTGTCCAAACACACCCACGCGCACACACAAAGATTTTTCTCCTCTAAATTCACAGTTTTAAAGACATTTCCTTTACCTTCACTATTATTTAAATGTATCCGTTTCCCCTTGTCTATGAGATACAATTTCCTTAGTACTCACACTTCTTTTATTTGCCTTGTAATCCTGTCCTACTCTTCTACACCCTCAAATAGTAGTTCTTTCTAAAAAAAGGATTGTTTCCATTGTCAAACATACCTCCCAGAAATTGTTTTTATAGAGGAAATGCTACACTCACTTTTTAACTGCTTCATTTGTTAGCTTCTAACTGGGCATCTCTGCCACGTAATTACTTCTCACTTGCTTTATGGGCTGATCCCTTCTCCAAGAACAAAACTTTACTTTTTGTGCTCAGATTTCTATTTATTATTCAGTGCCATCTTCTGATATTTTTAAACCTCTAATGACTTTAACAGTCCTTAGCATAAAATAGGGCTAATATTTTATACTTGTTCAGAGAACACATAGATAAACAGGTATCAACAGGAACTTGGATTTTGCTATT
>CM053753.1:69168030-69232577 GCA_028658305.1 Pachyuromys duprasi | reverse complement strand
TTTTTTTTTTTTAAGAATCTTCTAGAGGTTTGATTTTCCTTTAGATTTTAACTTGTATTATGAACCTTCTAACTTTTATCTGGTTTTCTTTTTCCTGGAATGAAAGTACTATCAAACAGTCAGCCATGGAATATCATATATGCTAGCAAGGACAGTTTCCTGTGTCTCGGAATACCTAAAATCAGTTAATATTCCTTTCTCTGTTCTCCTGAGTTCACTGACATCTTGAATATCCGGAATCTCTTTGCTGAGATCCATCCAACCTTAATATAACAAGCATCACCAGGAAAAAATACGTCTTACACATCTGAATGTAAATGAAGAAAAAATTAAGACAGTAAAGAAGGAAGGAAAGAGGGGAGGAAAAGAATGAGAAAAATAAAGCTGAAGATATGAAGATATTCTGTCTACTTTCTTAAATGATTTCTATGGAATTGACACTCATGTCAACATTTAATAATCTTTGAGGACAGACTTGATGTGTCTGTTCACTAAGGAGGCCATAAACTCTAAATAAGAGAGCTGAGAATGAAACACAGGGATTGTTTGATTTCCAAGCATGTGCAAGGGCCCTCAGTTCTTCAAAGTAAAAAAGTAAAATAAATCGGATGTATCTTAAAGCTGTAAGCCCACTCAGTTTAGTCTTGCTTGCCTCTCATTCTTTGGCTTTCTCAGCAGTATCTGTTGTGATGGCCTTCCCTTCGTGGTCTGCCTCTGTGTTTTTTTACTATGGGAAATGGCTTGGAAGAACAAATCTTGGAAGGTTTTATTCGTGTTGTTGCAAGACGTTATGTTAAGAATACTGACATTTGACCAAGGAACTTATAGAGAGGTGGCAGTTCTCAAGAACAAGCTATGGAATACAGCATAAATGATGGCCTTGCTGATGACTGGCGGTGCGTATGACTTGGTTCTGAGTAAATCTTCCCAGTACCCATCAAATTAAACAGTATTAACCTACCAGAGCCCTGATGAGAATCCAAAAATGTGCCTCTTCGGTGGAGCACAGTCATTTTTCTTGTGGGGGAAGGGTGAGATCTGTAATATGATAAGCTCTCTGCCAAGTTCTGAACACTTGGCTCCCTCTTCTCAGCATGTGGATATGTGTGTGTGGCTTTATTTAATATTCTTTAATTATACATCTGCCATGTGCTATCTATATAATCCTCTTCAGAGTAGTTATTCTTTATGCAACTCAATCAATGAGGCATCTTCAATTTAACATGAATTGATTTATATTATATGTTAATTATATACATAGCTTAAATTATATATTGACTGATACATAGGGAGAGTCAGTAAATATTAGATCTTACGATTGCAGAAACCAATGTCATTCATATGCCTTGTCTTTTTGAAATGAAAATGCATATATTATATTTAGAAATGAAACACATAAATATGAACTATGAACTATAAACTAGATAAATATTTGTTTAAACAATGAATAAAGAATCATCAGGTATAACCTAAAAACATATGAAAAAACAATTAATATATAATGTATATAGATTTTGGTACCAAGGGCCTGTTTATAACTTAAGTAGAACAAATGGACCTGGCTTAAATAGGAAGCACCTGTCGGCTGGCTGCTACCCTCTTTCGTAGACCATGTCCTGGCTGCTTAACCCTGACATTTCACTTCTTCAGGTTTCAGTTTTTCAAAGTGCTATTAAAGGAGAGATTGGCATGGCTGCTATTTGTAATTCAATATTAAAAATTGAAGAGGAACAGAAGTGATTTCTGCAGAGCAGTAAGGATTTTAATTCTTAAACAGTCCCTAGCTGGGTCAAGTTGCTGGTGTGGTGGCCAAAGGTTAAGGACTGAGTTCTGCTTATTCAATTTTCATCTATTCCCTTCAGCTGGAGATCATATCTGATTTTTTTTTCAAGCAGAGGCTTGCAAATTGCATGGGCAGGAAGTCAAGGAAGGTAAACATTTGGGTTTGTGAGTATCTTTATCACGTCAGCATCTCATTCCGGCATTCACAGGCCTTCTCACAACAGCTGCTTAGACATCATGAGTACCTTGAGTAATAGGTCATTGCACAAGGTGAGACGTATGCTTGGTCTGTCCTTACATGCCACTGCACTGGACAATCATCTCACAGATTACTTGTGACTCTTTTCTTCCCCTGCTTTTGATCTGTACTCATGTTCTGTAAGATCCCAGAATGCACTTTAGAAGTGTGGATAAGACCGAAAATGCATGACACCATGCTAACAAATGTGTTTGTTATTGGTATTGCGAGTCGTTTGCCTTTAAAAGGAACAGTGTGCCTCTGGACTCTGCTGCCATTTCTCAGAGTGTGGATCGTGCAGGACCTGCCAGATTGTTGGCATGATTCCGTAACCATCGTTGATAGACTTCTGCTCTTAGCCAGAAATAACAGCCTTCAACGAAGGCTTACAAATGTGAGCCTGACAGTAAATCTATTACCAAAGCCGCCTGTAATTCAATGTAAAGAAACTTTCCAAGTTGAATTATGACTTCAGCAGAGCCATAGGATGTTATAGGCTCATTCCACATTCTAAGAGAGAAAAAAAAAAGTATTCCTAGCTTTTTTGTTGTAAAAGAAAGAACTTAACCTTTCTTATCTCAATTTCAGAAATATCCATAAAGCTTGTAAATTAATGATGTAAGTCCTAATGTTTCAGGCGATATTTTATTAATGGAGGACTGAATAGACTCTCTGGGTGTGCTAAGAGATGTCTAGTGAAGGTCTGTGGAAGTTAAACAATCTAACAAATTACATTACTAGTGAGGAGTGGCCATTGAATGGGGTCCCTTCATACTGAAGGTAGAGAGGGATAGCGGTAAGACCAATGACACTGTGCTTTTGACTGGAATGTGATTTGCTCTCCTCTCTCCTATCATAAAAACCAAGCATCACTTCTTCTTTAAGACCTCTCAGATTTGTTTGTCCCCAACTCCAAAACTGACCATGTTCTCCTGCTTCACGTTCAGTATTCCCCTCATACTCAGCACATGTTAATTTTACTTAATTGACTCCAATTTTTTATTGCCAGACAACTATCAGAACAGTCAATACATTGCTTTTTTCAATATACTGTGAAATGTAATAATATATGTTATGGTATGATGTAAAATTTCTCATTGCAATGATTTGATTTTTTTGCTCTCTTCCCAAAGCACTTATCTCTAGTATAACACAATTAATTGGAAATTGCGGTCTTGAGAGAATTCCTATCTCTTTTTCTCCTTCTCTGCTTTTACCATGTGAAAAAACAGTTGTTCCTTTTCTCCAGAGAATGTAGCTAAAACTTTCTCCCAAGATGTAGATATTTGACCTTGGAGTTCTCATCTGGAGTTGTGAGAAAGTGATCTTATATTTGTCATTTGTTGATCAGGATCAGACATTTTGTCACCGCAGCGCAGGAATGACCCAACACATTCATTTTATTTAATATGCTTAGAAAATGACTTCTTTGGCTGATGAGTGCCCCACACATACAATTGCATGCCTTGTTGTACCAGCCTTTTAGTGATGGGCATTTTTTTTCTAAATGTTAACTCTTACATATAATGTACAGCTCAAAGTTTAAGCATTAAAATTCCCTAGCATTTGACCCTTGTTTCACATTCATTTGCCAGTGACTTTTGACGGTGTTTCCTCGAAGGGAACACTAATCAAAATGACCTTGTTCAGGAGATGGGGGATATTCTTGCTGTCAAATTATTAATTTGCCATCTTTTTGGCAACTGAAAGGACATCAAAGAGCCAAAGAAATTTGCTTTGGTTTATTGGGGGAGGGGTTGTTTGTTTGCTTACCACTGTTTTTATTTTGATTTTTTTGTCAAGTGTGTTTTCAAAGCTCTTCTGAGCCTCTTGTTGAGGGGGTGAGCCGATGAGCAAACCTCTCGAAGTGTCACCTTAATGTACTCTAGTATATTAAAATAGGGTAAAACCAAATGAACAGGTCATCTGACAAAAGCCATTTTGTCCCCAGAAGTCCCTTTATTTATTTCAAGGATTGCTGTCACAGACGGAATGCTTCTTTTTATTCCTTGAAAAGGACCATATGCTTCAACATGCAAACTTCCAGAAGGTGAGCGCCGCACCCCCCCCCCCCTGCAACACTTCCGTGCAGTGATCCTGTACCTAGGGTTCCTTGTGCTGGAGCCAGAAAACCTGCTTTTAAGAACCCTAGGGGACCGGTGGGTCTTTTCTGCTGGATCAGGCTCCTGGATCAGTTTCACTGTTTATGGCCTTGGCAAAACCTGGGACAGACTGCAGGCTGGAATGTGCTGGCATGCGGGCACAGCGCTGCCATCTGTTTGAATTCCTCACTTCAAGTGCCTCCTCTTACCCGCTCAACTCTCACTAAAGTTAGGAAAAAAGTATGGATTCTGGGTAATTTCGTCTTCAAGTTTATCCATCAGTCTTTTCAAAGAAAATTATACCGTAGGACATCAGTAATGTTAAAAATGAATTGTTGAACTCAATGGCTGTCTCTTTGACCTCCCCGCCCCCCGAGGGAGGAGCAGCCTTGCTAGGCCACAGAAGAGGATATGGCAGCCATTCTTGAAGAGACCTGATAAGCTAGAGTTAGACAGAAGGGGAGGAGGTCCTCCCCTATCAGTGGACTTGGAAAGGGGCAGGGAGGAGAAGAGGGAGGGAAGGGTGGGATAGGGAGGGAATGCGGGAGGGGGTTACAGCTGGGATACAAAGTATATAACCTGTGATTAATATAAAATAAAAATGTTAAAATTTAAAAAAATGAATTGTTATTGTAAAGGAACCAAGAAGTTCATTGACGTTAAATACTTAAGCCACAGCTAATTAGCAAGCCCATGAAAGTTGTAGTCTTGGCACCTTAATGAATAGATAAAAGAAAGAAAAGAAAAGAAATGAAACGAAAAGAAAAGAAAAGAAAAGAAGGAAACAAAGAAAATAGGATAGAGAGAGAGAGAGAGATTAGGTGCTGTGAAGCTGCCTTTCAGAAGCCAAGCCACTGTCACTGGTCATGCCTCTTTTGTAAAATACTTTGGTTTCACAATGAAATATCTTGAAGGTATTTCATACTACATATTACTGTAACTACTTACTTCTAATTTGGACTATGCTGCCTTGCACAGAAGCTGGAAAATGAGATCTCTATTGAGAGGAGAATCCCTGCCCTTTATACTATCTAAAATAATCGCTAAAGCCTGAAAACATTTAGACATTTTAGAAAGGCTCTATTTACATTAACATAATAATTATTTTCTCTCACCAATGACACAAATGTAAATGGTACTCTTCTGTGAATTTTTCAAGACCTTTAAAATGAATTGCAAAGAACTGCCAGATGGGTCATGTCTGAGACACAGGCAGTGAGCAGAAGCAGAAAGGCTGAGACAGTGCAGGTGGAATGCAGAACAAGTGAGTGTACTCTGAGCCCTGGAGCTGTCCACCAGCGTTCCCCCACCACGGTCGGCAGATACTCAAAAGCACCAATATGCCACACTGTTGAACTGCTAGGCAAAGACATAGTAACTGAAATGGGGTGAATCTCGGGCACGATTAGAAATAAAACTAGAATCCATATTCTCCAGTGTATTTGTAAACTACTCATTAACAAGTCTTTGCTAAAAACAAAACAAAACAAAACAACAAACAAACAAACAAACAAACAAAAAAACCGCAAAAACCAAAAAAAAAAAAAAACCCAAAAACTAGAATCCATGAGAAAACCCGTCCATCAGCAGCTCTCTCTCTCATCATTTCAGGGTTATTACAAAGAATACCTTGTGGCCAAAAAAACAAAGAAAAGAAAAAGAAAAAGAAAAGGAAAAAAAAAAGCCCACCTCAAATTAAATTAAATGGTGATAAAAAAAATTCAGAAGGTAGTTAAAATTGTATTTTTTCTATTCCTCATGGAACTAAGAAGGGAAATGAGAAAAAAATCACCCTGAAATCCCTTAGCTATTCTGACCATTCCTTAGTAATTTGAAGTAAGGGTTTACAATTTTGGCTTTAGCCCTGAAGGCGACTACCTGACGGAAATGCAAATATGGCCAATCCCTTCAATTCTTCCACCTACTAACAGGCATAGCAAGAACTTCATTAAAACTGCAACTTTGTCTAATGACATGGTGTTCAAAACACATTTATTCTACTTTCCTCTAGACTGGCCAGCATTGATTTTATTTTATTTTTCTAATTTTGTGTCTGTCTGTGGAAGATGAAATTAGATTGACGGACTGTGTGTGGCGCATTTCTAAAGGGTTAGATTTGAGAGCAGTACCCATAGAACTCAGTGAGGTGATATAATACAACTGCAAAAACAAACACACCAAAAACAAAACAAAACAAAAAAGACCCTGATAAACCCAGGCTATAAGAGAAAGATAAAGCATATTCTCTACCACAGGTACGCCTGTTTTTTTTTGTTTTGTTTTGTTTTCTTTCTTACAAAGCTCGGAGGATCTTCACTCTGAGGGAGGTAATGACTAGTAACTGCTACTAGATTAAACACTTAAGCACTGATAATATTCCATTGTCTTTCTCCTCAAACATCAAACATTTCACAACCCAAACTACCGACTAAAAGGCAAATTACAGGAGCAAATGATAGAAATTTATTAAATATCAGTTTCAGGTGACACAAGACCTTCCATAGAGACACAAAAACAAGACAACAGAAGAACAACAAGAGAAAAACAGGGTAGGATCTAATGGTAACAAACTGGGGGAGACTTAGAAAAACTTGTTTGTTCTAATCTTTTCTTCATTAATTAACTTATTTACTTTACATCACTATTTTAACTTTCTCTCCTTCCTCTCCTCTCAATCCCTCCCTTTTCTCTCCCCTCCCCCAAACCCCTCTCCCTTTCTTTTCATAGAAGGGGGACCTTCCATGGACATCCATCCATCTTGGCTTATTAAGTTGTAATACAACTGGGTGTATCATCTTATCTTGAGGATAGCTGTCCAGTAAGGGGAAAGGGATCCAATGGCAAGCAACAAAGTCAGAGACAACCCCCCTGCTCCTGGTACATGAGGACCAAGTCGGACATCTGTTACCTTATGTATCGGGGGTCTGGGTCTGTCCCATGCATGTTCTCTGGTTGCTGGTTCAATCCTGAGCCCCTATGATAGAAATTTGATTTTGAGTAAGTTGATTGTGTAGGTTTTCTTGCTCTGTTCTTTACCTTGCTGCCTCTTTCAATCCTCCCCCCTCCTCATCCACAAGATTCCCTAAGCTCTGCTTAATGTTTGGCTGTGGGTCTCTGCATCTATTTTCATCAGCTGTGGGGTGAAGGCACTCAGATGACAGTTGTGCTAGCCTCCTGTCTGCAAGAATATCAGAATATTATTAATAGTGCCAGTGGTGCATGGGAATTAATTTGGGCCAGTCATTGGTTGGCAACTCCCTTACATTCTGTTTCCTTTTAATCCATGACTATGTTATAGGCAGGAAAAAAAATTGTGGCTTGAAGGTTTCGTGGCTGGGTAGGTATCCCCATTCTCCCATTGAAAGTCATGCCTGGTTATGAGAGGTGACTGTTTCATTTTCCATATTCCCTATTGCTAGGAGTCTTAGTCTAGGTCACTTTCAAAGATTCCTGCGAGTTTCCATTATAGTAGATGTCTAGCTTGCCCCAGAGACATCCTCCACTTATTTCACTTCTCTCTCCCTCATTCCCCACACACTTGCTTTCACCTGAGCCCTTTCCCACTGTCTCTCCAACCCAGTTCCCTCCCCACACCCACCTCAGATGTCTATTTTATTTCACCCTCTCAGTGAGATTCAAGCATCCTCCCTTAGGCCCTCCCTGATAGTTAGCTTCTTTGGATTTGTGGATTGTAGCATGCTTATCCTTTATGATATGGCTAATATCAGCTTATGAGTACATGCCATGTTTGTTTTTCTCTGTTTGGGTTACCTTAGGCAGGATGATACTTTTTTAGCTCCATCCATTTGCCTGCAAATTTCATGATGTAATCACTTTTAAAAGCCGAGTAATATTCCATTGTGTAAATGTGCCATAATTTATTCATCTGTTCTTCAGTTGAGGGACATCTAGGTTGTTTCTAGTTTCTGGCTATTACAAATAAAGCTGCTATGAATATAGTTGAGCAATTGCCTTGTTGTATGGTAAATCATCTTTTGGGTATATGCCCAGGAATGGTATAGCTGGTTCTTGAGGTAGAACTATTCCCAGTTTTGTGAGAAAGCATCAGATTGGTTGTTAGAAGTTTGCACTCCCACCAGCAATAGAGGGTATTATTCCCCTTGCTCCACAATTTCTCCAGCATGAACTATCTTGAGAGATTTTGATGTTAGCCATTATGGTGGGTGTAAGTTGGAATCTCAGAATGGCTTTGGTTTGCATTTCCCTGATGACTAAGGATGTCAACATTTCTTTAAGTGCATATCAGCCATTAAAGATTCATCTGTTGAGAATTCTCTGTTTAGCTCTGTACCCCATTTTAAAAATTGTGTTGTTTGATTCGTTTATGTCTAATTTCTTGAGTTCTTTATATATTTTGTATATCAACCCTCTGTCAGATGCAGGGTTGATGAAGATCTTGTATTCTGTGGGCTGCCATTTTGTCCTTTTGATGGTGTCCTTTGCCTTACAGAAGCTTTTCAATTTTATGGAGTCCCATTTACTGATTGTTGATCTTACTGCCTGAGCTGTTGGTGTTCTGTTCAGGAAGTCGTATCCTGTGCCAATAAGGCTATTTCCCAGCTTTTCTATCAAATTTAGTGCATCCAGTCTTTTGTTGAGGTCTTTGATCCACTTGGATTTATGTTTTGTGCAGGGGGATGAATATGGATCTGTTTGCATCCTTCTACGTGCAGATATCCAGTTAGACCAGCATGATTTGTTGAAAATGTTTTCTTTTTCTATTTTATAGCTTTGATTTCTTTGCCAAAAATCAAGTGTCCATGGGTTTACTTCTGGGTCTGTAATAAATTGAGTTGGGATTTTGATGGGAATTGCATTGAATCTGTAGATTTTTTTTGTAAGATGGCCATTTTTGTTATGTTATTTCTACTGATTTAAAAGCATGGGAGATCTTTCTATCTTCTGATATCTTATTCAATTTTTTTCTTCAAAAACTCTAAGTTCTTATTATATAGGTTTTTCATTTGCTTGTTCAGAGTTACATCAAGATATTTTATATTAGTTGTGGCTATTGTGAAGGGTGTTGTTTACCTAATTTCTCTATCATTAGTATAAAGGAGGGCTACTGAGCTTTTTGAGTTAATTTTGTAGTCACCCTTTTTTCTGAAGGTATTTATCAGCTGGAGGAACTCTCTGGTAGGATTTTTGGGATCACTTATGTATGCTATCATATCATCTGTGAATAGCGATATTTTGATGTCTTCCTTTTCATTTTGTAACCCCCTGCTCTCCTTTAGTTGTCTTACTGCTCTAGATAGACACTATAGTTAATAGATATGGAGATAGTGAGCAGCCTTGTCTCGACCCTGATTTTAGTAGAATTGCTTTAAGTTTCTCTTCATTAAATTGCTGGTTATTGTCTTGCCTTATATTACCTTTACTGTGTTTAGTTATCTTCCTTGTCTCCCTAGTCTCTCCATGTTTTTATCAAGAAAGCATGTTGGATTTTTGTCAGTTTTTTTCAGCATCTAATGAGATGGTCATGTGTTTTTTCTTTGAATTTGTTTATGTAGTGGATTACATTAATGGATTTTCCTATGTTGAACCATCACTGCATCCCTAGAATGAAGCCTACATGATCATGGTTGATGATGTTTCAGTTTACCAGTTTTGTTTTGTTTTGCAACAATGTTCATAATGGAATGTGGTCTGAAATTCTCTCTGTTGAGTCTTTGTGTGTTTTGGAATCAGGGTGACTATGGTCTCATAGAATAAGTTCAGCAATTATCCTTCTGTTTCTATTTAGTGGAATAGTTTGAGGAGTATCTGTATTACCTCTTTGAAGGTCTGATAGAATTTGTGCTAAAACCATCTGGTCCTGGGATTTTTTTTTTTTTTTTGGTTGGAAGACTTTTAATGACTGCTCCAATTTCCTTAGGGTTTATAGGTCTATTTAAATTGTTTATCTGATCTTGATTTAATTTTGGTAAGTGGTATCTATCAAGAGAATGGAAAATATTAAAATATACTTTTTTTATAGGAAGTACTAATGATTCTTTGTATTTTCTCTGTGTCTGTTATTATGTTCCCCTTTTCATTTCTGATTTTGGTAAACTAAAAAGTTAGTTTGGCTAAGGGTTTTTCTACCTTACTGATTTTCTCAAAGAACCAACTTTTGGTTTTATTGATTGCATTTTTCTCCTTGTTTCCAATTTATTGATTTTAGCTGTAAGTTCAATTATCTCCTGCTATCCATTACTCTTGTGTATGCTTGCTTCTTTTTGTTGTAGAGCTTTCATGTGTGTTGTTAAGTTGATAGTATGGGATCTCTCCAAGTATTTTATGAAGTCACTTAGTGATATAAAATTTCCTCTTAGAATTAAGCATCCTCCCTAGGGCTCTCGTTATTTAGTTAGTTTCCTTAGGTCTGTGAATTTTAGTACAGTTATCCTTTATTATGTGGCTAATATCCACTTATATGAGTATGTACCTTATATGTCTTTCTGCTTCTTGGCTACCTCACTCAGGATGATTTTTTATTGTTTCACCCATTTGCCTGCAAATTTCATGATTTCTTTGTTTTTAATAGCTGAGTAGTATTCCACTGTGTAAATGTACCACAATTTCCTTATCAATTCTTTGGTTGAAGGACATCTAACTTGTTTCCATATTTTTGGTATTAAGAATAAAGCTGCTATGAACATAGTTGAACAAATGTCCTTGTTGTATGGTGGAGCATCTTTTGGGTATATGCCCAGGAGTACCCAAGGGAGGACGCTTAGTTCTCATTCAGAAGAGCAAACAGACATTGGAGTCACGTGAAGTGAGGGAACATGACTGGAGCCTACCATAGATGTCCTCTGAACGACTCTACCTAGCAGGGGATTTTGAAGCAGATGCTGAGACTCACAGCCAAACTTTGGACAGAGTGCAGGGAGTCTTATGGAATACTGGGGGAAAAGAAGGACACAGAGGGAACAGGAGCTCCACATGGAGACCAATGAAACCAACCAATCTGGCCCAGGGGGGTTCTGAAGATACTGATGCACCAACAAAAGACCATGCATGGAGAGGACCTAGACTCCCTGCTCAGAAGTAGCCCATAGTAAGCTCTCCATGTGGGTGTCCTAGTAAGGGGAGCAGGGGTAATCTCTGACATGAACTTGGTTGTCTGCTGTTTGATCACTTCCTCCTGGTGAGGTGGCCTTGCCAGGCCACAGAAGAAAAGGATTCAGGCAGTCCTGGTAAGAATTGCTAAGCTAGGCAGATGGTAGTGGTGGAGTGCTTTCCCTTTCTGTGGACTAGGGGAGGGGGAGAGGATGGGGGGAGGGAGGGAGCATTGGTCTGGGAGAAGACTTGGGAAAGCTACAATTGGAATATAAAGTGAATAAATTATAAAAAATACAAAAAAGATAAAACCCTTTCCTCTTAGCACTGCTTTCATTGTGTCCCGTAAGTTTAGGTATGTTGTGCATTCACTCTCATTGAATTCTAGAAAGTCTTTAATTTCTTCTTTGAGCCAGTGATCATTGAGTAAAGAGTTGTTCAATTTCCATTAGTTTATAGGCTTTCTGTTGAGACTTCCTTTGTGGCAGAGTATATGGTCAGTTTTGGTAAAGGTTCCATGATGTGCTGAGAAGGTGTATTCTTTTGTCTTTGGTTGAAATGTCCAGTAAGTATCCATTTGATTCATAGCACCTGTTACTTTCATTACTTCTGTTTAGTTTCTGTCTTGATGACCTGTCCATTTCAGTGGGGTTGTTGAAGTCTCCTAGTATTAACATGTGTGGCTTGATGTGTGATTTAAGCTTTTGTAATGTTTCTTTTACGAATGTGGATGCCCTTGCATTTTGGGCATAGAAATTCAGAATTGAGATGTCATCTTGGTGGATTTTCCTCTGACAAGTATGACTTGTCTTTCTCATCTCTTGTGATTAATTTTGGTTCAAAATCTATTTTGTTAGATATTAGAATGGCTACATCAGCTTACTTCTTGAGTCTGTTTGCTTGGAAAACCTTCTTGGAGTCCTTTACTTTTGAGGTAATTTCTATTGTTGTTGCTGAAGTGTGTGAAGCAAAATGATGGATCCTGTTTTCACATCCATTCTGTTAGGCTGTGCCTTTTTATTGGGGAACTGAGCACACCAATGTTCAGAAATAATAATGACCAATGTTTGTTGATTCCTGCTATTTTGATGGTGGTGATGGTAGTGTGTGTGTGTTTGCATGTGTGTTTCTTTTCTTTTGATTTGGCTGGTGTGAAATTATTTATTACCTGTCTTTTCATGGGTATAGTGAATTCTTTGGGTTGAAGATTTCCTTCTAGTGTCTAACCTCTGTAGGGATTTGTGGAAATACATTGTTTATTTTGGTCTTGTCATGGCATATCTTTTTTCCTCCATCTATAGTAATTTATTCATTTATTTATTTATTTTTCTGGGTTTAGTTCTGCTGGGTGTAGTAGCCTGGGCTCATATCTGTGGTCTCTTAGGAACTGCAAGACATCTGCCCAGGTTCTTCTGGCTTATAATTCTTTGTTGAGAAGTATTGTGTAATTTTATTAGATCTGACTTTTTATGTTACTTGGCCTTTTCCCTCTGCGGCTTTTAATATTCTTTCTTTGTTCTGTACATTTAGTGCTTTTATTATTATGTGGTGGGAGAATTTTTTATTTTTTGCTTCAAACTATTTGGTGTTCTGTAAGCTTCTTGTATATCTTTATTTTGGTTAGAAAAAATTTCTTCTATGATTTTGTAGAAAATATTTTCTGGGCCACTGAGCCGAGTATCTTTTCCTTCCATTCCTATTATTCTTAGGTTTAGTCTTCTCATAGTGTCCCAAATTTCCTGGATGTTTTGTGTTAGAGACCTTTCAAATTTAACATTTTCTTTGACAGATGTATCAATTTCTTCCCTTGTATCTTTTATGCCCGAGAGTCTCTCTTTTATCCCTTAAATTTGTTGGTGATGCTTGTGTCTGTAATTTCTGTTCTTAGTGGTCCTTCAGTTTGTCTTTTCTTTATTGCTTCTATTTCCATTTTCAGGTTTTGTACAGTTTTACTCATTTTCTTCACCAGTTTGATTGTATTTTTCCTATATTTCTTTAAGAGATTAATTCATTTCTCTTTAAAGACCTCTATCATCTTCCTAAGATTGGATATAAGATCATTTTCTTTTGCTTCAGCTGTGTTAGGATATCCAGTGGTTATGTAGGTACTGGTGGTGCCGTATTGCTCTGGCTCTTGTTGATTGTGCTTTTATGCTGGCCTTTAACCATCTGGCTGTCCCTGGTACTGGCAGGCCTCCAGTAATACCGGCAGAGTTGTGGGTCAGAACATGGAGTTCAGGAGATCTCTGTTTACCTCTGTTGGAAATGCTTCAGGTGGACCAGTGGGCAGGGTGTTGGGGTATAGTGGTCTCACCTGTCTCAGGTGGCATTAGGCCACCAGAGATGCAGACAGAGCTGTTGGCTGGGAAGTGGAGCCCACAGAGGACAGTGTGAAGCCCACCACTGCTAGGCTTGTTTGGAGGGGACTCAGCAGTCATGGCATTGGGGGACCAGTGTGTGGGTCTTACCTCGTAGTCCCTGGTGGTATTAGGCCTCTGGGGATGCACTTTGAGCTGTGGGCTGGGTATGGAGTGCACAGGGGTAGGGTGGAGTTCACTGCTGCTGGGTTTTCAGGAGTGGCGGCAATACACACACATATAACACACATGACAGGACAGGCAGGGAATTAGAGGGTACATACCTGCTAGTTCCTGATAGAAGCGGGCCTCTGGGAATGCCTCTAAATCTTTTGGGCCCTGTCAGTTAGCCTTCCCTCTGGATATGAGGCAGAACACTTATCACATAAAATTTTTAGAAAAGATATAAAAAGGAACGCTAGGGACAATTTTTCTATGGTTTGCTTCAGTGGAGAAATGTACAAGAGGAATGTTTATTTCTAGTTCAGAAAGTCCTTTTCAATATCTTCAGGTAGGTTTTGTGTATGTGCGCATGTGATATTTATATCTATATCTGGTATCATGTATCCGTTTATCCATCTAGCTATGTAGCTACATGTATATATATATATGTATATATATACATATATACACACATATATATATACATATATATGTGTGTGTGTGTGTGTGTGTGTGTGTGTGTGTGTCTGCCTCTCTGTCTGTCTGTCTGTTTATGGGATGCACTTATTGTGTGTGTGCGTTTGGAAGGCATGCGTCAATGGTATTGGATGTCTTCATCTATCACTCTCCACCTTATTCTTTGAGACAGGATCTCTTTCTGCATCTGGAATTTTCATTTTGGCTATGTTGGCTAACCAACAAGCTCTCCAAGTCCATCCATCTCTTCCTCCCAGAGGTGGACCACAACACCCTGATTTTAAGCATCTAGGACTTTATCCCCTGGGTCATTTCCCTACATTTCCCCATAGTTCACTGGGGCACTTTGAAAAGACCAAACCTAAGAATAACAGGAATAGACAAAGGATAATATTCCTAGCTCAAAGGCCCAACAATATGTTCAACAAAATCATAGAAGAAAATGTTCCTACCATAAAGAAAGAGAGGCCTATAAATGTACCAGACGCTTACATAACACCAAATAGATTGAACCAAAAAAAAAAAAAAGAAAAAGAAAAGAAAAGAAAGAAAACTTCTATAGTTTTGGTCACACGAAAATATTCAATATGTTAAGGTGCCATGCTTTGGGGGAAAGTGTTTCTTATACTCTCTGAATATCAAATTAGAAGAAAGGGTCAACAACAGGTTAAAATAGTGAGCAGACAGCAGAACAGGACTGATTCAGGATGCACATGACAGATGGCTATTCTGCTGAGATACTGCTAACTGAAAAGCTCAAGTATGACACAATATCCTGAAAACATGTAAAGGAAGTGGACATAGTCAATGGAAGAGGACTTACTAAAATCTATATTTCTTATTACTTTGAATTGTTTATCAGATCATGTACGTGTATAGATTGCAGCTGCACTGAGTTCCTTCAAGGCTCAAAAAAGGATCATCAATTCTGAACACTCTTCAGCATCCCGGCGTCTCATCAAAACAAACGGGTCTCTATAAAATATATTTAATTTATTCTGCTGATAAATTTTAAACATGCTACCTGGACCCCAACAGACATGAAATGGGTTACTATTCAAATAACTTCATCATTTAAATTGGTTGTTATAGAATATGCAATTACAAAATAGCTAAATTCATTCTAGAATTTGGAAATTATATAGTAAAGAAGTACAAACTAATTATGTTCTATTATTTTACCTGTGGAAAGAATATGGTGTGTTTATATGCTCTATTAAAATCATAAATATCCAGAGTAAACAAAGTGTATATATTGACATAATACAAAAAATAAAAAATGAGAGAACTGCAAGAAGAGAATTTCCTGTTAATAAAGCAATGTGGGCAATAGCTTAGAATCTATAATTACAGTGTTACAGTCAAGAAACACAAAATACTAAACCTGCCATAGAAGCAATTTTATTTAGTAAATCTCATATATTCTCCTATTTTTTCCCTCATTGAAATAATTTGTCTGCACTTTCCCTTAAAAAATCACGTCCTTATTTCACCAAGAAACAGATTTGACAGGAATGTCTTTCATAAGTATTTTTTCTGTAGTCTGCAGTTTAGAAGGGACAGTTATTCCTGTGAGTTCCCTGTGAGGTGCCCTGATTTTGAAAGGGGTAGGTGCTGACAAAGCACTTTAGTATCTCATAATCACATGAGCCATGTGTCAGAGTCCTGTTTCCGGATAGAGTTCCTTCCTGCTACGCAGCCTACACTTAAGTCAGATTTATGCTTTTTGTCAGTGTGAGGCATTTTCTACTGAGTGCTAAAGAGGCTTTTAATAGTTAGACTGAAGATTTCACTCTCTTCAAAGCATCTCTGATTCTACATCCAGTCAATTATTTTGTTTCTTTATTTTCATCATTCCTCATAAATACATACACACAGAAACATAGACACACAGAGAGAGGAAAAGAAAAAGAGAGAGGGAGAGGGAGAGAAAGAGAGAGAGCGAGAACGAGAGAGAGTGAGAGCACATGCCTCATGCAGATCCTGGGCAGGAGACACTAAAAGTTCTTGCTTAATCATAAGGACCAGATTTTAGATCACAGCCCCCAGGCATCCTGAAAGTGCTTTTACCTTCAGCTCTGAGAAATCCAAAACTCTTCTGGCTTCTGTTTACTCACAGGCATAAATACTTCATACATGTGTGCATATACTCATACAAAGATACTCATGTACATAAATGCATGAATTAAATCCTAAAGTGTCTTTGCTATTAATAAATTCCTCTAGTCTCCAGAATTAAAGATCTGTATGATGGCAAGTGAATTCAGTTCTTCTGAGATTTAAGGTTTCAGGATGACTTGGTGAGGGGCACTTCATAAAGTGTATTATCAAATTTACTCTTCCTTGGTCCTTTCCTTCTGTACTTCCTTTTCTTTTTTTCTTTTCTTACTTCTTGTCTTTTTTATTATTTGCTTCAACATACAAAATAAGAGTTGTTAATTATTATTTAAAAATAAATGATTAAAATATAATCTAAAAGGTAAGAAGTGAAAAAATGAGAACTTTTTCATGCAATCTAAACTAGCAGTTCCAGTCTCTCACTATCATTATGAAGTTTCTATGCTTTTTATTCTTGAATAAAACTTGTAATTGTGCACACATGAAATATTTACATTTTGTTCTTCAACTTTATCTTATTAAAGCAACTAAAATTGACTGAGCTGAGTAGCATTTTACTAGAGAAAAGAAACTGGGAGGGTTAATTATATAAAAGCAAATATATTAATAATAAGCAAAAATACAGTGACTCATTGGCAAGGCCTTTAATTACTAATATGTAAATTGATTCACAGCAAGTTATTTCAACAGGGATCATCACTGACAGATTTCCATAGAGCAGACAATGCGATGGTATCAAACTACAGCTGCTATTCAATCCATTATTTTTCTGGAAGCTGGTATGAATGGAACATGTATGTCAATCAAGGACTGTAGAGCTTGTAGGTTCTTTACTGTCATATGCAAATGTTTCTTGACATACAGAAATATGTATGCAAGTAATACAATACAGGTCCCTCAAAATCTTCTTAGAAGTTTAAGAAGTATTAATATTATTATAACATGTTTGGTTTTGAGATTTGTAAGTTAAGAAGAAAAAGGAGGAGGAGATGAGTGGAAGGAATGAGTGGAGGTAGAGGAAGAAGATATAGAAGAGGAGAGAATGAGTAGAAAAAGATAGAGGTGAAGGAACAGAAGGAAAAAGGGGAGGAAGAGAAATGACAGGAAAAGAGAGGTGAAGGAAGGGAAAGAAGAGGAAGAGAAATCAGTATTAATTCTTCACAATTTATTCATTTTTTAAAAATTTAATCTAATTTATATATTTATATATTACAATTTATTTACTCTGTATCCCTGCTGCAGCCCCCTTCTTTGTCTCCTCCTCGTCCCACCCACCCTCCCTCTTCTTCATCTATTCCCTTTCTCTAGTCCTCCCCTTCAATCTGACCCTATCTAATCAGGTTTCATCTTCCTCTGTGGCCTGGCAAGGCTGCACCCCCCAGGGGGAGGTGATCAATGATATGGCCACTGAGTTCATGTCAGAGCCAGGTACCTCATACTAGGGAACCCACTTTGAAACTGAGCTTCCTTTGAACAGGGGTTCTAGGTCCTCTCAATGCATGGCCCTTAGTTGGAGTATCAGTCTCTGCAGGCCCCCCTGGGCCCAGGTATTTTGGCTCTGTTTTACTCCTTGTGGAATTCCTGTCCCCTCCAGATCTTTCTCATATTTCTTCCATAAGGACTCTGCACTCTGCCCAAAGTTTGGCTATGAGTCTTAGTACCTCTTTTGATATCCTGGTGGGTAGAGTCTTTCAGAGGTCTTCTGTGAAAAGCTCCTGTCCTGTCCCTTGTCTTCTCCTACTTTCAATGTTTATCATGTTTGCCCTTCTGAATGAGGCTTAAGTGTCTTCCCTGGGGCCGTCCTTGTTATTTAGCTTCATTAGGACTATAGATTTTTCTATGTTTATTTTATATTATCAGAACAAAATTACAGCCTACAGACTGGAAAAAGATCACTGACCCTACATATGACAGAGGGCTAATATCTAGAATATATAAAGAACTCAAGAAGTTAAACAACAGCAAGCCAAGTGACCCAATTAAAAAAATGGGGTACAGAGCTAAACAGAATTCTCCACAGAAGAACATTGAATGGCATAGGAACACTTAAAGAAATACTCAACATCCTTAGTCATTTGGGAAATGCAAATCAAAACGACTCTGAGATTCCACCTCACACCCATCAAAAATGGTTAAGATCAAAAGCTCAAGGGATGATGCACACTGGAGAGGATTTGGAAAAAGAGGAACCCTTCTCCATTGCTGGTGGGAATGTAACCTTGTACAACCACTTTGGAAACCAATCTGGTGCTTTCTCAGAAAATTAGGAATAGTGCTACCTCAAGATACAAGGAAATCATGAAATTTGCAGGGAAGTGGTGGAAACTAGAAAATATCATCCTGAGTGCGGTAACCCAGAAGGAGAAAGACACATATATGCATACGAGCATATGTGATACTCACTTATAAGTAGAATATTAGCCATATAATAAAAGACAATTTATTCATTTTATATTCTGACTGTAGCCATCTCCTTCATCTCTTCCCAGTCCTACCTTCACTCCCTCTTCCCACCTATGCCCTTCCCTTTGTCCAGTGAAAGAGGGAGTTCTCCTCCTTGGCCATCTGACCCTACCTTATCAAGTCTCATCAGGACTGCCTGGATCCTCTTCCTCTGCAGCCTGGCAAGGCAGCATTGCCAGGGGGAAGTTATCAAAGAAAACAAATCAACTAGGTACAAAATTAACTTTAAAAAAATCAGTAGCTCTCCTGTATACAAAAGACAAATGGGCTGAGAAAGAAATTAGGACAACACCACCCTTCACAATAGCCACAAAAAAAGCATAAAATATCTTGGTGTAACTCTAACCAAGCAAGTGAAATCCTTGTACAAAAACAAAAACAAAAACAAAAACAACCCCCCCCCAGAAAAACCAAAAAATAAACTTCAACTCTCTAAAGAAAGAAACTGAAGAACATATCAGAAGATGGAAAGATCTTACATGCTCATGGCTCGGTAGGATTAACATAATAAAAATTGCCATCCTACCAAAAGCAATCTCCAGATTCAATGTAATTCCCATCAAAATTCCAACACAATTCTTCACAAACCTTGAAAGAAAAAAGATCTCAGCTTCATTAGGAAAAACAAACAAACAAACAAACAAACAAACAAACAAACAAATAGAATAGCTAAAACAATCTCTACAATAAAAGATTTCCTGGCGGTACCTCCATCCGTGGTCTCAATCAGGATTATTTTTACATGTTTGAAATTAAGTAGACTTGGTTTGGAAAACCCATTTTCACCATTTTCTCACTGATGATATCTGAAGGAGGCCCTCAGCATTCTTACCTATAAAACAAGACTAATGTTTTTAACTGTCCAAAAAGACTGAAAAGTGTTTTTGCAAACTACTAAAGGCTACAATGTTGTTATTTTGATGTGATTATTTTGAAATGGGAATTCTATTCTTTTTAAGACCTTTAGTAAGCTACTAAATTCAGACAGAGTAGCTGGCATGCCTGTGGGATGATACATGACATCCAGAGACCTTGTTCTTCAGGATGTTAACATTCAGTGGGGAACTTAACCAACACAGGTCATCTGTCTAATCTAGGTGATCCATGTTCTGATTGCTTTGAGATTTTTAAACTATTGAGAAGAGCTAAAATTTCAGTCTCCAACCTTAGGAATGTTTTAACATAAAATCTAAAGACCCATGAACTAGGATTTGAATGGAAGAAGTTTTAGAGCATGTACAGCAACAGAATTAATTTTGCTCTCTCAAGAGTGTGTACAGTGTTAGCTTCATTCATTATACAATGAATGAGAATTATTGATGTGCATTTGCCATTCACTTGTAAACATTAATCTTATATTAATTCATTCCTCTAGAGTCATAGATTACATTTATATATGACAACTGCTAAGGAAATGATAACTACAATCAAAATTACCCCATGACTTCATATAGTAGACCTGTGGGAATCCAGACATCATTTCCAACAGAAATCTCAGCTTTGATCAAATGCACATTTCTTCCCTTACATGTCATTAATAGAAACCTAAGTCTTTTGGTAGTTGTAGGGTCTACTGATGTCATGATTTGGATATGCAATAAACTTCAAAAGGCTCATGATTTGAAAGCTTAGTTCAAGCTACTGGTTGAGGGAATAATGAGGGCTCAATTAGTTAATAGGTTAATCAATAGGTTAATTCATTTATAGATTTATTGTGTGGTGAAATTATTAGGAAGCAGGATAGAGTTGGAATTGTCTGAGAGCATGACCTAGATAGATATATGAGATTTCCAGCTACTTCTTTTGTCTGCCTGTCTCTGTTTCTTGGCAACTTTGCTGATGTTTTCCCTTATCCTCAAAGTTTCAACCTTTCCATTGTCTCTTAGAAATTAAGCATTTGGACTGTGAATGGAACCTTTTGAAATCCTAAGCCCAAGGAAATCATTTTTCCCACAAGCTGTTTCTCTTATGTATTTATCTCAATGATGAACTTATTTATAATTTGGTTTCTAGAGGACTAAAACTGTTCTTTTGCAATGTGAAAGAAATTAGAATTTTAATACTTAATGGCAATATTATGCTTAATAGCAAAGTTGAAAAAGCCTTTTCTCTCTCTCTTTTTTGAACAGAATGTCAGAGGAAAAAGTGCAGCCATTGGGTGTATTCCCTGCATCTGATGATATAATCTGTCACCCCACATGTTTGATACTTTAATTCTTAACCCATTATGTGTAAGAATGCAACTTCTAGTGCTTTATACCAGTTAATTTTAGTTTCTGGTTTTTTTTTTCACCAACGGTATTATAAAATTTGAGCAAACAAACTTTTCTCCATTGCTTTTTTCCCCTTTACCTTTTTTAATGGGCTTCCAAGACGAAGCCTATTATTATCTTGATCACGATTCTCCAGATACCTTTTAACCTGTTGAAAGCCCGGACTGGAAGTACTAGCTCCTTCCAGAATGTCCAAGATAGAATATTCTGTGGTTTTATGCTGGACTTCATGTAACTCAAATATTTTTTGCCTGTTTCTGGGACATCATATCTCCTGCATCCTTAGTAAAGCTGTTTAGTCAGTTATTTTAAAATTTTTGTTTATTGTATGTGTGTGTTTATCTGAGTATATGTTTGTGTATCACATATATGCAGGATCCTGTTGAAGTTCCAAGAGGCATCCAGTTTCTTGGAGATAGAGTTTGAAACGTTTATGACCTCAGAACTTAAGCCAGGTCTTATGCAAATAACAGTGCTTAACCACTGTGCCATCTTTCTAGTCACCGGCCAAAGGATCTCTCTCTCACTCTCTTTCTCTTTCTGTCTGTCTCTGTCTCTCTTCCTGAGACAGGTTCTTACCATGTTGGCCTGGATGTGCTAAAACTCACTTGTAGCCCAGGCTAACCTTGAAGTCTCAGAGATCCTCTTGCATCTTCCTCACAAGTTTTGGGATTAAAAGTATGCACCATCACACCTGACTCCTAACCAAAGCATTCACTTATTTACTTATCTACACCACATATAATACATTCCAACCACAGCCTCCCTCCTCTCCATTCCCCACAGCACCAGCACCTCTCCTCTCCCTCAGACCCACTGCGCCTTGTTTCTCTTCAGAAAAGAGCAAGCCTCCTAGGGATATCAACAAGCATGGCATAACAAGATGCAATAAGAATAGGCGCAAACCTTTATATCATAGCTGGACAGAGCAACCCAGTAGGAGGAAAAGGTTCCCAAGAACAGGCAAAAGAGTCAGAGAATCCTACCCTACTTTGACTGTTTCTAGTCCCACAAGAACACCCAGCCACATAACCATAACATATTGATAGAGCACCTAGCTCACACCCATTCAGGTTCCACGATTGCCACTTCATACTTTGTAAGTCCCTATAAGCCTGGCTTAGCTGACTCTTTGTTCTTGTGTTGTTCTCAACCCCTCTGGCTCCTACAACCTTTCTTCTCCCTTTTCCATGGTAACCAAAGTACTTTTAAAAAATATCCCTATCTGGGAGATTTAGTCTGTCATCCTACCTTGTTATGTGATACAGAGCTCCTTTCTGGAAAATCACACATTGGTTATCACACCCCCTTAAACTTATCATTAAGCTTGTCAAATGCTTTTTATATCTTTGTTGATAAACTGATGCAGAAAGAACTGGAAACAAGCCTCTCAATCACCATGAAAAGCTTCAGTTTGATTGACGTGGATCTGCCAGCAGGTTCCTCACACCCTGGTGCAGCCATGTAGAGATGTACAGGTTCCTCACACCCTGGTGCAGCCATGTAGAGATGTACAGGTTCCTCACACCCTGGTGCAGCCATGTAGAGATGTACAGCATTGAATCATCCTGCCCACAATCTGACCCACACTCCACTAAAGTTGCCAGGTGCTTTCTCTTAATCAAAAGATTTTTGTTTTGTTTTAAAAGCATTAAAACCTATTTTGTTTTGTTTAAATTTTAATGACTAATTTATTTCTGCGATAACTTCATACATTGGAGTGGTGGTATATCACTGAGGTGCACACCAGTTGTTGATTTCATGGAAATTGTCATGGGTCATGGCTCAGTCTTCATAAATGCAGGCTGATCTTCACTGACCAACAAACTATTTTGTGAACCTTTTCTAATAAATCATTTATGAATTTTCTTATAACAGATATTATATAAATTGTTCATTGTTATAGTAACTTCAAGTTTCCTTTTATCTGAAAGCTTGAGAAATCATTTATTTGCACCCAGTCTTTAGATAAGAGATGGCTCTTCCAAAATCCTTTACAGATCACTGCAAGAGGTATAGTGATCTCAGACATGTGTAGTTGTGATTTACTGACAAATAATTATTTTTGTCCAGGTGGCTAAAACTCATCTGTAGTGTGTATTAGTCAGTTCTCTACAGTTATAGATATGGTAGAAAAATATAATAATAAGAAAGGATTTATTGGGAGGGCAGACAGGATCAGAGGATGGATATGTTTACAATGACTGCTTAGAAGATGGATAGCCAGGAAAGGGGGTAGCCCAAAAAGCCAGATGCTGGTATCAAGAAAGTCCCAAATATGAAACCCCAGGCAAGTTTGAAGCCTTGCAAACTCCTCTGAGAATCCCTGGAGTTAGCCCATATTCATAGTCTACAGAAGCTGATATCTAATGCCCAGGGTCATTCCAATAGAAAAATGCACTTGCCCAGAAGAATTGAGTTTGCATAGGTGTATTTCTTTGTCTTTTTTTGTTGTTGTTGTTCCCTCTGAATTCCCAGTTCATATAGCTGAGGGTTGTTGAAAGCAAGCATCTCTGGAAACATTCTCAGACACGCAGACAGAACCTTTCACTGATGTAGGTGTTTCTCAAAGCAGTTTAAGTTTCCAACTGTGATGAACCATCACAATGTCTTTTAGGCATAAGGTTATTGTGTTGGTCAAATGCCGATTTCTGTACCCCCCATATCTGGTTGCAATCTTTTTTCTGAGAATCTCCTCTCTCAGTGTTGTGTATACACTGCTCCCCTCTTGTTGCCTGTTGCGCCAATAAAGCAGTTTACAGTCAATCACTCAGCAGGGGAGAGAATAGGGCTGGACTTCCTGCCAGCCAGGGGAGGAGAAGTTAGAAGAGGAAGTAGGGGATTCAGCCACAGGTAGATGTCCCAGAGAGAGGGCGGGGCAAGAAAAGCTGCAAAGTGCAAGTACATCTGGGATGTATGTTGGCAGGAAGCCGAATTAGCATAGAGGGTTAAAAATAGAGTAATGACTGCTCACTCATTATGTTATGAAGCTTATTATTAAACAAATATAAACGTCTCAATTATTTGTGTGATAGCGAGGTTAAGAGGGAAACTGAGAAACAAGCACGTTTTTATAAAAATAACATTAACAGTGTCTAGATACCTCACGCTTCAGACTTTAGAGCCTCATACTGTTGCTCGTTTTCTCACTTCCATTGGGAAGGATGCCCCATTTTGATTGAATACAGTAGTACTTCAGAACAGTGACTAAAGGCTTGAGCTCTGAAATTAGACTGTTGAGGTTCAGCTCTTTCCTTTAAAATGTGCTGTGAGACTGTGGACCTCTCATTCGGTCTCTCTTTACATTCGAATTTTTTCACTTATAAGAATAGGTATGATCACAAGATTCACCTTATGGTTTTGATTGTGGTCAAAGTAAGAATACCCTGCCTTAAGCTCTTAATGTGAGTTGAAGATTCTCCTAGTTAATTGCAGTTTTTACAGAGGAAGAGCCATAGGCTATTGAATTCTTCTTGTCAAGACTATTGCTGCAAGATACAGAACAGTAGTTTCTTACTGTTTTTACATCAAGCCATTATTTTGTCTTTTTTTTTTCCAGATCTGAGGACGGAACCCAGGGCCTTGAGCTTGCTAGCAAGCGTTCTACCACTGAGCTAAATCCCCAACCCCTCAAGCCATTATTTTACAGAACCTACCATCATCCTCAGTACAGTCTGTGAGATGACGTTCATTCTTAGCATTGCATTTCTTAGCTCTTAGTGATCACACTTCATCAACTTGTCTCTCATTCTCTCTGCTTTATGCATGTTTATAGACACCGCAGTTTATCCTGCTGTTCTCTGCACATCCTTCCTCTTTATCACATAAGGGGACATTTGCAGCTGATTGTCAAGGTCCTAGCCTCTAACCTTGGGAAACACAGCTTCCTGCTGGTGTGAATTCTGACCTAGGAGTTTCCTCATTTCCATGTTAGTATCTCTACATTCATACAAGTATTCCATCTCCTCCAAGATATGGATGATCCATCATGGTTCTTCTGAATTATCTCTGTGGTTATTTTTGCCACTCAATATATATTGTCAAAGCAAAATGGCCTACAAGGCACTTCCAGAACTTACCAGGTATGGATTTTACCCAAATTGAAACTTTTTCTAGAAGATGTAAGTGCTACCACTGTCTGAAACAACCCTATTCCTGCTATACACAAAGTTGTTTCATTGCTGCCTGCTGGACAAGAACTTCTGTATCTTTTTACAGTATCCCAGATGAAATAGATTTGGAATCCCAAAATTAGTATCCACATTTCTGTTTGTTTATTCCTTCTCCATTGTTTCATCATTCAGCTCCCGGGGACTGCAAAGTCTGTGGTAATAATCTTTTTTGTTTCTTCCTGTAAAATGCTTGGTAAGTTCCTTTTTATTTTGGCGTAAAAATCCCCCAAAGGAATACTCCTCAACAGGATGAGATGAACACTTTTTATGTAAGGAGTCCAATTTTAAAAATAAAAACAATGAACTAACTAGGCGGTGCAAAATATTTCTCCTCAGCAAATTCATTCTATTTTTCATCTACAACTGAGCCATTGTTGGATTAGGGGAAAAGTAAAATGGTTTTCATATTTGATTTGTCTGTTTACCAGAGTCCTCAAGCTTTTCCTTGACTTTGCATGAAGGTTTGACATTAAGTTCTTGAGTAGTTTTATTAAGATTATAATTGAGTCAGTGATTTGTTCTCTTCAGAATCTTGCATGCATCTTTGGGTGTGTTCAATTATACTTCAAAATGTCTTTCTTAAAGATAATTCTTAAATCTACATGAAAACCATTTTCTGTTAAAAATTTTTAATCCAAACTTTTCATTAAAATATACATACTACATATTCATACACTAAAGTATGTAACTGATTCCAAACCTCTATTTTCAGATATTTTACAAATAGATACTCTTGAAATATGAATTTCTGTTCACTGGCATGTGTTTGTGGAGCTAATTAGAGGTAATTTCTGACTTCTCATTAAGGTATTATAATGACTATCTTAATTTTGTAAATGTAATCATACTTTTATAAAATACATTTAGAATCTCTTTTTATATTCATTAAATATCAAGTCTACTTCAGACATAAACTGACAATATGATTTATATAAAATAGAAGAAATTAAAGAGTGTTATAAAACTGAGAGGCATTCTTTAAAAAGGTAAAATTTCCAAAGAGATCTGACTGAACCCAACCTATTAAAAACACTTCTTTACTATGATGTGGCATTACTCTTTATTGTAAATTTAAACGTTAATATTAAATTCATAAGTGAATCACTGTGTAGTGCATATTCTAATAATTTTAATAGCTTCTTGGAAGCTCAAAAATAAACATTAAGCTGTATCTATTTAAAGGATGTAATTTGACGTGTGTGTGTGTGTGTGTGTGTGTGTGTGTGTGTGAGTCCAGAACAACTGTGGCCATGACCATATCCGTCATCCTCGAAGCTTTCTCAAGCACTTTTAAAGCCCTTCATTTCCACAGCAATATATTCTCATCCTTGGGCAACTTTGGACTGCTTTCAATATTTATGGAGTGCTTCCTGTTTCCTAACATTAAATGTAAATGAAATCAGGTGTCTTATCCCCTCTCTGTGGGGCTACATTCAGTCAGTAAATTGCTTTAAGATTCAAACACACGATCACTTGGTCACTGACTATACTGTTGCTATATAATAATGCTACCTTATATAGTTTTGAGTGTGTATATGCCCTGTTGTGAGTAAAGGCCCTGACAAAAGTAATTTAAGAAGGAGGGGTTTATTTTGGCTTACAGTTCTGAGTGACAGTCCTCCTCTATGGTGGGGAAGTCAAAGCAGCAGGATCTGTAAGCAGCTGGTCATTTTGCAGCCAAACCCAGGAAAGAGAGTTTGCTGAATGTGCCCCTTATACTTTCTTCTTCTCAATCAACTTTAATGAGTTCCAACCTATGTAATGATTCCCAGCCTATGGAATGGACTTCAGCCTATGGAATAGACTCCAGCTTATGGAATGGTATCACCTGCAGTGTGTAGATACTAATAGAGATAATCCTGCAGAGGCAGGACAAAAGCTTCTCTCATCAACAATTCTAGATCCTGTGAAGTTTACAGCCACTGTTAATCATGGCATCGTGTTGGTTTCTTCCTATATATAAATGTCTTTTCGTTTACCCACTCGCTACCTGCTAATGGACACTCATTTCTAGTTTGGAGGCATTTCTGATAATTATTTTATAGAATGTGTTTTTATGTTTGGGGAAATAACCAGAAGTATAAAGGCTAAGTCTATATATCTACACATCTACCACATATAGTGTATCCTCTCTTATGAATATACAGTTACATTATTATACATTTATAATTTTACATGAGTTTTTCATTGTTAATTAGTTAATATTTCTATAGCATCTAAAGGGAACATATCTATTTTCAAGTTGCAGCTGTAAGATCTTGCCATAAACACACTTGTTCTAGGGAATAGGAAGGTTTCTCATACTGTAATGAAGTGTCTTTCAGTGTATGTGGGTCTTAGGGCTCTGCTCTTCATCACCATGTTATCCCTGTTACAGTGAAGGGACATCCTAAGTCTATTTTTTCTGAAGTGCAATCTCCACCTTTTCTTATGTCACCTGAGATCATAACCCTGGCAGGAAATTGAGGTAGAAAAGTTTCCTTTTACTAGAAGGTTGAATTATCGGAAAGGAAGCATTATGGCTGTCTTTGGAGTGGTGCCTTTTTCACATAGGGCCCTGAAGTTTTTCTGCAGCATGATTCTCTTTTCCCCTGCACCTTCAGCAGAGAGTATTTTTTTCATTTTATTCTTTAATTTTTTTAAAAAATATTAATTACAGTTTATTCATTTTGTATCACAGCTGTAGCCCCTTCCCTCACTCCCTTCCAATCCCACCCTCCTTCTCTCATCTCCTCCCGTGCCCCTCTCCAAGTCCACTGATTAGGGAGGTCCTCCTCCCCTTCCATCTGACCCTATCCTGTCAGATCTCATCAGGACTGGCTGTATTGTCTTCCTCTGTGCCCTGGCAAGGCTGCTCCCCCCTCAGTGTGAGGTGATCAAAGAGCTAGCCACTGAGTTCATGTCAGAGACAGCCCCTGTTCCCTTTACTAGGGAGCCCACTTGGGTACTGAGCTACCATGAGCTATTTCTCTGCAGGGGTTCTAGGTTATATCCATGAAAGGTCCTTGGTAGGAGTATCAGTCTCAGAAAAGACCCCTGGGCCCAGATTTCTTGGTTCTGTGGTTCTTCTTGTGGAGCTCCTGTCCCATCCAGGTATTTCTATCTCCCCCTTCTTTCATCAGATTCCCTGAACTCTGCCAAAGTTTGGCTGTGAGCCTCAGCAGCTTCTTTGATCACCTGCTATGTAGAGTCTTTCAGAGGCCCTCTGTGATAGGCTCCTGTCTTGTTCTTATCTTCCCAGGGGAAACTCATCTGGGATGGCTGGAGGAAAGTCCCATGAGGGTGTAGAGGGAAGTTTGGCATTAGAACTTTCTTATGCTATCCATAGTCACCAGCCAGCAATTCTTCAAAATTAGAGCCCACCATTTTCTGACCTTTTTTTCCAGTTATACTGGTTTTCAGAATGAGTAAGCAGCTCCTTATTGCAATCCAGGCATTGTTGCATGGTATTTAGATTCCAAGATTACAGGTTAATATGCAATTTGTTGATTGGTCCATGAAAATCAGATTAACTAAATTTTCTTTCTTTTTTTAATTTTATTTTTTATTGATTACAGTTTATTCAAATTGTATCCCAGCTATAGCCCTTCCCCGACCCCTCCCAATCCCACCATCCCTCTTCTTCTCCTATGCCCCTCCCCCAGTACAATGTTAGGGGAGGTCCTCCTCCTCTTCCATCTGACCCTAGTCTATCAGGTCTTATTAGGACTGGCTTCTTTTTCTTCCTCTGTAAGCTGGTAAGGCTGCTCCCCCCTCAGGTAGAAGAAATCAAAGAGCCAGCCCATGAGTTCATGTCAGAGATGGTCCCTGTTCCTATTATTGGGGAACCCTCTTGGACATTGAGCTGCCATGGGCTACTTCTGTGCAGGGGTTCTAAGTCATCACAGGGTCCTTGTTTGGAGTATCAGTCTGAGAGCAACAGAACCAAAACATCTGGGCACAGTGGTCTTTTCTGAGACTAAATTTTCTTTTTAAAGAGGAGACTGATGATGTCTAAATTCCCTTGAAGCTATAGCTGATATTGTGGCAGTTTAAATAAGAATGGTTTCCATAGACTCATATATTTGAATGCTTAGTTACCAGGGAGTGGAACTCCTTGATAAGATTAGAAGGATTAGGAGGTGTGGACTTGTTGTTGGAAGTGTTTTCCTGGCTGTAGGCTTTGAGGCTTCAAAAGCACGTGCCAGGCCTAGTCTTGGAATTTCTCTCTCTTTCTCTTTCTCTCCCATTTGTGTCACCATGTTCCTCACCATGATGATAATGTGCCAAGCTTTTGAAACTGTAAGCAAGCCCATGTTAAATGCTTTCCTTTGTAAGACTTGCCTTTGTCCTGTTTTCTCTTCACAGCAGTAGAAGAGTGAATAGGACACAAGCTAAGATTTTTTTTCTAAAGTTTAAAACTAAATTACAACTGTCCTTCTTTAGACCTCCACTGGCAGTGTATGGAATCCCATTTTGCTCACTTGCTTTCTACTATGTGCAATGTTCTAATGTGTTATTTTTCCTTTAGTTTTGATTTTCATTTCCCTAATGACTAATGATGTTGAGCAACTTTTCATGTGTTTATATGTCACTAATTTTGTGCTTTGCTGAAGGGACTGTTTGCTCATTCTATTCAAGGAAGTTGGTTTTTTATTGCTGAGTTCTAGATATAACATTTTGATGAGATATGTGGTTTAACAATATGTCCTACAAGTCCTTGGTTTGAAATTTTATTTTCTACATCAGATTTAACAAGTAAAACCTAAGTGTTCAACATGTTGATGAAGTCAAACTTAATTTTTTCCTTTTATGGGTTGAGCTTCTGGTAATATGTCTAATAAAACTGCTTAAAATCAGACAGATTTTCCTTTGTATTTTTACTCTAAACCTTTTCTAATTTTAGGCTTCACATTTAGATCTTTGATACACTGGAATTAATTTTCGGACATCAGTTTTTAGAAATGGGAATTAAACTGATGATGACTTTTTGGTATGTGACTATCAGATTTTTCTAGCATAATTAGAAGAAAATAAACTAATTTCCCATAAACTTGCCTCTAGGATCCACTTCCACAGATTAGTTGTCCATGAATATTTGAATATATCTTCTGGACCTTGATTCTGCTGCTCCATTCTGTGTATTTTGAAGTTAGTCTAGATTAGTATAGTTTTTAGGTAAGTTGAGACACTTTTGCTAATTTATAATTTAATTCCATTATAATCATAGAAATTATTTGTGTATCTGGAATCCATTTATATTTGCTGGAATTTCTCTTGTGGCTATGTTGCTGTCAGTTTTGTATGTTGAATATTATAAAATACTGAAATTAGTTCCTTGTTTTGTTTTATTCTCCTGCCAATACCTGCAACCCCCAAATGCAGAGAAAACTTTTAGAATTTTTTTTCTCTTGTTATTTATTTATTACAATTTATTCACTTTGTAGTCCTGCTTTAGCCCCCTCCCTCTTCTCCTCCCATGTCCCTCCCCAAGTCTACTGATAGGGAAGGTACTCCTCTCCTTCCATCTGACTCTAGCCTATCAGGTCTCATCAATACTGGCTGCACTGTCTTCCACCGTGGCCTGGTAAGGCTGCTCCCCTCTCAGGAGGAGGAGATCTGCTCTCCCCTCAGGGGTAGATGATCAAAGAGCCATCCACTGAGTTCACAGTCAGAGACAGTCCCTGCTCCCATTACTAGGGAACTCACTTGGAGACTGAGCAGCCTCTGGGCTTCCTCTGAGTAGGAGGTCTAGGTCCTCTCCATGCAAGGTCCTTTGTTGGAATATCAGTATCTGCAGGAGCCCCTGGGCCCAGGGTTTTTGGGAGTGCTGGTCTCCTTGTGGAGTTCCTGTCCCCTCCAAGTTTTTCTTTCTCCCTCTTCTTCCGTAAGGTTTCTGTCACTGTGTCCAAAGTTTGGCTGAGTTTCAGTATCTCCTTTAATACCCTGGTGGGTAGAGTCTTTCAGCGGTCCCCTGTGGAAAACTCCTGTCCTGTTCCTTGTCTTCTCCTACTTCCAATGTCTATGCTGTCTGCCCTTTTGAGTGAGGTTTCACCCTCTTCCCTAGGGCCCTCCTGTTGTTAAGCTTCTCTAGGACTATAGATTTTAGTGTGTTTATCCTATATTATATGTATAATATGCACTTATTAGAGTATATACCATATGTGTCTTTCTGCTTCTGGTTTCCCACCATTTCCCTGCAAATTTCATGATTTCCTTGTTTTTAATTGCTGAGTACTATTCCATTGTGTAAATGTACCACACTTTCTGTATCCAGCCCTCCACTGAGGGACATGAAGGTTGTTTCTAGATTTTGGATATTACAAATAAAGCTGTTATGAACATAGTTGAGCAAATGTCCTTACTGAATGGTGGGACATCATTAGGGTCTATGCCTAGGAGTGGTATAGCTGGATCTTAAGGTCCTAATTTTCTGAGAAAGAGCCAGATCAATTTCCAAAGTGGTTGTACAAGGTTACTTTCCCACCAGCAATGGAAGAGGGTTCCCCTTTTTCCAAATCCTCTCCAGCATGCATCATCCATTGAGTTTTTGATCTTAGCCATTCTGATGGGTGTGAGGTGGAATCTGAGTCGTTTTGATTTGCATTTCCCAAATGACTAAGGATGTTGAGCATTTCTTTTTTAAATTTTTTAATTTTAATTTAATTTTTATATTAATTACAGTTTATTTACTTTGTATCCCAGCTGTAGCCCCTTCCCTCATTTCCTCTCTATCCCATCCTCCCTCTCTCTTCTCTTCCCATGCCCCTCTCTAAGTCCACTGATAGGGGTGGTCCTCCTCCCATTTCATCTGACTCCAGCCCATCAGGTCTCATCAGGACTGGCTGCATTGTCTCCTTCCTTGGCCTGGTAAGGCTGCTCCTCCATCAAGTGGAGGTGAACAAAGAGCTAAACCTACATTCATGTCAGAGACAGTCCCTGTTCCCCTTACTAGAGAACACTTTTGGAGACTGAGGTGTCATGGGCTACATCTGTGCAGGGGTTCTAGGTTTTCTACATTCATGGTCCTTGGTTGGAGTATCAGTCTCAGAAAAGACCCCTGTGTCCAGATTTTTTGCTTATGTTGCTCTCCTCTTGGAGCTCCTGTTCCCTCCAGGTCGTTCTAACTTCCCCTTCTTCCATAAGATTGCCTGCACTTGAGCATTTCTGTAAGTGTTTCTCTGCCATTTGATATTCTCTTGTTGAGAATTCTGTTTAGCTCTCTATCCCATTTTTTTTAAAAAAAACTGGATTAATTGGTTTGTTAGTTTTTAACTTCTTTAGTTCTTTGTATATTCTAGATATTGGTTCTCTCTCAGATGCAGGGTTAGTGAAGATCTTTTCCCAGTCTGTATGCTGTTGTTTGTTCTGATGACAGTGTCCTTTGCTTTACAGAAGCTTTTCAGTTTCATGAGGTCCTTTTTTTTTTTTTTTTTTTTGATTGTTGATCTTAGAGCCTGTGCTGTTGGTTTTCTATAATTTTCATCACTTTTAAACAGTAGATTTACAGACTATATGTATTTACTTCTGATGTATTAAAATTTACTGATGTCATATGATACATTTTCTAAAAGCTTTTTCAAAGTTATAATATAGAATATCTATTTTTTTGTCTCTTCTGAACTGTGACTGCCTGTTTTCTCTTTCAGAGCCTGCTGTCACTTGAGTGCTCTCAATATTATGTGGTACTTTCCAATGCTTCATAATCTTTTCAGATATATAATTAATATGTGTATCACCCAGTTAATAATCTCTTCTGTTCTATAGCAAATTACTTTATGTGGAAATTTAATTAAAATTTCAATACAAGTGACTGAATGAATACACATGCTAGGCAAATATTCTATTACCTCAGATCTTTTTGTACTTAAAAAAACAAAACAAAACAAAAAAAAAACAAAATAAAAAACAAAAACCCTCAAGATAGGTTGCCTAGGCTAGCCTTGAACTTGCCATCTTGCTGTCTCCTAAGTAGTTGGGTTTCACAGGCCTGTGTCATAGGGCCTAATATTTTTTTTATGGAATATTTCACAAGACTTTAATTTTAAAGAATTGTTTTAATTTTTTCACACATCTATTGCTTTGCTATCTTCAATCCTTACCGTGTTCAGTATCATTTTATTTCTTCAAGGCAGATCACATTAAAGAATATCTTTTTCTTTTTTTAATGTCTGGTGACTTTCTTGTTTCAGAGTGGGATTATTTCAAGGAAGATATATTTATATATTTGTTGAATTAGTTACAATAGTGGTACTCCAACATCCTAAGAAATTCACAAATCAAGAACAGCAGTTCTTGATAGGAGATCTTTAAAAAATCATATGTATATAGAGTTACTTAAAAAAAGAAAAATGTCTTAGTTTTCTACCTTTTAAATACCTGCTGCGTGGTATTTAAAATAAATATTTTATATGAGTCTAAGATAAACCCATCATACAATAATCAGATGTAAAACTCACCTTTTCTAACTCATAGCTGTGAATCTTTTCTTCAATTCTAGTAAAACCACTTCTAACCAGGTATGCGTGACCACTTGCTCTTGCGGTGTACGTGAATATGTATAACTTATATAAACACAGGTGAAATTTGAGTTCAATACTGCATTCACCTTCAAAGGGAGAGTGAATCGTGCTCTGGTTTCATGTCTAAAATCCAGAGACTTGCTGGAGGCAGAATTACCTGAGGGGAGCAGGATACACATTTTCAAAAGGCTCATAGGATATATGTGCTTCTATTTTTCTAATGGTTTCTTTTTATGCACCAGGCAAATTTGCCTGTGGAGTTTGCAATTTGCTATCAGCAAGTCATGTTAACATGTGGTATCATCTTGGTGTTATTTACTTTAAGGTTTGTAAATAGAGATAATTATTTCTTTTAGTTGACTCTTTTTAACTGTATGAACAGAAAAGTCTTATGGCAATGGATATTAAGTATGTGTGTGAGTACATACATACGTATTCACATACATACACACAAATATATACATAAACACATGGATAGATGTACTTATATAAATATATACATATATATAATTTATACCTATATATTCACACACACACTTTGGTTTTGTACAACTAAAATTACCAGATAATTTTTGGTTGTGTTTCTGTAACTTTAAAGATTTACATAAATGACAAACTTTCATTTGTAGGAAAAAATTCAATTTTAACAATTTAAGTATTAATATTTATGTTTCTAAATTTTTATAGACAGACTAGACAGATCCGTTCACTTATTTATTGAAGTCCTTAATTCTATTTAGGCTTACTCAATTCATAAAATGGGTAACATTTTCATTTCTTTTCTTTCTGATAATTTATTTATTCATTAGCAAAACTTATTTCTGTCCCTTCTTTACTTTTTTTTTTACTTTCAGATGAGATCTCTTAAAATCCCAAGCTGTCTGCAAACTGTATTTGTTTGACCTCTGTCACCTGAGTGCTGTGATGTCAGGCATTGACTTTTTGAATTATATTTCACCTTTGCACTTTGTTATTATCTAGTCTAAATCATTACTAATTACTAAATCATGCAAGCACTAGCTTATCTACCTGCTAGACAGGAGTTTTTTTTTCTTCAGTGAACTATGCTTTACATGTAGATTGATCATCTCAAAGCATATGATATGAGTCTTTTGTTGTCCTCGTTCCATTGGGTTTTCGTTGGCTCAGATTATAGACATCATTGTTTCAATGGTCTGAAAGAGCTTGCATGATGAATTCTTATTCATTACTGACCTTATATCTTTCTCCTTTCTTATTCTATTACAGTTATACAGGCTTTCTTGTTATTTAAAACTATATTAAGCATGGTGTAACTGAAGAAGTTTGCACGGGATGTTTCCCTTGTAACCTTGAGGTGATTTTGCTCAGGGACTCATGGTTGCAGCTTGTTCTTCCTGATCCTGTCCTGTGCCTCAGGGAAGAGTTTTCTGGGCTCTTGTTTCACTGGCACCTCTTCCTCTCCCTCCTTCCTGTGTTCTCTCTGTGCAACATCTATCACCTCATGACTGGTACTATTTTCTCATTTTTACCTACTTCTTCATATTTGTTTTACTCAGTTTTATGTTTCCATATCTTGAACTGTATCTCGCACACAAGGAGCATGTAAAATGATTGGGTGGATGTTGGGTAAACTGAATGACCATAAAACAATTTCTGCATGCTCTCCCTTTGAAAGAATGAAGGTGCTTACTTGCAAAGGAGATGTGATAAAATCTTTTAATCAAGACTATCTCCAATTTTTTTAAATAGTCATCACCATGGGGAAAAGAAGTTAAAGCCAGGAAGAAAACTGAAACAAAACAGTAAAATAAATAAATAAATAAATAAATAAATAAATAAATAAATAAATAAATCAAAAGTACAAGAGAGTCAGAGCTAAAATCAGCTATTAGTAATAAGTAATAAAAATCACATGGTGGAAACAAAGAATAAAATCAAAAAGTTTGGGAGTGAAAAACAAAATTCCTATTTCTAACACGTGCTGTGGCTGAAATTTCTTTGAGGGTATATCATTTTTCTTCTCCCAGCCCATCTTGTTATCGCACAGTTTTCCTGGGACTTGATAGCCCTTGAAACTTAAACAGCAACGAAAGTTACAGATTCGGTGTCTAATAGAAGTATCTGAGGAATAGATGAAGAGCAATGGTTTATCAGTGTTCCTGGGCTACCATAACAGAATGCCTCAGACTGAGTAACTTGAGCAACAGCAATTTATTTTCTCAGTTTTCAAGACTAAAATTCCAAGTTCAAGGTGTTGAAGGGTTGGTTAGGGATGAAATTTTTCTCTTGGGCCAGACTGTCATCTTCTTGTTGTCTAAAAGGGGAAAAATATAATAGAGGAGATTGGACAGAGAACAGGGAGTAGGAAAAAGTGTGAGACTGCTGGTGTCTCTACTTTTGTTTATAAAAATTCTAGTATGAGAATAAGAAATCACTCTTATTTATGGCTATTGTGAAGGATGTAGTTTCCTTAATTTTTTTCTCATACCTTTTGTCTTTCATATACAAGAGGGCTACTGGTTTATTTTGTATTGAGTTAATTCTGTATCCAGCCACTTTGCTGAAGGTGTTTATCACCTGAAGGAGTTCTCTGGTTGAATTTTTGAGATCACTCATGTATGCTATAATATAGCCAAACCTTGGGCAGAGTGTAGGAAATCTTATGAAAGAAGGAGGAGATAGACCTGGAGGGGACAGGAGCTCCACAAGGAGAGCAAGAGATCCAAAAAATCTGGGCCCAGAGGTCTTTTCTGAGATTGATACTCCAACCAAGGACCATGCATGGAGATAACTTAGAACCTCTGCACAGATGTAGCCCATGGCAGCTCAATATCCAAGTGGTTTCCCTAGTTTTGGGAACAGAGACTGTCTCTGACATGAACTCTGGCTGGCTCTTTGATCACCTCCCCCTGTCGGGAGAGCAGCCTTACTAGGCTACAGAGGAAGTCAATGCAGCCAGTCCTGATGAGACCAGATAGGCTAGGGTCAGGTGGAAGGAAGGAAGACATCCCCATCAGTGGACTTGGGGAGGATCATGGGAGGAGAAGAGGGAGGGAGGGTGGGATTGGAAGGGAAAGAGGGAGGGGGCTATAGCTAGGATACAAAGTGAATAAGCTGTAATTAATATAAAAATTAAAATTAGAATAAAAAGGAAATCACCCTTATGATCCACTCTTATCTTCTATTGCCTTTTAAAATGGACTTACCTCCTAATACTCTCATATTGTTGATCAGAGCTTCAATACATGAATTGGGGGGAGGGGCCACACATTCACTACAACCTACAAGGTTCCATGAAAAGGCAGTTCAACAGCTGGAGATGATGGACAGCCCACTTGGGTGAGGAACCACCAAAGCAGATGGGTGCCTTAGAGCTTGGAGCCTTCTGAGAGAAGCTCGATAAACCTTCCAGCACCTGGGCTTGTGTCTCCAGACATTCTAAGCCAGCAGCTGCTGTCTGCCATCCTGCATGCCCCCACTCAGCTGGCAGAGCTCTGTGACAAGCACAGGCTCTTTCCACTGACAGTGTTATTTGGGCACACAAACTGGCAGTGCTTTTCCACATAGAGTCCTGGAGGCTCCCACGAAACAGTCGGGAAGAGTGTGAAATCTGTCTGTCTTAGAGGCCTACTTCACACACACTGAAGTGAAATCTCTATTGGGGCTCAGTATGAATCCACACAGAATAATATTCAAAAGATACTGTAGGGTTTTTGACAGCTTACTGTTTTTCTATATTGTAGTGTTAACTACAATAATCTTTCTTTTTCCTATTCCTTTTCCCCCTCCCCTATTCATTTGTCTCATTATTTCTTCACACCCCCCTCAATAAAGGAAGTGCTAAATCAGGAGTTTAAAATAGTACATATGTTTTACTAGGACAATAAATTAGTATTCTCTTACTGTGTCCTCAGTAGCTGTCAATATAGGAAAGTGCATGTACTGTAGCAGCTTGTAGTGATGCTGAGCAGCTGGTGGGAAGAAGGGAAAGCCCACAGTGATGGAGGAGTTTCAGGTCTCAGATCTCTGAGGGCGAGGATGGGAAGCAAGGGACAGCTTTCTGTTTAAATGATGTTGCTGTCTCCAGTATTTAAGAGACTACCATGCCTTGGGGGAAATTAACAAACACTTGACATAGTCCAGTTTCTCTATTTCCTGTCCCCCTCTTTTATTTCTGTGTGATTAGAAGTTTAAGGCAAGAAAACTCCTTACCAGAGGAAGCAGTCTCCCACTTGCTGATTTGTAAGACTTCTCTTTGTTGTGCCTAAGCTTCAGAATGGTGAGATCAGTTGCTTGAAAGGGTCATTTCTGGTCCAATCCCTATAGAGCTAGGAGAACTAAGCAAGTAATACTTTTCAGAAAATTGAGTTTGGGAAACCAGTTTAATCAGTTCATGCATCACACTGAGACATCTAAATATTGGAATTCCTAGATATTGTGTGTGATTCTAAAACAGATCATCTATTTGACAGGCCCTCGAATTTTGTATTACTGCAAAACAGCCTTACTGCACAAAGGCTTTTGATGTATGGGTTTATCCAGGCCTGTTAAGCATAATTTGGAAAATAGGACAAGGCAGAAACAGAGGCAATATCTTCTGCTCCTTTTTCTTTTGACCCAGAAAGAAATGGAATTTGAAGTGATCTGGTGATGTGAGGGAGCTTTGCTTCACTCTGTCACCCTGCATTTGTGGCCTCAATCCCACTCAGAAAATGCAGCCCCTGCAGCCTGTCTGATGGTTGTCAGCTCAGCATTTATGCAGAAAGGTTCATTGTATGGAACCACAGTTCGTGCATATGGTTAATCCTAAATGCCAGGCAAGCTATAATTACACAGCTGGGGTCAAGAGACAAATGCTTATAGAGCTTCTGTGCCCCATATGTGCCTGGTCCCCAAGTCATTGATGCTTCACTGACTCCTGGCAGGACCTTTAATTCCCTAGTTTCTCTGGGCTGATTTGGTCTCTATCTAATGTGTCCTGTATGTTGCTCTATGAATAGTCTTCCTAAGGAATTATTCTGATTACTGGCTTTGTCCTGTTTCATACTGAATTCCTAATATTCTTCCAAGCCTCTGGAATCTCTAATGCTGAGAAATGTGCTTCACAGATGGGTATTTATGTGTTTATGTAAGTGTATACATGTGTCCCTGTGTTCTGTGTGTCCATGTGTGCCTGTGTTTGTGTCTGTGTGTGTGTTCCATGTGTTCGTGTGCATATGTGTATATGTTCATATGTGTGTGTTCCATGTGTTCGTGTGCATATGTGTGTGTATGTTCATATGTGTGTGTGCTCATGTGTGTGTCTGTGTGTATGGGCCAGACATATGTATCAGGTGTCTTCCTTGTTCTCCCTTCATCTTTTACAAGACTGAACTGGAGCTTATGAATTCAGCTAAGTTGACTGGCTTCAGCTAAGTGAGCTTCAAGGATCCTACATTCCCTTCCCTTCATGCACTTAAGTGACAGGATCCTGCTGCCATGAAAGGTTTTTTACATAGTTACTAAGGATTAAACCTCAGGTCCTCATGCTTGGACATCAAGCAATTTATCAACTAAACTGAACTGAACCTATGCAAACAACTAATGAACCAAGCACCTGAAGCCAAACATTCTCTCTCTCTCTCTCTCTCTCTCTCTCTCTCTCTCTCTCTCTCTCTCTCTCTCTCTCTCTCTCTCTCTCTATATATATATATATATATATATATATATATATATATATATGACATAGCACTTAGTTGACAACTTCTTTATTATTTGCCATTATTATTATCATTATTATTATTTGTCTTTGTGATTTCTAAAATCTCAATAAATAAAACTCTCTGCAAGTATTAATTCTTTGATTCATCACCATGACCTAAAGCATGACAAAACAAGAAGGAAAGTTGTATTTTGGCTCATGACTTCAGAGGGTTTAGTCCGTGGTTACTTTGGCCTTAAATGCTTCAGAGGAGCAATGTGAGGGCAAGAGAATGTGGTTAAGGATATTGGACATTGCTTGCAAGTCAGGAGACAAAGGAGAGTGGGACAAAGGAATGGGCTAGGGGAAGATATGGCCCCAAGGACACAATTTCAATGAATCAGGAAACTATGTCCTTCAAAGGTTTCAACTTCTTTCTACCACTTCCTAGTAATGCCATCATATTATAAATCCATCAAAATTAATATGCTAATAAGGCCAAAGACCCCATTATTTTATTGCCCCTAGAATGATTCCCCCAGGTCAACGTAGCAATATATCAGAGCAGATATTAAGACTCGTGATCAAGCCATTGGCAGAGGGCGAGAAGTGATGATAGAAATGGAGGAGGTTGGTGAGACTTGGGGAGAACAAGAGCTCCACAAAGACCAAACTGAGCAGGGCACAGGGGTCTTGTATGAGACAGTTTCTACAACCAAGGACCACGTGTGGATGTGGCCTGGAACCCCTGCTCAGATGGGGCCCATGATAGCTCGGTGTCAGACTGAAGACCCTAGTGAGGGAAACAGGGACTGTTTTAGTCATGATCTTGATGGCTGACTCTTTGACCCTCCCCCATACAAGCCTGGGAGTGACAGACTGGCTAGATCCCAGGGGAGGACATTGCAGCCAGCCCTGAGGAGACAGGATGAGCTGGGGTTGGATGGAAGGGAAGGAGCTCCTCCCCTGTTGGTGGACTTGGAGAGGGTGGGGAGGAGATGAGGGAGGGAGTGGGAGGGTGGGAGGGAATGAGGGAGGGGGCTACGCTTGGGATGCAAAGTACCTAACCTGTGATTGATACAAAAATAAATTAATTAATTTAAAAAATCTTGCGGAAACTTAAAAAAAAAAAGAGGGGGGGGGTTGTTCACCACATCAGCCAGTGCAAATGTATCTGTAATTCCAGATCCAGGGAATCTGACACCATTCTCTGGCCCCTGTGGGCACTAAAGGCATGTGATACAAATACATACATGCTGGCACACACACATATAAAATAAAGATTTTAATAATCTAGGCTTCATGTGAGAACTGCATCAGACATGGACTCACTTGTCAGCTTTTTGTTCACTTTCCCCTGGTGGGACTGCCTTGCCAGGCTGCAGGGGAAAAGGACATGCTCAATCCTGATGCAATCCTTTCAGAGCTGGGGGTGGATGGGAAAGAGAGCTCATCTTTTCTAAAGAAAAGCTGTATGGAAATGAAATAAGGTAAAATAAAATAAAAATAACATAAAATTAAATAAAAGAGAAAAAAAGAATGATTCCCCTAAATATATCTAGAGATACAGTTTACTATGCTTGTGAGCATTTCTTAGTGTAAAGGAGACAACCTAGATTTACTATCACATACTGCTTTTGAAAATGTCAGACTGTTTCATTTAGTCTAGGCATTTTATGCAAGTAGGCTAATGAATGACTTACTAGGAAAAGCAATTTTCTGAATGATATACCAAAATATGATTAAAGATGATTGATGAATATAAACCCACTAATAATAAGAAACGCACGCATAGTTGATTTCTTGAGCACTTTGGACAACTGACAATATCTTTGTATTGCCTCCTGTCTTTGACAATATGATTGATAAAGTGTCAAGGTGTATAACTCTTCTACATGAACACTTTCACAGTTTCTGACTACTTACCTGCCTTTCTCTTTAGTTGGGAAATGTTATAACTATTGCTTGTCCATCACTAAGATATTGGGAATGCTATGAAAATTGTCCAGATCTTCTTCAAAATTCTGACTTGTAGATCTAGATTGTTTCCAGATATCAGCACTTTCAGAAAGTACTTGGGGAATTTCTGATGGATGTGGAAAAGATACCATGGTTTGTAAATATGAGAATAGTCTAAGCCCCTATCACACTAATATCATTCTGAAGACAGGACTGGAGATGTCACCCAGTGTTATCAGTATTTAGCGTTGCAGAACAAAACAAAGTGAATCTAAAACAGGTAATGCTTCAGATAGACCTTAAAGCTTTTCTATATATTTGTTATAGATACAGGAAATGACTACAAAAGTTTAAGGACTGTTTTTAATCACTAAACTAGCCATTTCTCTCATTTCTCATGTCTCCTTTCTTTTGTCCTTTCTTTTTTGTTATATTCTTTTTTTTTTCCTTCACTAACTTATTTAATCATTTTAAAGCCTGAATCACAGTCCCTCCCTTCCTCTCATTCCAGTCCCACCCTCACCTCTCTCCTCCCATTTGCCCTCCTGTACTCCTCAAAGAAGGGGAGACCCCCCCCCCCGCCATGGGTACCAACCCACCCTGACACATCAAGTTGCAGCAGGACTATATGCATCTCCATTTCTTTCTTACTCTGAAGTTGTTCTAGGTTTCAGCAATTATAACTGACTTAAATTCATCACACAGGAATTATTTCAGTATTTTCCAAATTACATTTCCATTATATACTTTGGATTCTACTATAAAAGTAGTTAAAATTGATAACGAAATTTCACTGAATTATAAACTAAGTAAACAGCAGGTAGGATTTCCAATTTTTTAAATAAGTGGCAGTGCATGTGTTTCATTTCTCAATTTGGCTGACACTGTTCAAAGAAGATTCATATAGCCTCGTCACATAAATTTGGCACTCATCAGTTCAACGAGTGGGAGGAAAGTATTTTAGTGTAGAAGCCAGAATATTTTCTTACAGGAAATGAGGAAGAAGATTCTAGAGGCACTTTGACCCTCTTGAACACATGGTACAGAATAAAGAATGAGTAATAAAATGAGGAACACTTCCAAGAACACAGTAGCAGACAATCCAGAAATGCATTAGCAAAGCAAAGAAGAACTATAAACAAGGGCACCGTAGCAGTAGACTGAGAAAACTTGAGAGCTGCTTGTCATGCCTATATAAAATGAGTGACTGGAGTGATTATAAATGCTCAAAAGCAAAATAATGAGTTCCCAGGGACTTAAGATGTTGTGTCCTAATAGGAGAGGGTACTTGTCACTTTAGAGGGACAATAATAATAATCTGTGTATGAGTTAACTGGACTTACTCTAAGCAACAGAAGTTTATTTTCTAAGAGATCTGGAAGCTAGAAATCCGTTAATAGGTTGCCTCTGGGGTTTCTTTCTTCTGAGCCTTCTTTTCTTTCCTCCAGACAGACATCTTTTCGTGTTTCTTTGTGGCATTTCTACCCTGTAGATTTAAGATCAGAGCCCCAAATGTTTTTATTTATTTATTTTTCTTCTCATAACGGCACTTAATGGGATTATGGTCCACCCTAATAACCTCATTTTAATCCAATTACGTCTTTAAAATTTCTATTTGCAGGGGGCAGGGGATAAAAATGCTTACTGAGCAAGCATAAGTATCTGAATTCAAAACTGTTCCCAGAATCTGCCTGGAATTCTGACCATGATCATATGTCCCTGTACTCCAGTGCTGTGGGATAGAGACCAGAGGATTACTAGGCCTTGTTGGCCACTAGCCTAGCTCCAGATTCAGTGAATAACAGAATATTTGATGTGTTTTTTCTGGCCTCCACGTGTCCACTGACACATGCACCTGCATAGACATGTGTGCATATTAAATGCACACACACACACAAGCTGAAATAATAAATTTAAATTTTCTTTTTCAGAGTAGAATTATATTTTAAGATATCAGGGTTAAGATTTCAGCATATAGATTTGAGGGAGGGCCACAAACCATCCCCCATCCATCTGACACAAACTGATTCTTCTATTATCATCAAAATATGATGATATATATGCCATGTAAACACAGTGAGAGACACATGTCTGTAATGAACGCTGACACGTTAGGCTATGGAACATCAGAATATATGTCAGCATCACTCCAGTTGCAACTTTCCTCCATTCCATCCTGTTCCCATCATGTGGCCAGAAAGAAGTATTGGCACCACATCAGTTTGGCTTCCACAGAGAGGCGTGCAGCAGAGAGAACGCATGGAACTTAATGTGCTGCAGCCAAGCATTAGACAGCCTGGCAATGCTGGAAGATTAATTCCTTGCCAACAAACTCATAGAGGTGCTTTCGGGATGACTGGTCTTATGGGTCATGGCGGAAAATCATGGTCATGTATCGTGTGCTCCACACAGACAGTAGAGGGTGGGAGAAAAGGCCACATGCCATCTGGAGTTCTGCAAAGAAGCCTGCAGACTTGTTGAACTTTTCTGAAATGCCAGGGAATATGTTAAGTATGTTACAGATAAATATGATGTTTCACCTATTAATAATTTTCTAAGGTTGATAAGAGTTCTTATCACTACTTAAAGATAAGTGATATTCAGGTTTCTATCTTTCTCAGAGTTAGAGATTTTTTTTTATATAGCAGGAATGACATACAAAAGTCTCACACAGCCAAGATGTACATTTGAAGTGTTTGATATAAAATGTATACATATCTGTGAAAGCATCACTACAACCGCAGTTCTGGCTTCACATATCTCCCAGTAATTCTCCATACTCCTTTTGTAACCCTTTCTTCCTGCATTCTCTACAACTTTTTCGACTAGGACACATATCCCAAGGCAACCTCTGACCTGTGTTCTGCCATTATAAATTAGTATAATTTTTCTGTAAATTTCTAAATTCAATTTAATCTCTTTTGCTATTAGTATGTAAATTAGCAAACCTTGTTTGTTCTGTCTTTCTTGTTTGATATCCAACCATTTAATTAATATGTTATTTTTTCTTTTGTGATTGTTCAGATAGGAACTTAAGTCTACTCTTTGTTCTCGTTAAGATAACTGGGAGCTTTTATCTGTCTGTGATACACAGAGATAGATTAGAGTTGGAAGCCAAATGTCTTGTGTCTGTTGAATTACACTGACAAGTGTATTAGTCAGGCAGCTCTTGAGTAACAGAAGTAACAGGATGAGCATGCACACAGGGTAGAGGGGAAGGAGGGAGGGAGAGAGACAGAAATTAATAAATTAGCTTATGCTGACATAGTAATAATAGTATCTCACCTCTGATAGGAAGGGATCCCAGTAGATGTTTAATCTGTGATGCTAAGTATCTTAACAGTACCAATCTGGTACTGAAAATCTGGAGGCTTCCTGAAGAGCAACTCGTCCTTAGTCAATAATGGAAGACTAAGAATTCTGTTTCTAATTTATCAGTCAAAGAATCATCACCATCAACAACAGGATAAATCAACTACACAGCAAGAGAGAAGGCCAAGTGAGCAAAAGATGAATAATTTTCCTGCCTTGCCTGCTTCTCACTCTATCTTTCTTTCTCTCTCTTATCTAGGCACATACCAGAAAATGATACTTATGTTTAATACAGTCTTCCCACTTAAGCAATCAGGATTCTTCTTCAGTTGAGGCTCACTATTAACGTGATTCTATTTGTTGAAGGTTGACATGAATGCCAACCATCATAACAACTTGGTAGATTACAGAGCCCAGGATTTCACTCCAAAGTACCGTATGTCATCTTTCCAAGAACTTTGCTCCCCAAATTGGTTCTTGGGTTTCTTACTGTCCTGTATGTGAAGATAGTTGTCCTCACATTATCTTTCAGTATTTGCTTAATATTACGCTTGGTTGTAAATTCGGTGTAATCAATAAATGTGATAATAGTTTTCTTAGAAATTGTGCCATTTTATAGATCTTGTAATGAACTAATTAATATAAGTGAATACTTAACAATTTTATGATTTTTATAAGATAGTTTTAATCAATCGTTTCTGCCAATAATCCTAAAGTGTCCCAAAGAAAACTACATGAGAAACTGGTTAAACATTATATGACAAACACAAACTGACTACAAAAGTATGTGAAACAAACCAGAACTTACTGTGTAAACATCAGGATTGTTTCTTAAATTCAATTTTTAATCTTTATCTGCTAGACTTTAGAATTCATATTTTAAGGGTCATTACCACTGCTATCATTTCCTGAAGCACAACACAACTTCCTTATTTCCCAAAAGTTTAAAAAAATGTTTATTAAGAATCTTCTCATTATTTGATTTCCACAAACTTCCATTAATGGTTTTTCAAAGGGTAACTTAAGTCCAAAACACCATTTGGTTTCACAGGGATCTGGATAGTGTTGGAGGAGAGGTTACCGTTCTTCCTTTTTTTAAATTAAATTTTTATTTTTTATATTAATTACAGTTTATTCACTTTGTATCCTAATTGTAGCCCTCTCCCTCTTTCCCTCCCAATCCCGCCCTCACTCTCTCATTTCCTCCTATGCTCCTCTCCAAGTCCACGGATAGGGGAGGTCCCCTTCCATCTGACCCTAGTTTATCCAGTCTCATCAGAACTGGCTGCATTATCCTTTGTGGCCTGGCAAAAGGCTGCTCCCCCATCAGGGCGAGGTGATCACAGAGCTACCACTGAGTTCATATCAGAGACAGTCCCTGTTCCCCTTACAAGGGAACCCACTTGGATACTAAGCTGCTACGAACTGAGCAGGTGTTCTAGGTTATACCCATGCATGGTCCTTTCTAAGGATGTCTTATTGATGGGTGTGGTAATCATTGTGCATGCCCTTGGAAGTTACCAAGGACCTTGAAAAAATACATATCTCTCACTCCTTCTTTATCTGATAAAAATCTTTGCAACATTTAGTTTTATAAAAAACAACAGAAGAAGAAAATAGTCTTGGGTCAAACCACATGGTTAAATATGAGAAGGTCTGGCTTGGCCCCAGTAAGGTTGTATTGTGGGAAGATCTTTTAGGGAGAACTAGAACACAGTTCAGCTATGTGTTGGTGTTTACAATCTTAGGTAATAACTGAGCATCTTCAAATTCTAACTTCAGTAAAAGGGTGAGCTGAGAAAGCTGATCTGATGAGACATTGTAAACTATTAACTGCGGCAGAACTGAGTCATTTTATTGTAAGTCATGTCTTTCTCTTATTTCATTTCTAGCCACTAAATAGGATGATTCATAATCCATTTGTCCCACTTATCTCTACCCAAGGATTCCATTTCTATTCATAATTTAGTGCCAGTGTGTGTCCATTTACATATAACTCTACATGTGTATGTGTACCTGTGTCTATTAGTTTCCATGTGTTTGTATGTGCTTGTGTGTATATATCTGTGTGTTTGTCTGTTCACACATACATGCATATGAATCTGTGATATATGGAAAGGTATATGCATACACATGTATATATTCAATGTATATATTCAAGAGATATACTGATAGAATAATAATAGATTCTTATGCTGGGTGACACTGGAAAATCCTTTCCATTCATCCTTTTACCCCTATTGCCATACTTTTCTTCATATCTTTATACACTTCTGTTATACCTCCCTGTTCTGTAATAACCTCCCTGCTCCAATTATAGATTTTATGTATCCTTGAAAGCTGAATGACATTGCCTCCTTTAAATGGAGATAATTTTTACATTTCTGGTTAATGATAAGCTTTTATTTTTACTTTCCTACAGGCTTAGGGTCAGTGCAACTCAGCTTTATACATAGTATTTAGTGCTTGTTTTTGCTCCCTATGTAGGTTACCCAGACATTACTCTTGAGAAGGTTCTGAATGTATCAGCCATTGGCTAACACCACTCAGAAATCCCCTGAACACTTTAAACTCAGCAAGAGCACATAAAGTCTCCACATCAATTTTTCTTTTTTATTCCTTCTCTCGGTGAATTGTAAACATACCCTAGAAACCATGAAGCCTCAGGTCTCTCAGGGACACACTTGACATCTTTTTACTTTAACCTCTCGATTCAGGATGGAAATAAGGATTTATTTTTTAGCACAGCATGCAAAATGCTTCATAATCTGACCTCTGACTCTCTTCACAAATCTTTCTCAACTTCGTATTATTGCTATGTACTCCTGTATTACTGCTCTGTTGTTGAAGTCAACATTTTGTGACTACCACAATGCTCTTTGAATTAAGCCAGAAGCCTTTGAATCTCTAGTGTCCCTGTGGGGGATGCTCGAGAGCTCTCTTCTCTGCCTTTTTCTTCCTCATTTGTCACTCCCCCTGAATATAAATTAACCACTGTCTTAGAAATTGTAGGTAAATTTAGCTTTGTCACCCAGTTATATGTTCTTAAAACACCTTGCTTGCATTTCTTCCTTTGTTATGGTTGTCATTATTAAGAGCAGTTACTGATTCCTGTAATTACTTTTGTTTTACCTGTTGTATTTTTACATTTCGAAGACTTGGCGATTCTCCAACTCCTATCATATTCTAGCAGTAGCAAGCTATGCTTATATAATGCATATATAATAATATATGTCATTATATAATGCCAGCTCATGCACATTTTCACATGCATTTCTAGAAAGAAAAAAGAATGAACCTCTATGCATACAATGTATCACTTGCTAATCTTTCCTCCTTGCATTCAAACCTAGGCTTACATACCAATCTCCCACTTTTGAACTCTTATTTTGTCTGACTGAGAAAAGCACTAGCTGATGTCCTGAATGTTCCTATTTATTGCTTTTTTTGTGGGGGGGCGGGTAATAACCTTTTTCAAAATGGCAGCTGCAAGAGTTCTTTATTAATTTTTTAATTTTAATATTATTTACAGATTATTCACTTTGTATTCCAACTGTAGCCTCCTCGCTCATCCTTCCTATTCCTAACTTCCCTCACTTACCTTCTCTCATGCCCCTCTCAAAGTCCATTGATAGGGGAGGTCCTCCTCCCCTTCCCTCTGACCCTAGCCTATCAGGTCTCATCAGGACTGCCAGAGCCAGGTTTGCCATACTTGGACCTACTAGAGCCCTTCAGAAGGTATTAACCAAATTGCATCAGCTATCAGTGAGTCTGTTTATTAATTACTATTATAGTTATAGATTGTCCACTGTCTAAATGCCAATATTGGCATTAGCCTCTGAAGATGCAGACAGCAGCAGTGCTAGTTTACTCTCTAGACACATGACACTCATCGAGAAAGCAAAGGTAACCAAACACTAAAGAGTGGGAGTGGCTAGAACTGAGCTTCCTGGGGGTGGAGTCACAGTAGTGTGGGATGCCATGCATGGAAGGAGTGTGAGATAACTTGATGGCCAGTCCTAGAAAGCCTATAAGAAGTCTGCTTTTATGTTGAGGTCTTTGATACACTTGGAATTTAGTTTTATCCTCTGGCAGGCCTGACTTTTTCCCAAGTCTGTCTGCCTTGATAAACTGTTAGATTACATTGTCAAAGCTAGCCAGCAAGATCTAATCCCTTATTTGGCCAATCCCCCCCCCCCCCCCAAGGCTGACCACAAAGGTCCAGCTACCAAAGTATTGAAGTCCAACAATCAAAAGCCTTCTTTGGCTACCTTAATTAACATCCCAATCAATCAATTAATCAATCAATCAATCAATCATCAAACAAACAATCAATCAAACAAACAAACAAAACCCAACCTATCCTAACACAGTTAGCCTATGGGCCAGGTCTGTCTCCTCTTTGCCCAGAGGCAATCCTTTGTCACTGCAGGGCAAATATCCCTTCTGCTTCTCCCTGTTTCCTTTCACTCTTCTTTCTAGTCCCCTATCTCCTGCTGTTGCCTCTTATTCCCTTTCCTTTGTCCCTCTGGGGCAAATAAATCTCCTTCGTGCTGAGAGCTTGGTCTTGGGATGTCTTGTGCCAGCTTCAAGGTTCTTTCACATCTATCACTAAGTTTGGTGCAGCCCTAAATAAGAATATTCAGCTAGATTAAATAGCTACATATTCACTTATGCTATTTAAGTGATACTTGTGAGTGGTTTCTCACTTTATTCCTTATGTTCTATCCTTTTATTCTGTGTAGTGTTCCTACCCATTGCTAAGATCTGTATGCAATATTCAGATTGTGATGGAAATATGGGAAGGCAAATGTCAAGTAAGTAGTAAGAAAGTGGAACAGATAATGTAGAGATATACATTCTTAGCAGGATTTTTACTGAGTACAATGTTGGATTAAAGGTAGGTGAACACTGGATGTCCATTTATACAGCTCATTCTAAATGAAAAATGTAGTATTTCCTCTCACCTTCAGTGAAAGCTTTATGAACTTCAACATTTTGAATACAAACTGCTTGAAATGTCCACATGTATTTTCATGGCACATATTTACTGTGTGTTTCTTCTTCCTTTCCGTTGAGAAAACAATATACACAGGTAAGGAGGTTTTAGCTATACATTTGCAGCTTACATCTTAATCTTTCCATATACATACATATGTATGTTAGTTGCATGTGTTTGACATATCATAAGATACAATTTTTTAAAATTCCAGATACTATGAATTATAATATCTTTGCAAGACTATTGTTCATGGGAAGAACAGGTATTTTAAAAGCAATTTATTGCTCGTAATATATGCTAAAATAAAAATTCAATACAAAACAAAATAAAAAATAAAATAAAGTCATTTATTTGTAAGCTGCTTTTGAAAATATTACCATTAAGAATTTAATTTGGGTTTTGTAGGTGTGTTTGTGTGCTTGTGCATGTGTATCTGTGTGTGCTGACATCCGAATCCAGGGACTTGTGCATACAAAGGAGTTATTCGACCATGTCCTGGTACTCCAAGTTTTGAAAATACAACCTTCAGTACACATTATCTTTTTCAAAACTGCACAGAAAATTTTAAAGGTTAGTTTTCTAAACTATGATCTAGTCCCATCTTCTGTTTCTGGCTATGCTATGCTGTGTAATTTTATTGACCATTTTTGATGGATAAGATCTAGAGTTCACTGTTTGAAAGGTCAGGCTTTCCCTAAAACAATCTTAAGCCCTCAGATGTTTGATTCAACAGAGTCAATGTTTTGTAGCAGAACATAAAAATTTGTGTGTTTTATTTTTAAGTATAGGTCAAAGAATACAAAGTAAAAATCTAGAGATGTAGCACGCAACATGAGAAGTACAGTTAACACAAGCATGTTTATTCTGTAACAAATTTAGTTTTTTTCAAAGAAACGTAACTATATGAGAAAGTGACTATATTGATCAGATTGATAATAGTAAGCATTTTGCTGCCTAAATCATCTTGTAGTGTGTTGGAAATCCCCAAAGTATTACATAATAATATTTCATTTTAAAACCCAATTAATTGCTTTTGAAATTTCAAAATAAAAACTGATAGGGCTAAGCATGTTAGTTATCAATAATTTGATTATCATTCAAATCCATCAGATAATATCATAATGAAAAACATCTTTTAAAGTATGAGACAGGGAAGACACCAGGAGAATATGGCCCACTGAATCAGCTAAGCAGGGCTCCTATGGGCTCACCACACACTGAAGCAGCAAGCATATAGCCGCATGGGTCTGCACCAAGTCTTCTGCATATATGTGTGGCTGTTAACTTGGTGTTTTTGTGGGATTCCTAACAGTGGGAAGAGGTGTGTTTCTGACTCTTTTGCCTTCTCTTGAGACTTTTTTCCTCCTATTAGGCTACCTTGTTCAGCCTCTATATAACAGCTTTTCCTTTATCTTATTATATCTTGTTTGGTCCTGTTTGTTGTCTTTTAGAGTACTGCTCTTTTCTGAAGGCAAAAGGAAGAGGAGTAGATCTGGGAGAGAGGGATGGTGAGAAGGTCTGTAAGGATGGGGCCAGAGAAACTGTGGTCAAAATGTAATGTAAGAGAGAAGAATCTATTTTCAATAAAATTGGTATATGTATATGTGTATATAGATAGATATATCTATCTACACACACACACACACACACACATATATATATATATATATATATATATATAGAGAGAGAGAGAGAGAGACAGACAGACAGACAGACAGACAGACAGACATGTTCTTAATAAGTTGTTTTCCTATCTCACTCCTCCCTTCTTCCCTTCCATCCTTCTCTTGCCCCTCTCTCTGTCTCTCTCTCCTCTTTTTCTCTCTTTCTGTTCTCACTTGATGAGTCTTGGGACTCACATGCTGTGCAAACAGCTCTACTATTCAATTCCACTCCCAGCTCCCTAATTATTTCTTAAATAGAAACTTTTATATTTCCCCAGGCAGTTTTTAAGACAAGAGTCTTTAAAGTAATCATTTAAACATAAGGAAACTCTGTGACAACTCTGTCCACAACTAATAAATAAATTGGCCCCATATGGTGCCACTATAAATTGGCTAAAATCTGTCTAGGCACTATCATGGATTTTTCATCTTAGGTCTCTGATCTTTATTCAGCTGAAGAATTAAACCCCCAAGAGAACAATTTTTTTCTCTCTCTCATTTTCTATTTCTGCAAAAAATCCAGATCAAATGAATGCTTGTCCCAGATGGCCAGTGCTGTTCCTTCATATAAAGTTGGATTTTCAGCCCTTGTACATGTGGATTAAGTCTTGAATGTGCACAGTTGTTCTGAATTAGTGTGGAGTATAGTCAGTCTTTGAAATGGTCCTTTGGAGGCATTTTCTATGCTGAGGGGACCAATATTAAGTGGGCCTCGTTATTTGATATTATTAGTTGCATTTTAATATGGTATCAACCTAATGCATTAATCTCAGGTGACCTTTCAAAAGACCCTCCTAAGACTAAAAGTATAAGCGGATTGGTAGAATGAGGAATGAGTGCTCACTTTTCTCCTCGTAGTAGCCTTCATTCTCACCCTTCTTTTTCATATGTAGAGGTAGCTGAGAAATCTACAGCTATAGCACCCTCAACGAATGCACTTGCAATGTGAACAGATGTATGTTGGCTTCAGATATTGTATTCCTTTTTTGTACAATTAAAAAAAAACAAAATAAGTTTCTATATGACTCCTATCCCCAAACATTCTGAGATTACTGAAATACAGCTAACAAAGCCCAATACATTTAACTATATGACCTAACGCAACATTCAGCTATTGCATTTAGTAGGCTTCACACTAATTATGAATGTGTGGTGCAACCTGGAATGGACATCTACCAAGTAGCTAGTGATACTTAAAGTTTGTGTACTAGATGTAGCATGAAGTGAAACTAAAGAGAATTGGAACAAGGGTGCTATAATCCAAATGCTTAGACTTAATATACATATGTTGATGTTTGATCTCTGATTAAATAATATGAAATGAAGACTCCATCTTCATATATAGGACGAATACTGCTATAAAGGCATGTCAAGAGGCCACTTTTCTTCCCCTTCTCTGAAAAGGCATAATAGATTCTAAGTGTGAAGAACAGGACCTCAGCAAAAACCAAATGTGCTGGTACCTTTTAGATTTCTTGTCCTCCCCAACTATGAGTAAATATACTTCTATCATTTTTAAGTTAACTGTTTCAATGTGTTTTATGATTACTACAGGAACTAACAAAGACACTGTACCTTCAGTCCAGGATATGGACTTTTGGCTTTTGTTTTTTGAGTCAGAAGATCATGGCATGACTAGAGAAGCTGAGTGTTCCTCAGACCTCAGCAATTCTCATCTTCAGTAGAGATTCTTTCTCATGCTGCTGTGAAGCACATGAAATAATTTTTAAGGATCTGGAAGCCTCATGAAAACATATAAAGAGAATGATGATTTAAAATCAATCATTTCAGCATCTTCCTCTTGCTTAAATAGATGTGTGCCTGAGTTGCAAATAAGTTATGGTGGGCTATTTTGCATGATAAACATAATAAAAGATTGGGAAGTGAGAGCAAGAATTCAAGGTTAAGTAGTGTACACACTGTTGACCTATCACAATGACAGAAGTTGAAATTATGGTTTATAGTGACATTACGGGAGCTATTATTTCTTCCAAGAGAAAAGGAAAAGGCGTGGAGTGAAATGGTCACATGCTATACTATGGGCTATTTAGGTCAAACACAGACAAAAGTTCAACATGAAGAACGTTTAAACAAGTTTCTTCTGGAGGACTGAGATATCATTGTCAGGACTATTTATCAATCAGGAGCTTGGCTTCTATTCTGTAAGGATGAGTAAAGTCTTCTACAAGCTAAAATGACTCTGGGTGAGTTTTGTTGTTGTTTTCATTTTTATTTTTTTGTGAGGCAAACTTTCTCTCCAGCCTCTATATTTACATTTATAATGATAATTGTAATTATTGTTTATTACCATTTTTCTTTTTTCTTTTTTTTTTTTTTACTTTTTATCCCAGACGTAGCCTGCTCCCTCATCTCCTCCCAATCCCACCCTCTTCCCTCTTTTCCCTCTATGCCCCTCTCCTAGTTCACTGATAGGGTAGGTCCTCCTCCCCTTCTATCTGACCCTAGCCTCTCAGGTCTCATCAGGAATGGCTGCATTGTCTTCCTCTGTGGTCTGGCAAGGCTGCATCCCCCAGAGGGAGGTGATCAGAGAGCTTGCCACTGAGTTCATGCCAAAGACAGCCCCTGCTCCCTTTACTAGGAAACTCACTTGGATACTTAGTCTATGGGCTACATCTGAGCAGAAGTTTTAGGTCCTCTCCATGCATGGTCCTTGGTTGGAGTATCGGTTTCTGCAGGGTCCCCAGGGCCCAGTTTTTTCTTTGGCTCTGTTGGTCTCCTTTTGGAGCTCCTATCCCTTCCAGGTCTTTCTATCTCCCCTTTCTTTCATAAAATTCCACGTACTCTGCCAAAAGTTTGGCTATGAGTCTCAGCCTCTGTTTCCATAACATAGGGTATTTCAGAGGCCCTCAGTGGTAGGCTCCTGCCCTGTCTCTGTCTTCTCCTGCTTCTAATGTCTATCACATTTACCCTTCTGAATGAGGATTGAACATCTTCCTTAGGGGCTTCCTTGTCGTTTAGCTTCTTTAGGAGTGTAGATTTTAGTATGTTTATCTTATATTACATGTCTAATAAGCACTTATGAGTGAGTATGTACTATGTGTGTCTTTCTGGTTCTGGGTTATATCACTCAGGATGATCTTTTCTAGATATGTCCATTTTCCTGCAAATTTCATGATTTCCTTGTTTTTAATAGCTGAGTAGTATTCCGTTGTATAAATGTCCCACAATTTCTGTCTTCAATTCTCAGTTGAGGGACATCTAGGTTATTTCCAAATTCTGGCTATTATGATTAGTGCTGCTACAAACATGGTTGAGCAAATGTCCTTGTTGTATACTTGAGCATATTTTGGATATGTGCCTAGGAGTGGTCTTGAGGTAGTACTAATTGTCTGACAAAGTGCCAGATTGTTTTCCAAACAAGGTTACATTCCCACCAGCAGTGGAGGAGTGTTCCCCTTTCTCCACATCTTCTCCAGCGTGTGTTGTTACTTGAGTTTTTTTTTTCTTAGCCATTTTAATGGGTGTGAGGTGAAATCTCCTTGATGACTAAGGATGTTGAAAAAGCATACTTCTTCTGATTTTACAGAGCTACAGACTTTCTTCTTTTAAAAAGACACGTTAACTAGTTGTGGCAGCACACCCTTGGAATCCCAGCACTTAGAAACAGGAGAAAGCAGGACCAGGCTCCTTTTCAAAGTCATTCCTGGCTACCTGAGAATTTGAAGCCATCTTAAGCTACTTGTCTCAAAAAACTAAACCAGTTGATTGATTAATCAACAAATGGACAAACAATGTTTGCAAAGCTAAGGGTGATTAAATTTAGTCAAACTGCAAAACCTAACATCAGTGTAGAATACTGATAGGGATGCATAGTCGACTTTTCACATAAAATTAGCTAGGTTATTAATGGTTAATTTTCAAGTTTTCCATGTTGAAAGTTATTGTAAGCAACTGTGTAAATGGTATATAGAAACAAACAATCAGCCTCAAACCACATAAACAATATTTTCAAATCCTTTGTAAGGCTGAACCAGAAACATTGTCTTTGCTAGAACCAGGCTTTGAGACTTTGAGCGCATATTAAGGCCATTGTGGGGTTAATACTTCCCTTATCCCCCAACCTTTCATTCATTCATTCATTCTTTCTTTCTTTCTTCCTTTATTTGAAAGTATTTTTTTATTTAAAACTATGTTCATAGTGTCTTTATTTGTAATAAGCAGAAACTGGAAACAACACAGTGGAATACTATTCAGCAATTAAAAACAAGAAAATAATGAAATTTGCAGGCAAATGGATGGATCTGGAAAAGCTCATCCGGAGTGAAGTGAACCAGACCTAGAAAGACAAGCGTGGTACATACTCATAAGCAGATATTAGCCATAAAATAGAGGATGACTATACTATAATCCACAGAGCTAACGAAGCTAAGTAACAAGGAAGACCCTCCCTATGGAGGATGCTTTATTCTCATTCAGAAAGGCAAATAAAATAGACAACAGAAGAAGTTGAAGAGAGGGAACAGGACAGTGGGAGCCTAGCATAGATGAAAGACACCACTCACCAGGGAATCAAAACATATACTGAGATTCACAGCCAAACTTTGGGCAGAGTGTTGAGAGTCTTATGGAAGAGTGAGGAGTGATAGGATCCAGACAAGACAGGACCTCCACAAGAAGAAAAAGAGAGCATACAAATCTGGGCCCAGGGGGCACTGAGGAGACTGGTGCATGGAGAGGACATAGGCCCCCTGCTCAGATGTAGCCCACAGGCAGCTCAGACTCCACGTGGGCCCCTTCGTAAGGGGGGGTTGAAGCTGTCTCTGACATGGACTCTGATGCTTGCTCCCTGATCAATTTCCCCTGGTGGGGTGGCCTTGCCAGGCCTCAGAGGAAGAGGATGCAGCCAGTCCTCATGAGACTTGATAGGCTAAGGTCTGTTGGAAGGGGAGGAGGACTCCCCCTTTCTGAGGCTAAGGGGGGGATAGGAGAGGAAGAGGGAAGAGAGTGGAAGTGGGATAAGATGAGGGAGGGGCTACTATTGGGATGTAAACTGAGTAAATTATTTCACTTCCAATGGAAGCTAGAGAGAAGAAGGGAACATGGCATAAACCAGATTATTTTTTCTTAATTGATATCCAAAATAATTCTCTCATATAATACATGCCGACCACAGTTTTCCTCTCTCTACTCCTCCCAGCTTCCCCCCACCTCACCTTCCCTATGTCCCAGAACTGCTCCCCCTCTGCCTCCTTTCACAAAAGAGCAGGCCTCCAAGAGCCAAAACCCAATCATGACAAAACAAGACACAGTAAGACAAGCCAAAGCCCTCATGTAGTGGCTGGAAAAGGCAACCCAATAGGAGAAAAGGAGTTTTAAAAGGAGGCAAAAGGGTCAGAGATGTCTGCTCCCACTGTTAGGACTGCCACAAAAATAGTAAGCTAACAGTCATATACACAGAGGACTTGGAGCAGGCTGACCCACTCAGGCCCCATGCTTGCTGCTTCAGTCTCCATTGAGCCCATAGGAGCCCTGCTTAGCTGATGTGGTTGGCCATGTTCTCCTGGTGTCCTCCATCCCCTCTGACTCCTACAGTCTCTCCTGCAGACTTCTGCGGGTTTCTCAATTTCATAGACGCAGTGCTCCCTGGAGACCTCCAATTTAGGCTCTCTCTACATAATATCTGGCTGTGGGTCTCTGATAAACCAAATCCTTATGCACTTTCTCTCAACATGATTTATATCATGCCATCACTAATTAAAACAGAATTTATAAGTGGAGGTTGTGACACTGCAAAGATTCAGTCAGTAAGTTAAAAAGAGAAATTATCACCACCGCCCAGTGGAGACATGAAAAGCTGAACTAATATGAGCTTAACAGTTTTAAGTATCTCCCAAACTGATTTGATAGGCTCTCTTTTCATCCACTGGTGATTGGTGTGCACCTATATGTAATGTGGTTTTAAAAGAGGGATTTCTTTATTTCCTATGACCTATTAATTTTTGACTTTTGACAATTAATGGGCTAGTGGAAAAATTTTAACTTTGGCTTCCCCTCAGCCCCTTTCTTAATTCTGGACCATAGGCGTTGAGTGTTGTATGTTACCTCTAGTTTCCTGATTTGGGTGCACATCGGGGCCTATGCGGTATCATAAGTTCTGGACTGCTCATGTTGTTCTCTTCTGTGAGACCCCTCATTACAAGATACTCTTGACTATTCTCACTTCCAAAAAAAAGAGAAAACAAGGGCTGTGGGAAACCAAGTCCCGAGAAGCATCTGCATATAGTTCTCAGGTGGAAAGAATTCTTGTTAAGAAAAAGAAAGCAGGTTATAGTGGACAGAGAAGGAAAGATTTTTCTGTAGGTCAGTCTATTCATCTTCTTCAGAGTTATTGAATTTGGGCTCATGGTGCCTGCTGGGGACAACAGTAAAGGATAGAATCTGATGCTGAATCTTAGAGAAAGATAGCTCAGAATTTATTTCTACAAATAATAACAAGGATAAACTCTTACTTTCCCCTGTCTTTGAGACACAGTTTTTATTTTGAGGAACATCCTATTTCCTTTTTACTTAGTTCACAGTCTTGCAGGTATTTGTTCTAAAGGTTTTACTCTACTATATACCTTCTCAGGGTCTATGTGGTGGAAATACAGTTTATGTGAATGTCAGTACGAGGAAGGAAAATGAATCCAGGGAATTTCTCAGAGCATTTTTAGTTCTGACTTAACTGTAACATTAAAAACCAACGATGTGCTATGTTTGCTCAATAAGGCACACAAGGTACTTGCCACGGCTTGGGATTTCTTGTGGACAAATAGGATGACATAAAAAAGACTGGTACAAGGGAATAAATTTAAACTTAGGAGGCATTCTTAAAAAGTAATTTAAAATCTTATCACTAAGTGGAATCAAATTATTAGGAACCCCTCAGGCTCTATTTGTCCAGAATTATAGATTCTGAAAAGAACAAGATCTCATAGGCTATTTGGTCCACTGCTCATGTGATGTTTAAATGCCCTATATCATCCAAAATAATTATAAAATCATAGCTTGAAATTTCTCATTTGGGGCTAAGTCCACTGAATTTTTTTTAACAGTTCTATTTCTTAGAAATAGTTTTTAAATAGTATTTTAAAAATGCCTTTCTTATAATTTAACCTTTACCCTGTCCTCTGGAACCATACAAAGTTAAGTTAATTTCTTTGACACTGGAAGTCTTATAATTAATTATGGAGTCCTGTTTGACACTAACATATTTCTCAAAAATTGGATGCTAAGCTAGATGGCCTCCAAATGAGGAGATTTATCATGATGACTTGCTTAGTAATGCCTCATAATTAATGCTTAGGAAATTGGATGTGGTTTATTATTCTTTTTGCATATTAGTACATCAGTGTAAAATGCATTATGATGGATGTTCTGAATTACCATTAACTTACTCCCAGGAGACAGAACAGATGCATCTATAGCCAGAGATGTACCAGTATATTTCTAAGATAAGCTTTTGAAAGCACAAGGAGCAGGTTCATCACTGCGCATGGTGTGATCCTGACTGTTGTAATCCCAGAAATAAACTTGCCAGCTAAACACAGCCAAATAAGTTCTTGGAATGGATTCTCAGGACCAATGATCTGTGTGGTTGCAAATGTTTGTAAAATGATGAGAGGGTCACAGATTACACCGGAGAAACTTGTGGTTAGCAACAATGGAAGAATTAAGACCCCTTTATTCCTTGATTTTTCAAAAGCACATTTTGCACTTTATGTGTTTTGAAAATCCTCCGCCTCTCCACTTTTTCTATGATGTTAAATATATTCTAATGTTTTAATCATTACAATGTATTTCTACTTCTACCACACACTGAAAATCCAGAATATTATAGAATGAAAGGAAGGGAAAAGGAAACTTTATTGTATTTAGAATTTTGTAATTTTAGATCCTTATAGTCCCTGTAATCTATGGTACCAGCACATTAAAGAAATACCAGAATACAACTATACTTAAGAAAGGCACTTGTCAGTGTCTTACTGTCTGTTACAAGTTAAGTTACCCATGAATTGTTCTTTTTAAAAATTATTATTAAGCTACTTATCTCTAATGTCTTATGTCTATCACATAAGACATTTATCTAGCCAGTTTTAGGTTCAAATCAATAAATTCTTACTGTAGCATTCTTTTTCTTTGTGTAAGTATAGACAGCTCATAACTTTAACTCATCATAATATTACTCAGGTAAAAATACAACTTCTTGTTCCATACTTAAGCGTAGCCTGGAAAATACATTCTGATCATTATAATTAGTTCAAAGCACACTGTTTTTTTAAAATATATACTCAAGAGATGACTTGATCATTTTCTAGAAGTGTTGCTAGTCATATTAATATCCTTTTCAGATACCACTGTTTAGATGGCCCAGCTTACCTTTTCTATTGATTTTATTAGGCTGTTTTTAAAATGATGATGTCTTATCACTAAACCAAATACATGATTGCAGAGTCTTTTTGGGAAATCTAGTAAGAATCAACAAACTGCAATAAAAACCTAGACGTTCAGTGGGAAATCCATGATGTAAATGACCTTTACAGTTAGACAAATTAGGCACGTCACTCAACCCTCTTGAAACCTCATCAAAGTTTAAATCCACCCCAAGTCTGTAAACTAAATGGTTTTAGCTAGCCCTGTAAAGTTGTGTATTAAATATTATCAAGCCCTTTGTCATATAATGTTTTCACCAAGCCTCACAGCACCGGTAGATGATGACAGGTAGTGACTTTTAACTTTTAGATGAAGAGAGATTCTTTAAATGTGGTTCACATGGTGGCAGCATGCAAACCTCCAGTATCTCCTTGGAGTGTCATGGAAATGCAATAACATTTTGCTCTTTGACAGGAATGCTGAGTCAGTACTGTCAAATTTTGGTTTTTATTTTGAATATATCAAGATGCTTTTCCTCATCCTGTGGTTTGCAAATCTCTTGAGGATTGGAATAGATGGGCATTGCTCAGTAAGTTGCGTTCTCATCTATGCAAGATATTTGCTCCTCCGCATTCATTCACTATCTGCTTTCTCCCATTCTGTCCATTCTCTGGATACTCCTACCCTCATGTGCTTTAAGCTGTGCACAACATGCAACCTTCAGACTCACAGACTCACTTTTGCTCTAATTTAATGAATGGTATATGGAAAATACACATGTCCAAATAAATCCCAGACTTTAATAACAAATAATTTAAATTTAGTAGTTTAAATTTAGTAATTTTGCTATATTATAGTCATTCTTCGTATTTCTCTCTATTTGATGTAGCTTCCTATAGGATTTACATTCTTTTAAATTTCTTTAACATTTATTTTAATTTTTTGATAGTTTCATACATGGCATATAGCCGGTGCTCTCCTACTCACTTGTTCCCTTTGCAGCTGGAGTTCTTTCACAATAACCTAAGATAGTCTTCTGCCTCAAACCCATGGAATACATATTTCTCTTTCTATAATTTTCAAATATTTTCTTTTTTATTAATTAAAGTTTATTCACTTTGTATACAACCTGTAGCCCCCTCCCTTGGCTCTTCCCAATCCCACCCTATCTCACTTATTTCCTCCCATGCCCTTCCCCAAGTTCACTGAGAGGGAGGTCCTCCTCCCCTTCCCTCTAACCCTAACCTATCAGGTCTCATCAAGACTGGCTTCATTGTCCTCCTCTGTGGCCTGCCAATGCTGCTCCCTTCTCAGGGGGAGGTGATCAAAGAGCCAGCCACTAAGTACAAGTTAGAGACAGTCCCTGTTCCCCTTACTAGGGACCCAACTTGGATTCTGAGCTGCCATGAACTACATCTGTGCAGAGGTTCCCGGTTATCTCCATGCATGGTCCTTGGTTGGAATATCAGTCTCAGAAAAGACCCCTGTGGCCAAAGTGTTTGGTTCTATTGTTCTCCTTGTGGAGCTCCTGTCCCCTCCATGACTTACCAGCTCCCCCTTCTTTCATAAGATTCCTTGCACTCTTCCCAAAGTTTGGCCATGAGTCTAAGCATCTGCTTTGATACCCTGCTGGGTAGAGTCTTTCAGAGGCTCTTTGTGGTAGGCTCCTGTCCTATTCATTGCTTTTTCTTTTATTTTTATTGAAATCTCTGATGAAATGGTACCATAATTATTATCCATATTGAGATGTTCTTTGATAGAAGTAAATATAATAATTTTTTAAATTTAATATTACTTTCTTCTTATCTTAACTTCCCAAAGCTGGACATTACTAAACACACACACACACACACATATATATATATATAAAGAATGTCCTAATACTATATCAATACTGTCTTGTTCATTGAATACTTCTATATGGAGAATATTTCACTGCGTTTGTGCTGCTATGATACATTTTATGGTGTAAACATACCTATCAAATAAATGCTAGAGTTTCTTACATTAATGAACAGCAAATGAATGAATTAAATGCAATCTCCAAAACCAATGAAGAACTCAGTTGAGAGGAGGAATTGAAGGAGGAGGCAGAGGAGGAGAAAGCAGTAGAAGACAAATGAGGAGGAGGAGTATGAGGAGGAAAAGGAAGATGAGGAGAAGGAAGATAAAACGATTATTTTTGACTTGGAATATGAGTGAAACAAAGCTGAAATTTTACATTGAACTACACTGAACAAGCATTCAGTCTTCAGCACCCCTAGAAGTGCCCTTAGGAGGAAAGTAGAGCTACTCAGGTAAGTCAGAGTTTATCACAGGAACTTTGTGTGGACCTCACTCCTCTATAGCAATTTATTCACTAGTATTCCCCTACTAAGTCTCTTCTCATTGAGGTAATAAGATATTTGTCTTAGTCCATTTATGCTAATGTAACAAAATAATTTAAACTAGAGAGATTATGAACAACAGAAATATGGTTCTCAAAGCTCTGCAGCTTGAAAAGTTCAGGACAAAGCCCCAACAAATTCTATATCTTCTGATATCCCTCTTGTTGGATTTTTAGAAAGAGCTAAGATGTAGACTTGCCATAATCCTCCTGCCTCTGTCTCCTAAGTGCCAAGATTGCAAATGTTAGGCACCATGCACCCCTTGGATTACTTTTAGAAGGTACTAAACCATACCTGAGGACTCTGTCTTCAACCTAAAAATGTCCTCAAGGCTACATCTTCTAATATTATCATCTTTCAAGATTTGCTTCAAAATATGAATTTAGGAGTACCATAAACATTCAATACTTAGCAAGGTTCTGTTGTCTACCTTCAAAGGGAAATTTGAGTAATACAATAATTGCATACCAATTGATTGCAGGTAACCAAGTCCCAAAGAAAAATATATCTTTTTGTTTATAATGTGTGGAGGGCTTAGTTATTATTGGATGATATAATATGTTTCCATGACAACTAATGATAAAAGTTATTTAAAGTATCTCTTGTGGTAATCCTAGAATGAGATCCTTTTGGAAAAAAGAAAAAAACAACAGTTTTCATTGAGTCAATGACTGTTGTACTAGTTTATTAATGGTGGTTTAAGTATGAGAAGATTCTGAGTGGAATTGATAGCTCTGAGGGTTCTACAGTGTTCTGAGGGTTCCGAAGGCCTGAAAACATCTTTGGCTCTCTCAAAATATCTATGTGCTTAGATGATATCTGTTATACAAACACAGGGGAAAATGTATAAATTCAGAAACGTCGTGATTTTCAAGTGTTATATGAGAGTTATAGATGGCTTCTGTGCCCTAGTGCTGTGCGGTTTTCTTCCTTATGTCCTGATGAGGAAGTTTCATTAGTGCAAAAGCTACCAATATCAAATTCAAATTATACACGTCTAGTGGTTCTAAACATAATTTTAAAAAACTACATTTAGAGATTTAAAATCTACTGATTTTTCCATACTCTGTCAAACTCCTCTCAGAATCTGCTAATCTTAGATAAGATAAATCATTTTGCAATTAAAGACATTGACACTTTCCAAATGGTGGCCACAGGAATTGTGGGCTGCTGATTAATATTAGCATGCAATATTAATAATCCTAATCTTTTGACTGTCTATCTCCCTAGAAGTTCTCTTACCTTCCTATCATTGTCAGTAAGAGTCTCCAAGTCCTACACTTGGATAGTCTTATTCTGTGAGGCTTTTCCTCTGCATATATGTCAAGTTATTTCTCAGATAAAGCTTATCTAAAGCTCACTATGATGCTGCTTTCACTTTCATGACATTTTTTTTCTTAAAAAAAATACAGGATAACCATACTACAAACCACAGAACCAAAGAAGCTAATTAACAAGGAAGACCCTAGGGAGGATGCTTAATTCTCATTCAGAAGGACAAGTAGAATACACACAGGACGTGCTAGGGAACAGGATGGGAGCCTTCCATCAAATTCCTCTGAAAAACTCCTACTAGCAGGGAATCAAAGCAGATGCTGAGACTCACAGCCAAACTTTGGGCAGAGCAAAGGGAGTCTTTTGGAAGAGTGGTGGGATAGAAGGACCTGGAGGGGACAGGAGCTCCACAAGAAGAACAACAGAGCCAACAAATATTGGCCCAGGGGGTTTATGGAGACTAATGAACCAACCAAACACCACGTATGAAGAGGGCTCATGGAGATCCAAGACGGCTGCCACGAGAGAACACTGTGTCTGAGGAGTAGGAGAGCAGAAACAACGCAGCGACCAGGAGACTGAACTCTGGGACCTAAAACGCCAGCATTGTGAGTGTTAGGTGAGTGGAACTCCTACGGTGAGAAAATCAAGTGGGAAAGCCCTAGGGACACCCAGTTATTACCTGGAAAAATCTCCGGGTGACCAGCAGCACACAGCTCTGATCTGAAAGAGCAGCCACACTGGGTGCCCGCACCCGCCATTATAGACTGGATCACACAGCCTCGCGGGCAGTCTCAGGAGGGACCAGGTGCCGTTTTCACTGAACTGCGCCCTGCGAGCTGACACTGCACCCGGGTTCTGCTTTAACCAGCGGGTGTGCTGCAGGTGTGAACCAATCGCCTGAACCACCACAGACTGATGGATTGGGGGACCATTTTGACCAGTCCGTACACTGCAGGGCACGCGCCAAACGCTTCCGCCAGCAAAAACTCAGTCAGTGTGTGAGTCCGCCGCGGGTCTGAGAGGAACCCCAGTTCTGCCTCAACCCACGGCTGAGAGGATCCTGGGAACATCTTGACCAGACGGAACACTGAGGGCTAAAGCTGCACGCATCCGCCAACAAAAACCCCAGTTCCGGTGTCTGTCCACAGGCCAGACAGAGAAGGCCTCTGGCACCATTTCAGACAGGCCTGCATACAG
>CM053753.1:69151818-69167530 GCA_028658305.1 Pachyuromys duprasi | reverse complement strand
CAAAGAGGACCTCTGGGGGGGGGGTAAATGTAGTGATGTATCAGAGCAGATATTAAGACTCGCCATCAAGCCTCTGGCGGAGGGCGAGAAGTAATGATAGATCTGGGGGAGGTTGTTGAGACTTGGGGAGAACAAGAGCTCCACAAAGACCAAACTGAGCAGGGCACAGGGTTCTTGTATGAGACGGTTTCTACAATTAAGGACCATGTGTGGATGTGGCCTGGAATCCCCTCTCAGATGGGGCCCATGATAGCTCGTTGTAGGACTGAAGACCCTACTCAGGGAAACAGGGACTGTTTCAGTCATGAGCTTGATGGCTGACTCTTTGACCCTCCCCCATACAAGCCGGGGAATGACAGACTGGCTAGATCCCAGGGGAGGACATTGCAGCCAGCCCTGAGGAGACATGATAAGTTGGGGTTGGATGGAAGGGAAGGAGGTCCTCCCCTGTTGGTGGACCTGGAGGGGGTGGGGACGAGGGAGATGAGGGAGGGAGTGGGAGGGTAGAAGGAGGGGGCTAGGCCTGGGATTCAAAGTACCTAACCTGTGATTGAGATAAAAATAAATAAATTAAAAAAATTAAAAAATCTAAACCTAAAATATATAAATAAATAAATAAATTAATTAATTAAAAAAAAAGAGGGCTCACATCCCTTGCTCAGATGTACCATATAAGCAGCTCAGTTTCCATATAGTCACCTAATTAGAAGACTAGTAACTGTCTCTCCCATGAACTCTGTTGCCTGCACTTTGATCACTCCTCCTGGCCTAGGAGGCCTTATCAGGCCACAGAGGAAGAACATGCAGGTAGTCTTGAAAAGACTTGATAGTCTGGAGTCAGCTGGTAATGGAGGAGGGCTCCTCCTTCCTGAGGACTAGAGGACAGGGATAGGTGGGAAGTGGGAAGGAGGACTGTACCGGAAGGAGGTGAAGGAGGGGTCTATGCTTGAGATACAAAATGAATATATTCATAAAAAAGAAGAAAATGAAAAAAATCAATTGGATGTAGGGTTGGTGAGTATCTTTTTGAATTTAATGGGCTGCTGTTTTTTTTTTCCTGCTGACAGTGTCCTTTGCCTTACAGAGAAGCTTTTCAGTTTCATGATGTTCCATTAATTGTTAATCTTAGTGCCTGAGGTGTTGGTGTTCTGTTCAGGAAGTTGTCTTCTTGTGCCAATGAGTTCAAGGATCTTCCCCACTTCCTTTTCTATTAGATTTAGTGGATCTAGTTTTATGTTGAGGTTTTTGATCCACTTGGATTTGAGTTTTGTGGAGGATGATAAATATGGATCCATGTGCATTTTTCTCCATGCAGACATCCAGTCTGACCAGCAGCATTTGTTGAAGATGTTTTTTTTAATTGTATGATTCTGGCTTCTTTTTCAAAACTCAAGTGACCATAGGTACATGTGTTTATTTCTGGGTCTTTGATTTAATTCCATTGATCAACGAGTCTGTTACTATTCAATCTCATGCAGGTTTTTTATTAATATTGCTCTGTAGTACAGCCTGAAATCAGGGATGGTGATACCTTCAGAAGTTCTTTTATTGTAAAGAATTGTTTTAGTTATCTCTGGCTTTTAATTTTTTATATGAAATTGAGAAACACTCTTTCAAAATCTATAAAGAATTGTGTTGGTATTCTGAAGGGAATTGCATTGAATCTGTAGATTGCTTTTGGTAAAATGGCATTTTTACTATGTTGGTCTGACCGATCATGAGCATGGGAGATCTTTCCATCTTCTGATATTTTCTGCAATTTCTTTCTTTAAAGACTTAAAGTTCTTGTCATACAAGTCTTACTTCACTTGTTTTTACAGAATTACACCAAGATACATTGTATTATTTGTGGCTATTGTGAAGGGTGTGTTTCTATAATTTCTTTCTCAGCCCCATTATCACTTGTATAAGGGAGGGCTAGATTTTTTGAGTTTATTATTTTTTTTAATCCAACTACTTGCCAAAGGTGTTTTTCACCTGTAGGAGTTCTCTAGTAGACTTCTTGGGGTCATTCATGTATACTACGGTATCATCTGTCAATAGTGATACTTGGACTTCTTCCTTTTGGATTTGTATCCCCTTGATCTCCTTTAGTTGCCTTATTGCTCTATCTATTTCTTCAAATACTGTATTGAATAGATTTGGAGATAGTGGGCAGCCTCGTCTTCTTCCTGATTTCAGTGGAATTGCTTTAAGTTTCTCTCTGTTTAATTTAATGTTCGCTATTGGCTTGCTGTATATTGCCTTTCCTGTGTTTAGGTATAGCTTAGGGAGTTTTGTGGAAGAGTGGAAGGAAGGGTTGAGGGAGATAGAGAGGACAAGAACACTACAAGAGGACCTACAGAGTAAATGAACCTGGACCCATGAAAGCTCACAGAGACTGAACCACCAACCAAAGAACTTGTACGGGTTACATCTAAAATCCCTACACATATGTAGCAGATGTGTAGCACAGTCATTATGTGGGTCCTCTAACAACAGGAGTAGGGGCTATCTCTGACTCTGTTGTCTGCCTTTCCCTAGCTGTGCTGCCTTGTCTGACAGTTGGAGAAGATGTACTTATTACTCCTGTGATTTGAGGTACCTAGATGGGTTGGTACCCCTTAGGATAGTCCACTTCTCTGAGAAGAAGGAGAGGATAGTGTGTGTGTGTTGGGGGTTGGTGGCCTGAGGGCAGGATTGGGAGGAGAGGAGGGAGGGGACTGAGTTCAAGTTGTAAAGTGACTTTTAAAAATCAGGTAGGATTCTATTGCTTCAAACAACATACTTGCTATAGATATGATTTGGAGAAATCAAGCTGAAACCAACCTGGAAGCTTCCTCCTGGAGGATTAAATCTATTAAGTCTCATAGCGTCCAAATGCTCTATTCAAGATGGGACAGAAGAAACACAATCGAGTCCTACCCCATTGTAATGCCTATCAATCACAAAAATGGCCAGCCCATGAGATTTCCTAAAGGTTGCATAGGGGCACCTGTATTTTGGGGGTAACCAACAGCAATCTAATTGGACTGAATGTTTGCTTAATAGGAGGAAATTATAGTCTGGTACTACAAACCTAACTAATTATCCATGGTTGGTTAGGCCATGGAATCTAGAAGAAAGCTTTCCTAAACTAGCATAATTTCTAACTGCGTTCTAAATACCTATCCTTATACTCAGAGATAACTGGTATAGTCTTACTTCCTATCATAATCTTCTTGTAGAACATTGAGACTATAATAGAAAACCCCAATGACTTAAATTCAGAAAACAACTGACCTTAAGTGTTCAACCTCAATTAATATATTTATAATACAATCCCTATATTAGGATTAGGGAACACTGTGAAGGAAGGGGTGGAAAAATGTAGGACCAAGAAGACCAGGGCAGCTGCTGTGACATATCTATATATAACAGAGAAATTTCAACAATATGGACAACTGAACAAGATCATCCTAATGACAGCACAGGTTGACATGTCAACACCAGTGTGGGAAATTGCATGAGATCCCAGTACTAGATGAAGAGTTACAGGCAACAAGTCGCTGCTGAAAGAAACATGATGGGTATTCTCAAGGGGAAAACTTCTGGCAGGTTATCAAGCTACAAGTAGTCAGTCTTAAACATATATAAATATGAGCAAAACTAAATGGACTCAGCATACATACACATTAACACACATATGTATATACATATATTGCATATTCATATGTGAAAGGAAGTGAATAATTTGCAAAGGAGTTGAGGGGGCATTAGAGCAGTTGGAGGCAGAGAAATTGGGGTAAAATGATGTAAATACAATGGTCATATAGGAAGTTCTCAATAAAAGCTAATTTAAGAGGATTAAATATGTAACTAAAAATATAATTAAGTGTATTAAAAAAATAAAATGAAAAAGCATTTCTGCCCTGGTAACTCACAGTTCAACTTGCTGGCCAGAAATGCATTTAGGCTAACTCATCACCTCTTCCTTCTCTCCTCCAAATCCAGTTTTCTAGTCCTACCTTCAGCTCTGTAATAGTCAACCCATTGTGGGGTTCTATCTGTCCCTGCTCCTATTTCCAGAAGATCACATATGCCTTCTCCTCCAACCTTCTTCCTGACTCATTCACTTGTCCCTCTACTCAACTCCAGCAGGCCAGAAAGACAGGTAGGCAGCTTCTTGTTTACTCTTCTATCTCTCCTCTAAGTCTAGCGCCCCCCCCGTCCAATTTCACCACCAGCTGTTATCATCACCTCTTCTGGCCTCTCCTCACACTCTTCTCCCATTACCAGGGGACTAAGCACATCCTTTCGGAACACTTTGGTTTCTTACCTCTGTGAATGCCTTGACAACCCTGACCCCTTCATAGGCCATCAACTTTCCTACATTTAAACTCCCAATATTAGGAAGCACATTCTATCTGGACTCCACAGCGGCAATACCTGGCAAGATCTTAGAAAAAGTTCCTACCAGCCATCACACCCTCCTATAAACCAGAGAAGGCAACAGAAACCAAGATAAAACAAAACAAAGCCCCCAAAACCCCTGCTACCCAAAAGAGACATGCTCAGATAGCAGCACCTAGAATTATAATCATCCCACACTTTAAGTGCTTAGATGCCAGTGCAAAAAGAAAATCAACAACACACAATACACTATTTCTCAACTACAACCCTGAAACACTCCTATAGCAGATTCTGAGAAAAGCAGTATAGCTGAATCATAAGACAAGGACCTTAAAATGGCCTTTATGAGTATGATAGAAGTCCTTAAGGAGGAAATGAATAAACTCCTTGAAAAATATATGAAAATGCAAACAAGCAGTTAAATGAAGTGAACAAAACAGTTTAAGACCTTGCAGGGAATCATATGAAAGAAGGGGGAGTTAGTTTGACCTGGAGAGGACAGGAGCTCCACAAGGACCAAATATATCTGGGCACAGTCTATGAGACTGTTTCTCCAACCAAGGACCATGTATAGATATAACCTAAAACCCTTTCTCGGATGTAGCCCATGGTAGCTCAGTATCCAAGTCAGTTCCCTGGTAAAGGGAACAGGAACTATTTCTGACATGATGGCTGGTTTTTTAACTGCCCCCCACCTCAAGGGAGGAGCAGCCTTGCAAGGACACAGAGGAGTACATTGCAGCCAGTCTTGAAGATACCTGATAAACTAGGGCCAGATGGAAGGGGAGGAGGACCTCCCCTAGCAGTGGACTTGGTAAGGGGTGGGAGAAGATGAGGGTGGGAGGTGGGATTGGGAGGGAATGAGGAAGGGGGCTACAGCTGGGATACAAAGTAAATAACCTGTGATTAATATAAAAATTATAAAAAGACCTAATAGTGTGAATAGAATCAATAAAGAAAACCTAATCTGAGAGAAATCTGGAAATGAAAATTTTAGGAACTCAAAGAGAAACCTTAGAGGTAAGCTTCACCAAGAGAACACAAAGATGGAAGAGAAAAATCTCAAGCATTGAAGGCAAAATAGAAGAGATAGATACCTTAGTCAAAGAAAATGTTAGACCTAAAAAGATCTCAAGGCACAAAACATTCTGGAAGTTTGGGACCCTATGAGAAAACAAAAACCTATAAATAATAGGACTAGAAGGAAAAGAAATCAAGATCAAAGGCACAGAAAACACTTTGAACAAAATCATAGAAGAAAAAATTCTTAACCCAAAGAAGGAGATGCCAATCAAGGTACAAGAAGTGTACAGAACATCAAAGTGGTTGGACCAGAAAAGAATGTCCCTTTGGCATGTAAATAATACAAATGTGGAATATACGGAACAACAACAAAAATTTGTTAAAAACTGCAAGGGAAAAAGGGCAAATAATGCATAAATGCAGTCTTAGTAGAGTAACATCTGACTTATCAATGGAAAATCTTAGAGCCAGAAGGGCCCAAACACATGAGTAAACAGTTTAAGAGAGCAAAGATGCAATCCCTGACTAGTATAAAAATTTCACCACCAGCAAAAATTTCAGTCACAATAGATGGAGAAAAAAAGATAACCCCTGATAGAAACTAAATATAAACAATATCTATCTACAAATCCATCACCAAAGAAGGTGACAGAAAAAAGCTTCAATGTGAAGAAGTTAACCACATCCAAGAAAACACTAATAATAGATTATCACAGACCAGAAATCAAAGGGGAGCATATACTACAAAAGCCAAATAACAGGAATCAATATATATTGCATGTTGATAAATCTCAATATCAATTTTCTCAATTCCCCAATAAAAGTACACAGACTAACAAAATGGTTGCAAAACTAGGATCCATCCTTTTTCTGCATTCAAGAAATATACCTTTAAAAGAGATTATATTTGGATAAAAGGATAGGAAAAGATATTCTAAGCAAATGGACCTAAAATAGATTTCAAACTAAACCTAAGGAGAAGAGACAGGGAAAAAAGGTGTGTTAGTCGTTAAAGGAAAAATCTATGAAGAGGGCATTGCAACTCTTAACATCTATGCCCAAATACAAGGTCACCCAAGTTCTTAAAAGGAATACTGTTACAGCTTAAATCACATATTGACCCTCACATATGAATAGTGGGGTACTTCAATACCCTGCAATAGATAGTCATCTAGACAAAATCTAAACAGAAATGCTGAAGCTAACTGCTGTTATAAACAAAAGTACCTAACACATATTTACAAAACATTTCACCAAAGAACAGCAGCCTATGAAATGTTTTCCAAAACTGACCACATATTTAGACACACAAAAACTCACAATAAATATAGGAGACTTGAAATAACATGCTGCTTCCTATCTGACCACCAGGTTTAAAACTGGAAATCAACAACAGAAAGTTTAAAAAAACTGATGAAAATTGAAGAAGTAACTACTGAATAAAAATGGCTTAAGACAGAAATTAAGAAAGAAATAAAAGACTTTCTAGAATTTAATGAAAATGAAAACACAGCATCCCCAAACTTGTTGGACAAAATTTAGGCTATTCTAAAAGAGAAGTTCATAGAACTAAATGTATACATGAAGAAGGAGAGAGAGAGAACTTATGAGCACACCTTAACACTCTAGAATAAATGTAAGAAATTATAAGGAGTAGACAGCAAGAACTAGTCAATCTCCGGGCTGAAATAAAAAATTAGAAACAAATAAGCAATGTGACAAAGATTTGTTTCTTTGAGAAAACCAGTAAGACAAACACAAAACTAAAAACAAAAGACACATCCAAATTAACTAAAAAGCCATCCAAATTAACAAAATTAGCGATAAAAAGGGAGACATAACAGACACTGAGAAGATCCAGAAAATCAGGCCATATTTTAAAAACCTGTAGTCTAGCAAATTGGAAAATCTAAAAGAAATTGATAATTTTCTCAATACATAGCACCTACCAAAGTTAAGATCAGCTCAAATAAGCAATTTAAACAAACCTAAAACTCCTAGTGAAATAGAAGCAGTCATTAAAATTCTCTGCCCACCCCCCCAAAAAAAGGACAGATTGTTTATGCACCAAACTTTCAAGGAAGTGTTAATGCCAATACTCCTCAAATTATGACAGAGAATAGAAACAGAAGGGACATTGCCCATTTTATTTTATGAGATCACAGTTACTCTGATACCCAATAGAGAAAAGGAGTTAAAGACCAATTTCCTGTATGAACAGAGATTCATAATTCCTCAATAAAATACTTGTGAACTGTCAAAGGACACATCAACAATATTATCCACTGTGGTCAAGTAGGCTTCATCCCGTAGAAGTAGGGATGGCACAACATACATACATCAATAAATATAATCTACCATATAACAAACTGAAAGACAAAAATAAAAACACAAAACAAAGAAAAAACAAAACAAAACATGATGATCTCATTAGATGCAGAAAAGACCTGTGATAAAAATCCAACACTCATATGTGATAAAAGTCCTTGAAAGATTAGGGATATAAGTGACATGCCTAGTCATGATAAAGGCAATATATAGCAACTCTACAGGGAACAGCAACTTGCATGGAGAGAGAGACAGCAATTTCACTAAAATCAAGAACAATACAAATGTGTCCACTCTCTCCATATCTATTCATAGTACTTGAGGTCTTAGCTAGAGACACAGGCAAGTGAAGAAGATAAAGGGAATACAAATAAAAAGGGAAGAAGCCAAAGTATTTTGACTTGCAGATGATATGATAACATTCATAAGTGACTCAGAGTTCTACCACAAAACTACAGCTGGTAATCACTTTCAGCAAATTAACCAAATATAAAACTAACCGACAAAAATCAGTAGCCCTTCTACAAACAAATGGCAATGAACTGAGAAAGAAATCAGGGAAGTAACACTTTTCATAACAGCCTCGAGTCATACAAAACATATTGGGGTAATCTAACTAAGCATGTAAAAGGCTTTGTATATTAATATCATATTAGGTCTTTTTTCTTTCTTTTTTACTTTTCAATTTTTATTTATTCTTGTTTTCTCTCTCCTCTCTCTCTCTCTTACAGGTATCTTGTATATGTATTTTTGTGTTTTTATGGGATTCCTGAGTCACCAAACAAGTGGGTCTCTGGTTCTATACCTGTTTCTTGTGTCTTTTCTCGGGGTCTTTGTTTGTATGTTTTGTCCTATTCTGATGAATTTTTTAAATTTCATATCATTATTGTTTTGTAGAAGCCTGTTTGTTTTCTAGTGAGAAGCAAAAAGGGTTTGGGAGATGAAGTAGGGAGGAACTTGGAAAAGTAGGGGAAATACAGTAATTAAAATACATTATATAGAAAAACAATCTACTTTCCATGAAAGGCAAAAAAAAAAAATTCAGTCCCAAATCCCTCATACTCAGGATATCATGATAGTTTAATTGTACTGTAGGCTAAATTCACAGCTACACTAGTTCACTTGAGTGGAAATTAAGACACTGCTTGCAAATGAGAAGAATTTGAACACTTAAGTAATGCCATTAGTGACTGGAATAGTGGAATAGTAGGGAGCAAGGTTTCAGTTTACTCCTTGGAACTAATTACCAAATAAACATGAGTAATAAAGCCTCTAATACCAAAATAATTGCAAGGCTCTGAATACTGTAGGGAAAAAGTAAAGAAATATTTATGAAAATAGAGTATGACATACTAGGCAAAGGAACAAGGATGCTATTTTGGGGTAGGCTTGCTGCTAATAATGGCTTATATGACTAAACACTTCCTAACTATAGATTAAAATTTAGATCTCTATGTCTGGCAGGAGGTAAGCCTGTTTATTGGGTGGGTTGATTAAAACTTGGATATGATATTAGTTTATGATGAATAAAATTAAATTGCCAGAATCTTCTTTATATAGTTTAGGGAACAAAACTCTAAAATTAGAGAAATAAGATGAGTCAAAGAAACTTTTTATAAGTAATTGATTCAGTCATGTCTTCATTCTTAATCGTCTGAGAGGGTATAGCTTGTATTCTTTCTCACTGAAGAGAAACTGAGGAGGACTTCCGTTTAGATAAATGCTTTAACAAAAGCTCTGTAATGCTTGTTCTCTGTAGAGCAATGGTGAGGTTAGGAAACGGTGATATTTAACCAGACTGGCTGATATCAATAGGGTTACGGAATCCCTGGGTAACATAGGAAAATTGGAAGCACTAAATGAAAAGTGACTTGACTGTAATAGTTACTTTATTAAACAGCAGTCAGTCCAAGGTGGTTATAGACTTGATTTGGTCTGCAATTAGTTTTTGGTGATGATTAATTGATTCTGAGGTTTTTTTTGAAATGGGAAAGATGAAATTCATGTATTTCCCAGTTGGTCTGTTTTATCCTAGTGGAGAAAGACTTATCTACTTTAGGAATGTCAGTATAGGCTCCTTTGCAACTACAGATATTTTGCAAAATACAGGTGTATGGGTTTTATAAGTAAGGATGAATTTATTAAGTTAGATATCTAGGGTCTAAGAGAGAAGGTTAAAAGATTTATGACAAGATATTTGGAGAAGATTCTTAGAGAATATCTTGTAATGGTCCCAAAGAGTAGTTTTTTTTTCCCTTAATGTCTCTGTAAACGATCACACCAAGGGAGATTTCTTCCCATATAAACATTTATCAGTGGTTCCTTCTTTTAAGCAGACACTGGCTAGGTGGAGCACATGATGTAAATTGTGGCTATCAGTCTCCATCAACTATTTACTAGCTTTAGGCCACAGGACTCACTTGCAAAACAAATGGCCACAAAAACAGAAAATAAATCTTTTTTTCTCACTGACAGTTTTACATGGCTGTTGGCATACTAGTATATTGGAGAAGAATGATAAATCCTGATGTAACATTGAATCATATAGATTTAACCTGGTCATACAAGGCCAACTGGATTAATCTTGTTATGTAAGTAGAAATTTTCATCTTGCATTTTAGCCCTTTTTGCATATGAACTTTGAATAGACTATCATGCATTTCAGTAAATGGTTGTACATGAATAACTCACATTTCTCCAGGTTTAATAAGCCCTCTCTTTATTTGACATGATCTCATAACTAGAGTAGATGTCAGTTGAGAGAAGTATAAGCATTGGAATGCGACTGCTAAGAATTGTAACTTTGCTTAACAGACTTCAGCCTGTGGAACACTAAGAATGCTTTACTGACACTAAAGCAAGATGCCAATTTTTTATTTCAGCGACTTAAAACAATAAAAGTTTGGGGCTAGTGAGAGGGCTCAGCAAGGAGAAGCAGTTTCTCACTAAGCCTAATGTTTTTAATTTAATACCCAGAACCCACCTGATGGAAAGAAAGAACTAACTCCTGCAAGCTATGTTCTCACATACACATACTGTGTTACACACACACACATGCGCGCACACACACATACTCTACATGAGATAAAATAAGAAATATTTATTTTTTACACATGACACTTGACAATTGCATATTGTCCTACATACATCATGGATATTTGAATATGTAGGCAAATTGAAGAATTAAAATAATAAATATTGTCTTGAGGATTTCTCTGGAGAATCTCTGTAGCCTGAAAATTACACAATGCATTCTCACAATGCATTTACCATACTAGTCCCACAGCCCTTAGTTAAGCCTGAAATCATGAAGGATAGTCCTGTAATGAACAAGCAGGTCAGGACCTGAGAGATGATTTTGAAATATTTTTCCAGTAATTGTGACAATTATTTTTTCCAAGGAGTTATTATTTTGTGGAGTGACTGAAAAACTCATTGTCCTTGTTTTCCTAAGGATTTCCTTGAAGAAAGGCTTGTTCCATTATTTTCCCCTTTCTTCCATTTTCCCCCTCTCCATTGCCTTGGGCAGGCACAGCAAGAATAATAAATCCAATGTGGATCTGTGGTCTTACTCAGTAGAGACAAAGTTCAAGGGCTTTTGGAAAATGATCCCACAGTATCCTTTGCTGGATGATGAAGAACATTACATAAAACTTAATTCTATTCTATCTTTTCTGAAGTTTTCCAAGAATGATGAATTAGAAGATGTGGCAATAGAGTGACTTGAGGGGAAATGTGGCCCCCATCATCCACTTAGTTAGAGCTCAAGCAGAGAAGGGATATTAGAGCCTGGCTTTGTAAATTGCATTGTGAAATGCTACCCAGGCCACCTCTGCTATTTCAAAGGGCTATGGATCTCTTTTCTTCCATCTGACATCCAGATGGACAGGAAGGGCTGTGCAGATGACATGGTAAATGAGAGTTGGCTTATAGTCTGTTTCCTGGGGTGCAGGGTAGTGATCAAACCCCAAAGTATATGATTTTTTTTCAGGCAGACAGCATTTTAAAAACCATAACAACCTTTATTTACTAACAGTACAGTTGTTTAAAATCCTTCAATGTCATACTGGTTTTTTTTGATTCACTAGTATTTTGAGGTTTGTTATGTACAAAACACAGTGGTTTTAAGTGTTTCAGCTTGATGCTGAAGTTCTCATGAACTTCACCAAACCTAAGAATTTTAATAAAGGCTCCAAAGGGGATTGTAATAGTAAGAGAACAATGTAATAGTAAGTGAAACAAAGGTAATACCAGATGAATACTTCCACAAGTAAGAAAAAATGCAATAGGAATTATTTTCAGTGAATGACATGATTGCCTAACAGATCCTGAGAACAATGGCTTACCAATGCTAAAGCAGGTTTTTTTTGTTTTGTTTTGTTTTTTAACCAATGTGTTCACCAAATGGAATCATTATGTTCCAAGCCCATTCATGACTGCCACATGCTTTTGATACTGATATCATCTCATCTGAGAAACTCAGATTACTTCCATTTTATTAGTACTTGCTCATAGCAATCTCACAGAGCAGAAAAGTATAATCTAATCTTCTAGTAAGACACAGAATTCAAATCAGAGGAGAGGGCTTCACATGCTCAAAGTTACATGAGCAACATCTAAACTCTAAATGAATTGAGACCTGTCTTCCCAACCAGTGAGTTTGTCTACATCATGTTATCAATGCAATTCTCTGTGACTCAGAGTGTTGATAAGCTGAGCTAATGCTAGATCATATATAATCATGCTAACTGGGCAAAGCTTCACAACAGTGTGATATCTGTCCCTCTGGGGATGAGGAGGAGGTGTCATTATCTCTTTAGTAAATTACTGAGCAGCAACACCAAATGAACCTAATGCTGAGTGGCATATTTTGAAGTGAATACTTAAAATTTAGTAGAACACTTTCCATTTCTCACTCCCAAATGATAACTGACATGGGAATGAAAATAGTTGCCAAAACACAGTTTGTGAGTGACTGAAAACTATTGTTCTAATGAAAACACAGCCTGAAATGAAAATTGGAGAAAATCAGCCTAATGCTCCAGCCAATAAGTAAAATGGACTTTTAATTAGTGCTTTTATCAGTACAGCCACAATGAATACCATAGTCTACTTGAAGTTAAAACACTACTTTCTTCCTAGACCTTGAATCGCTTTTGCATAAGTTGCCTACTTTGTAAAGAAGAATACAAGTATTAGATCCTCCACTTATATTAGGTCCACGTGAACAAGCACAGTGAGGAGCCTGACATTCCTTGGAATTTCCTAATCATCAAATAATGTATGTGGACACATTTTGATAGCTCGTACGTTTTAAGTAATTTGCAATCATGCAGCCAAGTGAATATACAATGAGATGACATGAAATCTCACCATTTTGTGGTAGTCTGAGTTCAATGACAAAAGACCTTAAGTTTGGAGTGATATATAGTGACTCATTCAGAAAAAAGTATTTGCCATCACAAGTGTAAAATCCAACCTTCAGTTCATGTCAGATATATAGTTGTTTGTGAATAATTATTACCGTTAGAAATGGAATTAAATACTTACACTGTGTAAGTGCTTTTAGGATATGAAAGACATCTCCAAGCCTATATAAATATATCTAAATTATAAAACTTAAGTTTAACTCAGTGAAGCTTAAATGAGTTTATTTTATACACTAATGCAAGATTATACACTATTATTGACTTTTTCATTAATATATTTTTCACTTTACATTCCAGTTGCAGCCTCCTCCCTCCTTCTCTCCCAGACCCATTCTAAAACTCTCCAGCCCCGATCCCTTCTCCTTTTTCCTCATAGATTTGGGCATCCCCTCCATGGGTAGTAATCTACCTTAGAATATCCAGTTGCAGCAGGACTAAGTGCATCCTCTCCCAATGAGGCCAGAGAAGGCAGCTAAAGGAAAGGGATCCAAAGACAGGGAACAGAGTCAGAGACAACGCCTGCTCCAATGCTAAGAGACTCACATGTTGACCATGATGCACATCTACTACTTACGTGTAGAGGGCCTAGGTCCAGTCCACGCATGCTCTTTGGTTGGTGTTTCAGTCTTTGTGAGTCCCCATGTGCCCAGGTTAGTTGACAATGTAGGTTTTTGTGTGGTGACCTTGACCCAACAGACTCCCTCATCCCTTTCCCTGACTCTTCCACAAGACTCCTCAAGCTCCATCTAATGTTTTGTTGTGGGTTTATGAATCTGTTTCAGTCATCTTCTGGATGAAGCCTCTCAGAGGAGTTATACTAGTCTCCTAGATTCCTCTGTTGAGAATTATCTGTTTAGCTTTGTGTCCCATTTGATATCTTCTTCAATTTCTTTCTTCAGAAATTTGAAGTTCTTGTTATACAGGTCTTTCACTTGCTTGTTTAGAGTTACACCAAGAAACTTTATATTATTTGTGGCTATTGTGAAGGGTGTCATTTCCTTAATTTTTATCTCAGTCAATTTGTCATTTATATACAGAAGGGCTATTGAATTTTTTGAATAACTTTGTACCAGCCACTTTGTTGAAGATATCTATCAGCTGTAGGAGTTTTCTGGTAGAGTTTATGGGATCACCTATGTGTACTATCATATCATCTGCAAATAGTGATACTTTGACTTCTTACTTTTCAATTTGTATTCTTTTATCTCCTTTATTTGTCTTATTGCTCTAGCTAGAACTTCAAGAACTACATTGAAGAGATATGGAAAGAGTTGGTGGCCTTGTCTTGCCCCTGATTTTAGTGGAATTGCTTTGAGTTTCTCTCCATTTAATTTGATGGTCGCTATTGGCCTATATTATATTTTGGCATATATATATATATATATCCTATATTATATATAGAGATGGACCTTATTTCCCTGATCTCTCCAAGACTTTCATCATGAAGGAGTGTTGGATTTTGTCAAAGGCGTTTTCAGCATCTAATGAGATGATCATGTGCTTTTTTTTCCCTTCAGTTTGTTTATATGGTGGATTACATTGGTAGATTTTTGTATATTGAACCATCCCTGCATCCCTGGAATGATGACTGCTTGACCATGGTCGATGATGTTTTTATGTGTTCTTGGATTTGTCTTGTGAGTATTTTTTTTTGAGTATTTTTGCATCAATGTTCATAAGGGAAATTGTTCTGAAATTCTATTTCTTTGTTTAATATTTGTGTGGTTTAGGAATCAGGTTAACTGTGGCCTCATAGCCTGGGGTTGGCACTGTTATTTCTTTTTCTATTTTGTGGAATAATTTTAAGAATATTGGTGTTAGCTCTTCTTTGAATGCCTGGTAGAATTCTGTGCTAAAACTATCTGGCCCAGGGCTTGCTTTTTTTTTTTTTTTTTTTGGTAAGGAGAATTTTGATGTCTGCTTAGGTTTCCTTGTGGGTTATAGGACCATTTAAATTGTTTATGTGATCTTGTTTTAATTTTCTTAAGTGGCATACATCAAGAAAATTGTCCATTCTGTTGAAAGATTCCAATTTTGTGATATATAGACTTTTGACATAAGACCTAATGATTCTTTGGATTTTCTTAGAGTCTGTTGTTATGTCCCCTTTTTCATTTCTGATTTTGATAATATGGATACTGTCTTTCTGCCTTTAGTTAGTTTGGCTAAGGGTTTGTTTATCTTGTTGATTTTTTTCGAAGAACCAGCTCTTGGTTTCATTGATTCTTTGTATTGTCTTCTTTTTTTTTTTAATTTATTTATTTTTATCTCAATCACAGGTTGGGTACTTTGAATCCCAGGCGTAGCCCCCTCCCCCATTTCCTCCCACCCTCCCACTCCCTCCCTCATCTCCTTCTTCCCCGTCCCCTCCAAGTCCACCAACAGGGGAGGACCTCCTTCCCTTCCATCCAACCCCAACTTATCATGTCTCCTCAGGGCTGGCTGCAAAGTCCTCCCCTGGGATCTAGCCAGTCTGTCACTCCCCGGCTTATATGGGGGAGGGTCAAAGAGTCAGCCATCAAGATCATGACTGAAACAGTCCCTGTTTCCCTGAATAGGGT
>CM053753.1:69132388-69147388 GCA_028658305.1 Pachyuromys duprasi | reverse complement strand
TTCAATAAAGACATTGCAGCTTCCAGGGAAATGTTATCCCAACACCTGATGAGCTGCGGAGCTTAGGAGCCTGAGGTTCACTCCCTCTTTGATTTTTCTTTCTTCTCTTTTACGTTGCTTCTTTTGATGAGAGAGTCATACCAGACAGTAAATATCTTAGAAGAGATTTATTGGAGAGATGAACGCAGGAGAGGAGGGTTGAATCTAGGAGTGGCTGCTTCTGCTCCCAGGAGAAGGCAGCAGGGAACTGGGCAGACACAGCCTTTATATAGCATTTCTTAGGTGCCAGAGCTTTCTTGGGTAGGGATTTCCAGAGCGAGGTTTGGTGGGGTTTCAAGTCCTGAGCTTGGGGGAAGCTTTTGGATTGGTGGGCTTTCCTGGTCAGGGATTGGTTGGTTCTCCTGCTCAGGGATTGATGTGTTTTTGTCAAGTCTTTTCACCTCAAATTAGCATAATCTGGGATGAGTCCTAACAAGGGGTTGGAGACGGCAGTTACAGAGGGCTGCAGGCATTCCTGGGCTGTTGGAGCTTCCTCAGACAGGAGTCGGGTCTCTTCTCTGCCTTGAGAGGTTATAAAGTATACAAAGAGTCCAAAGTTTATAAAAGATTCCACTGTGAAGGCAGTAGGCAGAAGCAGGAAAGGTTGTTGTCTTCATGGATAGTTCCCATGGAGGCAGTAGGTATTCTGAGGCAGGAAAGGTGTTGCCTCCTATTGGAGTAGGCTGAGGGAGGAAAAGTCAACTTGGACAGCACCCACTGAGGTGCTGACAAGAGCTGCCATTTCCATCTCCTGTCTTCGCAACACCAGGACATGAAGAAGGGGCTGGCAGAGTGCCATTGAAATTTTAGTGGCCCTTTACTTAAGGGCTAGACATAGCTTTTGGTGTGTGTTGGGGCACAGTGGGCCACTACAGGGGGACCAGTGGGTTGCAGGGCTGGGGGCCAATGGGCCCCTTGGGTTCACTGATGCCACTGGGTGGGCATGGGGGGATCAGCAGCAGGTCACCACAGCTTGGGTGTCCTCCATGGCTTGGGGCATTGTCTTGGCCATGGTGGGCCCCAGATGTGGGCCACATAGGCTCTCTCCATTGTGGCTGGCCATTGTGGCTCTCTCTGCTGTGTTGGGCTGCTTTGATGGCCTCTGCCACAGTGCTGAAAGCCCTACAGTAAATATTTGAAATACATCTGAATAATCTAGCATTTGAATCCATTTTGTCCATTTTTGCTGCAGTGGTATGAAGGTTAAATCGACATTTGTGTTTCTCTTCTGGTTTTCTTTGTTGAAAAAACAAAACAAAACAGCAACAAAACAAAAAACACTTCAACTATCCTTTTCTTTCCCCACAGTATTTACAGATGTACCAAGACACCTGTTATGAAGGGCTAAGCAGGACATTGATTGTTCTTAACTACTTGTTAATTTACTGCCTTCTGAAATCCTTTTAATTTCTACTTATTGTTAATTACCACGTTATCTTCTTTCAGCAATACTGCTGAGTTCCCTTGGATGACTAGCACAACACATATTTTTTTATTTTGTTATGCTATTTAAAGTCTCTTGAAAAGGTAGATGGAACCTCTGAATAACTAGTTTATTTGTCTGTGAAATGTAGACAGCCAGCTAGCTAATTATCCAACAACTCTTCTCTTGGTGGTCTCACCATTGCCCACCTGTGATAATGACCTATGTACAGGAGACATGATCTCTGCTTTGATTTTTGTACCCCTTTATATCACTGAACATCCATAAAAATGATTGTGAAAGGGAGAAACCACACACACACACACACACACCCCAAACCAAAACAGAAAAAAACTATGTGAAAGATTAGAACAGGGTTTGCAGAATTATTCATGTTGAATCAGTTAATTTGATGTGATGTTGTGGAATGCTATCTGATTATGAAGGATATATATACATACATATATCTTATATATAATATATTATATAGAATAGAATTATTTTATTTTTATTATTTTTAATTTTTTATAATTTTATTATTTTCTTTACAATTTATTCACCCTGTGTCCTGATTGTACCCCCCTCTCTCATCGCTCGGTCCCTCTTCTCTCCCATCCCCTCCCCCACTGAAGAGGGGGAGGTCCTCCTCCCATACTATATGACCCTAGCCTATGAGGTATCACCAGAACTTCCTGGATCATCTTCCTCTGTGGCCTGATATGCCCCCACTACCACCAGGGGGAAGTGATCAAAGAGCAGGCAACAGAGTTCATCTCAGAGACTCCCCATGTTCTCCTTTCTAGGGAACCTACATGGAAACTGAGATGCCTATGGGCTACCTCTGAGCAGGGGGTCTAAGTCCTTCCAATGCATGGTCCTTGGTTAGTCCTATAGTTCTTACTGTACACAGATGTTTTTGCTTTGTTGGTCTCCTTTGTGGCGCTCCTGTCTGCTCAGGGTCCTTCTATGCCTCCCTTGTTCCATAAGACTCCCTGCATTCTGCCCAAAGTTTGGCTGAGTCTCAGCATCTGCTTTGAGCCTCTGCTGAGTGGAGTCTTTCAGAGGACATCTGTTGTAGATTCCCATCCTGTTCCTTGTCTTCCACAATCTATTCTGCTTTCCATTCTGAATGAGAATTAAGCATTCTCCCTAGGGTCCTCCTTGTTGTTTAGCATCTTTAGGTCTGCAGATCTTAGAATGTTTATCCTATATTAAATGGCTAATATCCACTTATAAGTGAGTTTATACCACGTGTGTCTTTCTGTGTCTGGGTTATCTCACTCAGGACATAAATACCAATAATGTACATTTTTTCAGAAACATGCATTATGATTGTAATTGAGTGGGTAACTTTCCTTTTGAGGACTTTTCTTAAATGATGGATAAAATTGAGAACAAGAAGATGAGTCCTTACAGCTTTAGTAGGGTGATGGTTAAGCTTGTGACAATTACAGTGTCAAGGTTTTTCATTCATGCCATTCTATTTGAGAAAACCTAAAGATGCAAGGAAGAAAAAATTTCAAGAGAATGTTTTGGTTAAATTGTTAATATAATTTGCTGGTATATTCAAAGTAGATGTTTACACATGGTTTGTTTTCATTAGCATCTATGTGTTGCTTCTGGCCATTAATTCTTGCTCCTCTGGGGAAAAGTCACCATTTTCTGGTTAGGTATGCCTGTTGTCATCACAGCACAGAACCATTAGATGCGTTGATGAAACTAACAAGATCAACATCGGGAGCAACAAAGAATGCAGTAGTATCTTTAGTATCACTTTTGTGTTTTCATAATCTCTTGGAAAACAAAGTCCTTCTGGGAGAACACAGTTGAGTGGGATCTGACTCTTGTCCTGTTTTGTCCTATATTTTATTCTGCCAAGTAAGAGAAGAAAGTACTGTGCTGAGCATAATCACCTTCCTCAAATTTATATTTTGTTATATTAGCCCAGTGATTCTCAACCTCATTAATGCTGTGACATTTTAATACAGTTTCTCATGTCATGATGACCCCCAACCATAAATGAATTTCATTGCTACTTCAAAAACTAAACTTTTGCTACTGTTATGAATCATAATGTACATATCTGGTATGTAGGATATATAATATGTGACTATCAAGGGAATCATGACCCACAGGCTGAGAACCGCAGCTCTAGCCCCTAATGTAATAGTGTGAAGACATAGTTCTTGAAGAGCCATTAGTTCATGAGAACGGAACTTAAGGTATGGGATTAGTACCCTAATGAAAGAGGGTTTCCCATCATATGAGGCCCTCTATGAAAAACAAACCTTTCTTCAGCAGATAAATATGTTGGCATCTTCATTTTTTGCATACCTAAGCCCTAGGATTATGAGTAGTAAGCCTTTGTAACAAATTTAATATATATATATTTTTTGTTGCAGTAGCAGTTCAAAGTATCACTGCTGCACTGCAGGGATGAGCCTATGCAAGGCCTAAGCTTAGTGATCCCTGAGTGTCTACAGACATAAAACACAGGGAACCCAGGTAAGCACAGAGCATTTGCTGCCATAAGAAAACAGTTTGAAATTTGACAAACTTAACATCAGAAACCAAGGTACTAACAATACAAACAAAATATCCCCTGCTCCCCCCTCAAAAAACCAAACCCAAACAAAAAAACTCTAAAGCTTCCAGACAGAATGGTTTCCTGGCGAACTCGTTAGAGTTTCCTTGAAGACAAGGAAGATACAAATGCGATGTAGAAACAGAGGTAGAAAGGTTAATTTCAAACTAAAGAGCATGGAACTTATGGAGAACCCCTGAAATAGAGTCCACAGAGAAAGCTAGGGGCAAAAGCCTAAGGGCTATGGTGTTTCTCTTGGAATAAAAACTCTGTCTGTCTGTCTCTGTATGTTTCTCTCTGTTCGTGTGTGTATGTGTGTGTCTGTGTATGTAACATAACAGTGAACTCAGTCCTGTAAATATCCAGGAAAGGACAAATAAAACAGAATATGCCCCATGCATTAAATACGTGGAATGCATGATGGCTGAAAACCTGATGACACAATGTGTGTCATCAAGATTTTATGAATTATAAAATATGAACTTCATAACTAGACAGAAAAGTGAATCCAAACACGCAAGATGATTTCATGCAAAAGAAAGTCTGTTAAGTATTAAGCATACATTTGAAGGAACAAAGTATCCCTTGGTGTTCCCTTTTCCATAGAAAGCCAGTCAGTATCTCCATCTGTCTTCTCAAGATATTGGTCCCTAATTCCGCATCCAAACTGCAGTCTAATGCTTCTGCATCAAAGATGTGCATCATGAACATCTCAAAATCATTATTCTCTAGTTTTTCCAGGCCATTTGAAACGTAAGTTTTCTTTTAAGTGATGTTTGAAAAGGTTTATCAGAAAATAAACCAGGATGCATTTCTGCACATGATTCAGAACTTTTGAGAACTGAGATGGTATCAAGTTCTTTCTTGCATCAGATCATTTTTTTCCTCCTACATATTTTTTTTAATTTAGGATTTCCCATTCCTAGCCAAGAAGAATTTGTTCCAGCATTGCTTTACTCTGAGGAGGCAGGATGCTTCTGCCTTCTCAGGCACGGAGAGGAAAAGGAAGTGCGTGGGATTGTGCTGTGTTTTGGGCACCTAACACACTCAATGAGAATAACGTCAACAGAATGCCGGTGTTTGCACACGAACAACTTCCTTGAGAAAAAACACAGCTTTCCAAATAGATACAAACATTCTAAAGCACTACACTCACCTTTAGCACAGATTCATGACAATCAATAAACATAGTCTGAACTTACAAGCAAGCTGTTTACATACATTTAAAGGTAAACATGACAGACACGTGATAAATGGTCACCATATTCATTTATTTACACATCTCAAGCCTACTAAATGTTGGTAAAACTCATTTGCATTATACTAGTATCATTTAAAGCAAAATAGTGCTCTGGAGTTAGAACAACACAACACTTGTAGGTAAGAACAGGTGTTCAAGCAGTATAGAATAAGCACAAGGAATGAAAGAAGCCATTGTATTTCTCTGTAATACTGCTGTAGAATTTTTTTCTTCTTTTTTATTTTTTATTAATTACACTTTATTCACTTTGTATCCCCCCATAAGCCCCTCCTCTTCCCCTCCCAATCCCACATTCCCTCCCCCTTCTCCACACATGCCTGTCCCCAAGTCCACTGATAGGGGAGATCTTCCTGTCCTGCCTTCTTTTTTTTTTTTAATTTTTTTATTTTTTGTTATCAATCACAGGTTAGGTACTTTGCATCCCATGCCCAGCCCGCCCACTCCCTCCCACCCTCCCCAACCCTCCCTCATCTCCTCCCCGCCCAGTCTATCAGCTTTCATCAGGAGTGGTTGCATTGTCTTCCTCTGTGGCCTGTAGAATCTTAGCATCATCTAGTCTTCTTATGGCAAAGTCTTTGTAGAGTAGCTTACCAAACTCTGTTATCTATATTACCGTCTCTTTTTATTTTAGCAAGTAAAATGCAATTTTTATATGCACATCATATTTAAATGAAGAGAAGTTTTTGGAGATAAGCTATAGAGATTAGCAAATATGGGACTAAATAAAGCCCCCTTCTCAAAATAATGAAAGAAAAATTAAAATAACTCTTTTCTATATATCTTTATCATATTTACTTTTACATGCTTAACATATAGCCTAGAAATTGAAAAAAAGCCATTTGTTGAGTTAAAAGGAATGTTTGTAAAGAATCCAACATAACGAGTGTTCAAGGAAGGATAGGAAAGAATTTCTAAGTATGTTCAAGTGTATAAAGGTATACACAATATCTGTACAAGCATGTATTTGTATGAGTAGCCATGGGAATGGATTTAAACCAGGCTCAAATAAGTGCTTCTTGCCACATTGAATGCTATAAAACTGGAAACATTTCTCCTTCTACGTTTATCATGAAATACATTTAAAAGGAGAACTTATATATTACGTTGGAAACGTTCTGCTAGTACATTGCAATTTACTAGAAATATATTAATTACCTACTGAGTTAAACATCATGGTGAAGGATCAAACAAATGCTCATACTGATTCTGTTGCTTCCAGAAAACCGAAAAGATTTTTTATTTTCCTGAACTTTAGATTTTGTCGTTGTACAAGTTAATTAAAAAAAAAATCGCTCTTTGAGGGCTGCCTGGCTGGTACAGTGGTTAAGAATCCTTGCTGTTCTTGAAAAGCATGAAAGTTTGGTTCTCAGCACTCACTTCAGCTGACCCAGGAGACCTGTAACTCCAGCTCTAGGGGATCTGTCTCCCTCTTCTGGCCTCATCAGTCATTTGCACTCACCGGCGTATGCCACACACTGACACAACCAAATAAATACACTCCACTAAAGAGAAAACTACCCTCCCACCCTACGTGGAGCGGTTAAGTGCTTAAATGAAATGCTGGGTATAAAGTAATCACACCAGTGATTTACACTATAAGACACTCAACAAATGTTAGACTAATTTCTGTGTAAATTATGCAAATTCATTATTTGTGGTCCTCACTTCATTCACAGGAGGAAACATGCCTCTTGGATGGGGAGATGTGTGTGGCAAAGCTTCAGACATTTAAACACTATAAAATATATTATTACAGAAGACTTTGGTCAAAATCTTTTGGAAAATTAAAAAAAAAAAGAACAATCTACATTCTTGAAAATTACTCAGCCTTAGGTCCAGGCCACAGTTGTCTATAAAAGATGGGCGTGTACTACACATAGGGTCTGAAGATCTTTCAGGACACATGCAAATTTAATTTGGTTTTTAAAAAGCAGGAGAAAAAGCCCCTGTGTCCAGATTTTTTTGGTTCTGTTGCTCTCCTTGTGGAGCTCCTGTCCCCTACAAGTCTTTCTATCTTCCCCTTCTTTCACAAGATTCTCTGCACTCTGCCCAAAGTTTGGCTATGAGTCTCAGCATCTGCTTTAATACTCTGCTGGGTAAAGTGTTTCAGAGGCTCTCCATGGTAGACTCCTGTCCTGTTCCCAGTTTTCTCCTCTTCTGATGTCCATCCTCTTTGCCTTTCTGAATGGGATTGAGCAGCTTACCCAGGGTTGTCCTTCTTGATTAGCTTCTTTAGGTGAACAGATTTTAGTATGTTTATCTTATATTATATGTCTAATAACCACTTACAAGTGAATATTTACCATGTCTGTCTTTCTGCTTCTGGGATACCTCACTCAGGATGATCTTTTCTAGTTTCCACCATTTGCCTGCAAACTTCATGATTTCCTTGTTTTTAATTGCTGAGTAGTATTCCATTGTGTAAATATGCACAATTTCTGTATCCATTCCTCAGTTGAGGGACATCTGGATTGTTCCCAGGTTCTGGCTATTATAAATAAAGGTGCTATGAACACGGTTGAGCAAACATTCTTGTTGCGTACTTGAGGAACTTTTGGATATATGCCTCGGAGTGGTATAGCTGGATCTTGAGGAAGCACTATTCCTAATTGTCTGAGAAAGCACCAGATTGATTTCCAAAGTGGTTGTACAAGTTTGCATTCCCACCAGCAATGGAGGAGGGTTCCCCCTTTCTCTTCAAAATCTCCAGCATGTATTGTCACTTGAGTTTTTGATCTTAGCCATTCTGATGGATGTAAGGTGAAATCTCAGGGTTGTTTTGATTTGCTTTTCCTTGATGAAGGAGGTTGAGCATTCTTTTAAGTGTTTCTCTGCCATTTGATGTTCATCTATTGAGAAGTCTTTGTTTAGCTCTATACCCCCCCCTTTTTAAATTTGATTTCTTGGTTCGTTGATGTTTAACTTCTTTATGCTTTTTATATATTTTAGATACTAGCCCTTTTTCAGGTTTACGGTTGGTGAAGATCCTTCCCAATCTTTAATCTGTCATTTGTTTTGAGGACCGTGTCTTTTGCTTTACAGAAGCTTTTCAGTTTCATGAGGTCTCATTTATTGATTGTTGATCTTAGAGCTTGTGCTGATGGTATTCTGTTCAGGAAGTTGTCTCCTGTGCCAAAGAGTTAAAGGTTCTTCCACACTTTTTCTTCTAACAGATTTAGTGTGTTTGGTTTTATGTTGAGGTCGTTGATTCACTTGGACTTTAGTTTTGTACAGGGTGATAAATATGGATATATTTGCATTTTTCTATATGAAGACATCAGTTACACCAGCACCATTTGTTGAAGATGCTGGTTTTTTCTATTGTATGGTTTTGGCTTCTTTGTAAAAAATCAAGTATCCATAGGTGTGTGGGATACTTTCTGGTTCTTCTATTTCATTCCGTTGATCCAAGATTCTCTTCCTATGCCAGTACCATGCAGTTTTTATTACTATTACTCTGTAGTGCAGGTTGAGATCAGGGATGGTGATACTTCCAAATGATCTGTTGTTGTTCAGGATTGCTTTAGCAATTCTAGTTTCTTTATTTTTCTGTATGAAATTGAGAATTGATCTTTTAAATTCTGTAAAGAATTGTGTTGGCATTTTGATGGGAATTAAATTGCATCTGTTGATTGCTTTTGGCAAGATGGCCATTTTGACTATGTTAATTCTACAGATCCATGAGCATGGGAGATCTTTCCATCTTCTGATATCTTCTTCTATTTCTTTCTTCAGAGACTTGAAATTTTTTTGGTTGACATAAATAAGATGAGTGGTCTAAAGTATTTTGACAATACAATATGGAATTGTACTTTACTTAGTTCATTGAAATGTCTACCCCGCAATGAAAATACAAGGAGTGTTGGCGATGCTGCGTTAGGTGTTAGGGATCTTGGTTAGCTTTACCAAGTGCAGATTCCTTGAAGAACTGAATTATAGTGGTCTCAATTTTCTTAACTGTGTGCTGGACATTGTATTTTCTACTCCATAGGATATATTGTGAGGCTCTAGTCAGAAAATGCCTATAAAAGTGCTTTGGAAACTGCAAGAGATGATGGGAATATAAGATAGAGTTATTAATATCCTCTGGGCTCAATTTTGATACAGCAGCAATTACCTGTAATTAGTTAAAAATAATTTAGCAAGGGATTTGGGCTAATTTATGTGTTTGAATGTATCTGTGCTATGTAATTTATGATCTTGTTTAATGGTAGTATCCAGGGCCATGCTTTCTCTCCAAGGAATAATAAAAGCCAACAGTTTTAGAAAGTGAAAACTGAGTTCCTCTTTGTTGCCTACTTAGTCTTTCTGCAAAGTGATTTCTTTTGCTCTTTGCCAAACTGTTAGTTCACAGAGTCCTCACTTAGAACTAATGGTCAATTAAAATAGTGGATATACAACAGCAATGAATTTATTCAGGATCTTTGACTTCAGCAACTACTCAGTTAAGCCCAGCCTATGCAAATTTCAATGTTTTCATTCTGAACTCTTTATCACAAAAGATTTTGCCCTTAAAGTACTTGCTAAAATTAATGATCACAATGTCTAATTTTGTGTATAATATGTAAAGTTGTCTATCCAGGTTAATTTTCTGGATTTATAATCAAGAAAGTGTATTTTCTTGCCTTTTTTTGTACTTCAAGTTTCCTCTCTTTCTATTTTCCTGTAACTAATATTATGTAAAATTCATGAAGATTCTATTTTTAGAACTAACAAAACATATTAAAACTTAAGATAACCTAGCTGTAGGAAGCTACCATTCCTCTTTTCTTACCTTCAGGGCAGTATTATTTTCAACAATAATATAATTTGTCTCCCAAATTGACATGCCAAGCAAAATATGGCCTCATCTATCTTGGGCTACAGTTCTGGAAGATTAAACTCAAAGCGCAAGATCTAGTGATGACCATTACCCACAGAGTCTTAAGACAGCATAGGGTAGCAGCCGCTGTCAAGACACAGTCTGCACACAGTGTGTGTCTTCTGGTTTCTCTCACTCTTCTCACAAAGCTGTTAGAATTCAATGTTAGGGACGCTACTGTATTAACATTATTTAACTCTAAGCACCTCTCAAAGACTCTGCCTCTAAACACCAAAGATAGATCAAATTTCCAACCTCTTCATTCCTTACACTGGAGATCAAACTTCAGTATGTGAAGTCTTCGTAGTTATACCCAAACCATGTTCAAATTACAGCATTTTCCCCTCACTCCAATAATTCATAGTCTCTTCCACTCTGATTACTGGCCGTCATATCTAGATCTGCCATTAATCTAAATTCTGAGGTGTAAAATCACATTTAGAACTCAATGTGAATGTAAAGGATACAAACCTGTAAACTGAAAACATGTTATCTGCTGTCAGTGTGTAAGGCAGGCACAGAGTATACCATTCAATTCCACATGTGAAAGAGCAAGAAAGAAGCAATGCTGAGTATGGAAGAGGGTGGCAGAAGGAAGACATAGGAAGAGAAGGAAAGGCTTAAGAAAGAATAGAAGTGGTGTAAGATAGTGTACTCAAATTGAAATTATTAAACAATCAATTAAATAAGATATTTAAAATTATAAATTTTATGCATGTGCATTATTTGCATAATCCCTCAATGGTTTCTTCTTCTCCTTCTTCTTATTCATCTTCTTTTAATTTACAAGGGCTCTGCCTTCCATAAGACTCCCTGCACTATGTCCAAAGTTTGGCTGTGAGTCTCTGCATCTGCTTCAAACCCCTGCAGGGTGGAGTCTTTTATAGGACATCTGTGGTGGGCTCCCATTCTGTTTCCTTTCTTCTACCACTTCCAGTATCTATCCTGTTTTCCCTTCTGAATGAGAATTAAGCATCCTCCGTAGGGCCCTCCTTGTTGTTTAGCTTTTTTAGGTCTGTAGATTTTAGTATGTTTATCCTGTATTATATGGCTAATATCTTATAAGTGAGTAAATACCATGCATGTCTTTCTGCTTCTGAGTTACCTCACTCAGGATGATCTTCTCTAGTTCCATCCGTTTGCCTGAAGATTTTATGATTTATTTGTTTTTAGCTGAGTAGTATTCCATTGTGTAAATGTACCACAATTCTTGTATCTATACTTCTGTTTGAGGTTACATCTAGGTTTTCTCCAGATTTTGGCTATTATGAGTACAACTGGACCAAGAAAGCCCTTCTCCCCCACCTCCACACCCCCCCAAAGGCTCAGCCTTGGGGGAACTGCAGAGACTGCAACAACCAGAGGCCATGCATAGAGAGGACCTAGACCTCCAGCCCAGATGTAGTGCACAGACAACTCAGTCTCCATGTAGGTTCCCTAGTAAAGGGAGACGAGAAAGTCTCTGACATGAACTTGGTTGCCTGCTCCTTGATCACTTGATCCTGGTGGGGCAACCTAGCCAGCTCACAGAGGAAGAGGATCCAGGCAGTCCTAATGGTATCTGATAGCCTAGGGTCAGACACTAGGGGAGGAAGACTTCTCCTATCAGTAGACTAAGGAAGAGGGATAGGAGAGAAAGAAGGAGGGAGGGTGAGACTTGGAGGAGATGAGGAAGGGAGATACAGACAGAATACAAAGTGAATACATTCTAAATAATAACAATAGATGACGGGATTCGTGGTTTGAGGGTTATTTTTTATGATCATCATGGCAGGGAATGTGGTACTAAGCAGTTGTCATGGTATTAGAACAGTACCAAGGGGTCATGCCTTCATCTACAAGCATGAGGCAAAGAAAGCTAACTGGGAATGGTAAGGAATGAAACCTCACAGCCCATCACAGTGACATACCTCCTCCAACAAGGCCACACCTCCTAATCTTTCCTAGACAATTCTACTAACTGGAAATTATGTATTCAAATATATGGGTCTATAGTGGCCACTGTCATGAAAACCAACACATCTAGCAATGTTCCTTCCTATTAATGTCATACTCAGATTAATTTCATATCTGCTTAATGAATCATAATAAAGATCAAGTTATAATACCTTAAGATTCATAACTGAGTCCATATTTCAATCACAATACTTTCTAATTAAACCTTAATCTCAGGAAACAATTTATTAAACATTACCAGTAGGCTCTAAGCCTTAATCCATGAACCTTAAACCCTGTCAAACATGAAAAATATATTATGTCAAGAGAAAAGATGGTAATGAATATTAGAACGCTTAGTTAAATTTCAGACATCATGCTATGAATGAAAGGAACTAATCAATACTATGAAACTATATAACATTGGTTCAGTTCACCAATCACTTATACATATATAAATGCCACCCAGAAATGTAACAGCAAGTGGTGGGCTAATACCTTAGTTCTCTGTAAAGTTAGTTTTTTAATCCGTAACTGTTACTGCTGGTCTCTGCTTATATAAATTACTTCCATAAAATTGCAATTCAAGGCGACACTGGCGGCTGACATCAACTATTCCTTTGGTAATTTTTAAAGCCATGACTATAACCAAAGCAAAATAAATACATATAAAGAACAGAAGTAGAATAAAAGCACATGACAGCATGTGTGGTTTGACATGACATGGGTCAAATGATTTCTAGAACCAGAAATGAGAGCAAATAGCTGCATTAGTCAAATCCTCACCATGGGTAAGAGGATTGACTCAGAATCATCATGTTCCATGCTCCTGGGCCAGAGCAGCCATGCTCAGAGGTTAAGCTCAATTTAATATCAAACAATTGCCTAATGAAGTGGGAAGAAGCACAAATAAATGCGTCACTTTTGTTGGGCCAATTTCCAACCAGCTTGGTAATGTGTGAAATATGCTTTCAATTTAAAATTGCTTGCTTCCAATAAAAGAATGAAGCAGGTATCAAAACCCATAAAACTGTCATATATAGAAAAATGAGAAAGAGCAATCAGATAAAAATAAAAAAGTAATATTAAAAAGCACTACAATTTTAGAGCATTCTAAGGGAAAGAAAGTATGAGAAACAGTCTGCAAAAAGCTATAAATCTAATGACATGATTGAGCAATTTAAGGAAGATTTAAAAATTTTAAGGTTTAAAAATGCATTGGCGAGAAAGAAGCAATCTATTATTATAATACCAAATGATTATAAATTAAATTTGGGTAAAATAGGTGACATTTTAGAAATAGGAACTATAATCAGTGGAATAAAATAAAATAAACCAGCCAAAAAGAGAAGAAAGAAACACATGGCTGATCATCAGTTTGGGAACTGAGGAGAAAACTAATGATTTAGAAATAGTGACAACTGGCTACAGCATGTGAATAATTGAGGAAGGGACACAAACATGATTAACATAGAACTAAACTAGATGAAAAGTTAAGATAATCAGAAGCATCAGAGAGCAGAGGAGGTTACCAATAGTCACTTTAAAGTGCTAGCTTAAGCAGCATTTATATGCATTTCTAAATGGTGGTTTAATAAAAAGTACCCTAGGAAAACAGTACACACATGAGTAATACAGTTTACCCACTTAGAGAAGTTCAAGGCCATTTATTTTAGCACAAAGTAAATGTATGCCTGTAGTAGGTGTAGAATACCGAGCAATTTGAGGGGAGAATAAAATGTGATTATAAATTTGATTCAATCACATCATTTTTACAAAATTTCTATTCCTTTCTTTTTGAAAAAGTAAAAGCTACAATTCTAGATAATACATGGAAATAATGTAGATATGGATCTGAGGTGAGAGGAAGGTGTACAAAGTAACTCTAAATCTATTAAAAACCCAAAGATTAGTGTATCTTCCTAACTGTAGCAACTGTGCTGTGTGGAATGGGGTCCTAACCATATGGCAATAATCCATGTCAAGTTCTTTGGCTTCCTTTTTTATGTTATCCACAAAACACCAAATGATTAAAAATTGAATATTGACAATAATAAGTTGCAGTATAAACCTAAAAAAATGTAGGAGTGTTTACATGACTTTGTACATAAAACATTCATAAAACTTACTTAAATAATAGTAATGCAATAATAATGATGCCATATAAAATGATAGAATTAAAAAAACCCTTGTTTTTACAGCAAAGGAAATGAAAAGAAGCCATGAAAATCAAAAGAAAATGGATGCAAAAATTACCAGCTAGAAGTTGAGTTTACTGTTAGAGTCTGAACAGGAAGAGGCTTCCTGGAGCCTCTGTGAAGAAGGTTGGCCCCTCTTGTGGATCACATCCCTGAGGTGAATCAACCACAGGGCTCAGCCTTCTTCAGGGGCTCAGCATTGCTGGACTCATCCTGGGCAGCAATGTTTCAAGTGGTGGAAGAGAGTTCGGTTGCAGGATATAGGTCATTGGATACATGTGACGGAAAGAACGTGTCTGTCCCCATATTCCTCCTATGTGTCTGTCATATTCCCTGCCATACTGTTCAGGCCTGCATTGAGCTCACAGACATGTGAACTGCCAAACATGGACTGAAAACGCTATCAGAGAACCCAGATACACCCTTCCTCCTTTTAATGGTTTTTGTTGGGTATCATTTGCAATGATACAGCCAGCAATAATTAGTAACTCACATGTATACCAACACATTTAGCTATGAAAAAACAGAATGTCAAAATGTATGTTATTTCCTCATATTTATTGGCACAGAATATTACTATAAAGCCAGGCTTGCTTTGAGCTTCTACTTCCCTTGTCCATGCCTCCTAAATGAAGAGGTTTGTGACAACATGCCTGGCTAAAAACACTAACAAAGAGTAACTAAATTAAAAAAAAAAAA
>CM053753.1:69082718-69131888 GCA_028658305.1 Pachyuromys duprasi | reverse complement strand
ATCAATGCTCGTTTGGATGAATAAATGGGATGGACATTGAATGGAGGAGAAAACAAGCAACAGGACAGGAGCATGCCAAGGAGGACCTCTGGGGGGGGGGTCAATGTAGTGATGTATCAGAGCAGATATTAAGACGCAGAGGGCGAGAAGTGATGATAGAAATGGGGGAGGTTGTTGAGACTTGGGGAGAACAAGAGCTCCACAAATACCAAATAGATCAGGGCACAGGGGTCTTGTATGAGACGGTTTCTACAACCAAGGACCATGTGTGGATGTGGCCTGGAACCCCTGCTCAGATGGGGCCCATGATAGCTTGGTGTAGGACTGAAGACCCTAGTGAGGGAAACAGGGACTGTTTTAGTCATGATCTTGATGGCTGACTGTTTGACCCTCCCCCACACAAGCCTGGAAGTGACAGACTGGCTAGATCCCAGGGGAGGACATTGCAGCCAGCCCTGAGGAGACAGGATAAGCTGGGGTTGGATGGAAGGGGAGGAACTCCTCCCCTGTCGTTGACTTGGAGGGGGCGGGGAGGAGGGAGATGAGGGAGGGAGGGGGAGGGTGGAAGGGAATGAGGGAGGGGGCTATGCCTGGGATGCAAAGTACTTAACCTGTGGTTGATATAAAAATAAATAAATTTAATAAAAAAGACACAAAACAAAAATAAAATCTTATTTATTAACCATGCTAAAGAAGAATTGAGTACACTGTACTAGTTAAAAATACAGTTATCATGGTCAAGCATGGTGTGACAACATCGATACATTTCCAACTCTTGTGAGACTGAAACAAGAGATCAGCTCTGCCGGATTATTTTGAAAGACTATGACATATGTATGAAAGGAAGAAAATTTAAAAAGGAATATATTTAGAAATTAAACTAGAATGATTAATTTGTGTGTGAAGCAAATACCCAAAATACAGCGACTACTACAACAGTGAAAATATTCACCATCTAATAAACTATTCAGCATTTAAAAGTTGCAGTGCTCTGTTGTAACTATAGTGTGTATAAATGACTAGATATCATCCGTCAAGTGTGACACTTTGAAGTATTTTCTGTGACTCTTACTGTCAAAACTTTATCCAAATTATAGGAAATGAAAGCAATGCAATTTACAGCAATATCATAGAGGAAGCAATTAGACTTTGAGTCATGAGACTGGGGGGTCACATGATGGCATTTAATGACTTGATAAGAAAAATAAAATACAGAGAGACTTGGTACTTTTTGGGCTGAACCTGATATCCCCTGCCGGTTGTGAAGCATCAGAGAGGCCCTTCCTGGGTGACAACACTGCTTTTTATGAATTACCTGGTCTCAATATTTTTTTTTGTTTAGGAAGAGAAAACACACTAAGACATATTCATATTGCTTTTCAAGGCCAGTGTAACCATAATTGAAAAGTCAGATAAAGACACTGTGAGAAAAGAACATTTCTAAGATGAATGTGAATAAAATTATATTTTACTAACTTGCAAACCCAAATTATAAACTAAAATACTAACAAATATATCATGGCTTTGACATAAATTTTAATATATTTTAACAAATGAGGACCATTTTAGAAAAATATAGCAACATAATTTTTGAAGAAGGAATAAACATTGAGAAAATTTGACACATTTAAGTTAATAAAAGCTTCATTTCAGTTCAAAATGTCAAATCTTAACATACTTGAGTAAATTCTTATTTGCAGCAGATAACTGCCATTGTTGCTTCATTTCAAGCACCACATTTTTAATCATTAGAAGTTTGATTTAATTGCAGATAATATAATTTGGATCAAAAAATCACAGAATTCTCATAAAATCAGTAAAACAATGTATTATGTTAATCAGATACAACACTTTGCTATCATATATGATTGCTATAATGCAGGTAATTAAATAAAATATTTTAGTAAAATAAGATATTTTACTAATACTGAAAGTATGATAAATAATGATAAACATAATAGATATTTTATACAGAAAATAAACAATAGAGACAAACATTTGAAGCAAGTGGATAGTGATACGGATTATTTTAACAAAAAGCAAAACAGTATCATAATTGTCTTCTTTACTGAATTAACTCAATGTGTTTATTGTAATTGCTGAAATCTTGGGTCTTTGTCACATCAAAAAATGAAAAGATAGAGAAGGACATGATTGATAATCTAATATTTCTTAATGTCATAGTATTTATGTCAAGAGTCAATAAAAAGAGTCCCAAAGAAAGCTAAATTTACGTAGTAACACCAAGGCAACAAGTAGATTAGGCAAAGATGTAACCTCAAGCTGATTCATCTGGCTCCAAGTAAGAAAAGAGCAGAGTGCCATTCTTTATTAAAAACCATATACACCAAAATAGTCCTGCTGGATCCAAGTCCTAAATGTGAAAGCAAAGTCACACAGCCTTTAGAAACACATCTCACATGCTGTGTCTCTATGGCATGTCTTCTGCAGATGCCAATACCATGCTGCTTTGCTTTCAAACCTTCAAAACCATGAGCTTATTTTCTAACTTGACATGCTATCTGGAATGGGGGAAATCTCATGGGGGTCCCATGACTAGATGAAGAGCCTGACACAATTAATAACTGCTGGGTGAGGAAGAATCAGTCTTTTCCAGGGAAGACCTCCTGATAGATTGCCCAATCCTAAGCAGTCAGAACTAAACACATGTACATATGGTAAACAGTAAAGGGACAGCAGATTGTACATATAAGTATAAATATTACTGTATATGAGTAATAAATAAAGAGTAAGAAAGACCATGAATATGAGATGGGGAGGAGACATGGGAGGAAGTGGACAGAGAAGACAGGAAATTTACAAAAATAAGTTTGATGAAGTTTTACAGAAGACAAAGATCTATGTAGGAAACATTGGTAAACATGCCATCTAAAACTTCTAAAGGATAGCTTTTCACTATGTAACCAAGGGGAACTAGTTATAATGTTAAAAATTTAAAGTGAGTAAGAAAAATAACTGATCTAAGTAAAAAAAAAAACATGCAGCATATATAAAACATGTCAGAGAAGAACAATATTAGGTTAGCTCAAATATAAAAGATGTTTAAATGTAGACTAGAGGAAATTATTATTATTTTCCACAATAATTCACTGTTTATCCTAGGCTGACCTTAAACTCCTGTGACCTTCCTGTCTCAGCATTCTAAGTGCTGGTGTCTCAGCATTCCAAGCATGGGCCCCCACACCTGGCTTAAAAATATTTTCTCTCTTTTTTAAATTACTTTTTATGGATTCTCTTTATATTTCACCTAAACATGCACCCTGATCCCACTCATCTCTCTGTCCCTCCATATCTGCCCTCCTTTATTGCAACCTTCCTCCCAAAAGAAAAAAAAGCAAATAAATAAATAAGAAGAAAAAAAAAATCTTGCCATGGAAGATGCAGTGTGTCACAGTATGTCATGCAGTATACCCTTTTGCCCAAACAGCTTTACTTGCAAATGTTCATTGCAATGAATAATTTTTCTGGTTCCAGGCTTCTGGCTTCTGCTACACCATCAATACTGGATCCTTCTTGAGACTCCTCTCAGACATCCAGCTGTATCCCTGTGTCATGGAGATCCTGCAGCTTTGGATCTGCAGGAGCAACCCCTTCACAGGCTCCAGCAGTTCATAGATGGGATAGATATTGGGGTGAGCCAACTCAAAGCCCTGGATCTTGACCTGGGTGGTAGCTGAGTTGGTCAGCCCCTTAGCTCCTCTGCTTTGCCCAGGGTAAGGGTGAGTGGGGGGTCAACTCTCTTGCTTGCAGCAGCTTGTAAGGGGCTAGACCTGCTCTCCCGTGCTCAGGCCACTGGTTCTTCCACCCATGCCACCAGGGCGAGGTCTCCAGCACTATTCTGGCAAGAGGAAGGGCTAACTCACCCAAGTACTTACCATTCAAAATTTAATAAAAATCGATCTTTCCAAATATGACTAAGAACAGAAGTAAATAATTGACTGCCACCACATTTCTCAGCAAGTATAATTCCTAATTGCATTCTAAAGACTTTTCCTTATGCACAGAACAGTGCAGCCCTCACCATCATCAGAGAAGCTTGCTCTAGGAGAAGATAAAGACTATTTTTAAAAACCCCAAATGCAGACAACAACTGAACTTGAAGTGCCCAACCCCAGGTAATAAATCTGCAGTACAACCTTTACGTTGAAGGCTTAGGCAACATCACAGAAGAGAGGATGAAAATAATATAAGTGCCAAAGGACCAGAATGTCTGCAGTAAAATAGTGTCTTCTATATATGACAAGGAAGCTGTTCTCATGGAATCTCAACAGTAATGCTTGCCAAAACAAAAATCTGCGCTATCACATCTTTAGCTAACATGCCATCAGGAATGATGAACTCTGACATGACTCCACCTTTTAATGAAGAGCTACATGTGATTCATGACTGTTGAGAGAGGAAAAGTAAGTCTTCTCCTAAGATAAGGTCCCCTATATGTTGTTGTAGTGATTGGAGTAAGAATGCTTGGCCCATAGGTAGTGGTACTATTAGGAGGTGTGGCCCTTTTGGAGCAGGTGTGGCCTTATTGGAGAAAGTATGTCAGTATGGGAGTAGGCTTGAGGTCTCCTACGCCCAAGTTATGCCCAGTGTACTTCTGCTTTCTACAAATCAAGTTGTAGAACTCTGAGTTCTTTCGCCAGCACCACGTCTGCTTGCCATGACAATAACTGACTAGACTTCTGAAACTGTAAGCCATCCTCAATTATGGTAAAAAATGTTTTACCTTAAGAGTTTCTTTTGTCAGGGGGCTGGAGAGATGGCTCAGTGGTTAAGAGTTGCTGTGGTCACAGTGTCTCTTCACAATGATGAAACCATAACTAAGACACTTATCTAATCGCAAGTGCTCACACACACACACACATACACACATATACTAAATGGATTCAGAACTTTTCTTATGCAAATACACTTATGTGTACAATAATAATAATTAAAGAATAGGTCCATAATTTATCAAAGTCTTAGGGGACACAAGAGACATTGCAGGTGAAAGAGTGAGGGAAAGATAGGATGTAAATGCATTATCCCTGTGTAAAATTCTCAAAAAATTACAAAATTTAAATAAAAGATATTCATATATCTAAGAAGGGATATAAAAGTATTTGGGCTAAGCACAGGTTTCATTCAGCTTTGAAGAGTATTTTAATGCAATGTTTAGTCACTAGGACTAAACAAATTTATTCCAGGTTCATAATGAATATTAATAATGCAAATAAAAATGACCCTGAGATTTCATCTTACACCATCACAATGGCTAAGATCAAAAACCCGAGTGATAATACATGCTGGAGAGGATGTGGAGAAAGAGGAGCCCTACTCCATTGCTGGTGGAAATATAAACTTGTACAATAACTTTGGAAATCAATCTGGAGCTTTCTCAGACAATTAGAAATAGTGCTACCTCAAGATCCATTTATACCACTCCTAGGCATATAACCAAAATATGCTCAAGTACACAACAAGGAACTTTGTTCAACCATGTTCATAGCATCTCTATTTGTAATAGCCAGAACCTGGAAATAATTCAGATGTGAATGGATACAGAAATTGTGGTACATTTACACAATGGAATGCAATTCAGCAATAAAAAACAAATCATGACATTTGCAGGCAAATGGTGGAAGATAGAAAAGATCACCCTCAGTGAGGTATCCCAGAAGCAGAAAGATACACATAGTATATAATAACTTATCAGTGGATATTAGACATATAATATAGGATAAGCATACTAAAATCTGTACACCTAAAGAAGCTAAGCAAGGAGGAGGACCCTGGGTAAGATGATCAATCCTCTCTCAGAAAGGCAAATGGGATGGACATTGGAAGAGGGAGAAAACAGGGAACAAGACAGGAGCCTACCACAGAGGACCTCTGAAAGACTCTACCTAACAGGGTATCAAAGCAGATGCTTAGACTCACAGCCGAACTTTGGGCAGAGTGCAGGGAATCTTATGAAAGAAGGGGGAGATAGAAAGACCTGGAAGGGAAAGGAACTCTACATGGAGAGCAACAGAAGGAAAAAATCTGGGCCCCATGGTCTCTTCAGAGACTGATAATTCAACAATGGATCATGCATGGAAATAACCTAGAACCTCTGTACAGATGTAGCTCATGGCAGCTCAGTGTATAAGTGGGTTCCCTAATAATGGGAACAGAGACTGTCTCTGACATGAACTCAGTGGCTATCTCTTTGATCACCTCCCCCTGATGGGGGAGCAGCCTTACCAGGCCACAGAGGAAGATAATGTAGCCAGTCCTGATGAAACCTGATAGGGTAGGGTCAGAGGGAAGGAGAAGAGGCCCTCTCCTATCAGCAGACTTGGAGAAGGGCATGGGAGAAAATGAAAGAGGGATGGTGGGATTGGGAGGGGATGAGGGAGAGGGTTACAGGTGGGATACAAAGTGAATAAACTGTAATTAATAAAAAAAATAAACATTTAAACAGAATATTACTAACTATCTGCACTGTATGCTTTTCACAATTTTCTAATGATTATAGTTAGTTCTCTGTATTTTGATTAGCACAAATGGAAATATGAAAGATTTATGCAATGGTAAAAATAGTATACTATATAACAGCTTTTTGTAAAACATTTATGTAGAAAGAAGTGATTTTAAATACGCTATAATTAATTTTCAGCCAAGAATTTCACTTTTAAAATAGTACCATTGCGTTGGGCATCTCTTGCCTCTATTTTTGAATGCATTATGCTAAAAAATATTTAGATCAAATCTAATTACCATAAAATATTCTTTTAATTTTCGTATAAACCCTTCCACTCCTCCCATAGATAAAAATAAGGCCCACAATGTCTATATAGTCATTTCTGAGTGATTAGACATGAGATAAGATATCAAATTTCTCTGCCGTGGAATTTGAGTAGTGTGAATATAGTTTAGTATTCTAGATAACTCAGTGGCTTATTTCTTTTAAACCAACTGCCATTTGGTGTAAGAGAGCAACAAACATATATGCCAGAGGTAAATATTTCCCAACTGTGATACATGCAAATGTGGGCACTGTTGTAAAGAAACATGAGCATGTGGTCCACCCACCTCTTTCTGCTATCTCCTCAACCTGAGAATCCTGGCAAGGGCATCTATATTGCTGTCTGCATGATGCTACAGAAGAGCTTCCTGATCCTTCTCTGTCCCTCTGTCTGCCCATTTCAGGCTTTGAATATGCAGGAGAGGGAGACACAAAGTATACATGCTATTTGAAGATAGGTTCCTTCCAATTTTATTTTCCCCGGTACTGATTGCCTCACCTGGACAGTGTGCCATAAAGAATGCTAATTGGAGAAATGGCTCCGTGGTCAAGAACACTGGAAGTTCTTTCAGAAAACCCAGGTTCAATTCTCAGCACCCACATGGTAGCTCACAGCTGTGTGCAACTCCAGTTCCAGTTCCAGGGAATCTGACAACCTCACGCAGACATATTTGCAGGCAAAAACAAACAAACAAACAAATAAACACACCAATACACAAAAATAAACAAATCATTTTTTTAAAAGAATACTAATTCTTTCAAGATCTAATTCTCTTTTTTTTTTTGTCTGCCAGTTAACATAAAGTCTTCCAGTTAACATAAAGTCCCTCATACCTTTAGCTCTTCGTAATAGTTGTATGAACACTCAATGGCAAGGAGCTGTGTATGACCCTGTGACGCTTGAGTTTAAATGACAACTTACCCTGATTGAGACTCAGCTTAAAAGGGATCATCAGTTGTGCAATTGAATCTTGACTGCCTTAATTAATGTGGGAAGGTTCACCCCAGAAGGTAAGACCATCTGGTAACAGCCCAGATAAAAATGGCATCGAAAAGGGAAGATTTTTCCTGGTTAACCTTCCTTCTCACCACCTAGTTAATTCACCTCATAGCTGAGGCTGTTGATTCCTCCACTGATAGCAGAATCGAAATTTCTAGGCTTCCGGTGTGGACCGAGGACCTCTGGCTCTCCGGGAATCCTCCAAGGTTCGTACTAGATCGAGGACACTGAAGGCCCCAGCCTCTGGGACTGAGGAACTATGGGATTCTCAGCTTCTTTGCTGATTCAGCTTTTGCTGGACTACCCTGAATGCTGAGGCATCTAGCCTGAACTGGGTCCTCAGCCTCTCAGGTGTGAAATACCTGTTGTGTGAAATACCTATTTCAATTTCAACACATGGGCTGATATGATAATTTGACAATTTCTCTCTCTGTTTCACACACACACACACACACACACACACACACACACACACACACACAACTATAATTTTTGTTCCTTTAGAGAATCCTAGCCCAAGTGAAATCTGTAACCCTTGCTTCTACCTTTTCCAGTCACCAAAATTCCATCACACTGTAGCCTGGTTTTCACCTCTTAGCATTATGTTTAGCTTTCTTTAAGGGTCCACTGTCCTATTTGCCTTTTAAAAACTGCTTTTTCAAAGGTTTCTTATCTCTTTATTTAACCAATAAAGCACATGTGTGAGTGTATGTTTGTGTGTGAGCGTATGTGCGTGTGTATGCACATACCCATGTGTCCTAAAGGTGTGCCCATGCCTGCAGAGGAATGAAAGGAGTGTCAAATCCCTTGGAGCTGGAGTTATAGGTGGTTGTGAGCTATCCAACAAGGTGCTGGGAATAAAATTTGGATCTTCATGATGACTAGGGTGTTACTCTTAAGTCAGAGCAATCTCTCTAGTCACTTTCCCTATTTCTCTAACAACAGAGCGGTCCTTCCATAAGAACACTATTTTTTTTCTGTGATTTTTCAACTGATGATTGTTTCTCTTTTTATCCTTTCCTCCTCAGTTGCCCATTTGTAAGATATCCTCCCCTTCTTCTGCACACACACACACACACACACACACACACACAATCAGATATTTTAGTTTTATACCAGGACCATCCTGCATTAAAGAGACTAGAACATGGGGGTAAAGGCTCTATGCACAGGAAAGCTTGATGTTTATATGGTCAATGAACTGGCTGAATGGTGTCCTCACCAATGGGGCTGTGAGGTCAGTTTTTAGAGAGCAACATAGTTTGGGCTGTTTAGGGATCTCTGTGAGATCTCCTGAGCCAACCACTGAATGCAACCCAGTCCCCTTACTTTGGTAGCCTTGCCTGGCTACCAAAGGTGGCCTGTTCAGATGTATTCTTCATTGCTAGGAGTCCTCTCTAAGGCCACCCTCATAGATCGCAGGAAACTTCCACTGCATTATGTTCCCACATCCCCCCCCCCAAATACCCCTCTAATATCATCTGTCTCTCCCCACAATCTCTCCCTCCATCCATGCCTCCACCATATCTCTCCCACTCTGGTTCCTACCCACACCTAGTTCACCCTCGAAATCTATACTATTTTCCTTTCCCAGGGAGATCCATGCCCCCAACCCCCACCCTGTAGCTCTCCTTTACCTAACCCCTCTGGGTCTGTGGATTGTAGCTTGATTATCATTAACTTAAAACCACAACCATTGTAATCACCCTCCCTCTGATAACACAAAATCCTCATTCCAACATTAGTCACAAACTTTCTTTGGGCTTTGCAAAGCTGCAGCGTCTCTCTGCAGTATCATGTCAATTACAGCTCATTCGCCCACATTCTGCCACATACGGTGGGCAGTATTCACCCTGCTGATTCCACCTACATGCGTGGTGGATTGCTACATCTGTATCTTCAAAGTGGAGGGTCTCTTTTCCATGGTGTACTCTGCAAATGGTGGAAGAATGGAGGCGAAAGATAATAGGAAATACAAGCATTTGTTTGTTCTCTCAGTTCAAAGTTTCAATCTATACTTTGTTTTTGAAAACTTTACAGGGAAACACCATGTACTAAAGGCAAGCATTCTTTGTATGAAGTGCATGTCTTTGTATCTTTCCTTGCCTTCCCTTTGATCTTCATGGTGCTGAATTTTCTCAGATGAAATTAAAAAAAAATACACACACACACACACACACACACACACACGCATTTTAATCCCTGCCTCAAGCTAGAGTTTTTGAAAGCCTGGAGCAAAGAAAATTAGTTAATATGTGTGAATATCATTCATGGAAACCAGTGGGATAAGCCTGAAACCTCCGAGGTGAAATAAGAAAGGTACAACATTCTACCTCAAAGGAGCCCTTTGCTCTTGATCACTTGTTTAAGAAAACTGATGGTGAATGGATGCTTAATGAGCCACAGGATACCACAGTTTGATTTGGTTTTTCCCTGCTTTTTTTGTTTTTTTTTACATCACCTGGGATTATGTTTTATTACTTTTTGGTTTTCGTCAGTAAGAGTTTCACATGAAATGAACAAATGAGAAATCAGTGTCTTGACTTCCAGCTCCCAAACAAGCGTAGATATTGACAGAGACATTGGTGATGGAGATTTTCATTTTCTGGTGCAGCACAGAAAGTGGTGCTCCACTTCATGAGCTTTCCCACTGCTGCCCTGTGGAAATACTTCCAACGATGACTGTGTTCAATGAAGACGCCACTGGCTCCATGTGGCTACTGAAAACTTCAAATGTGGCAAGTGAAATTAAGAAAGAAAATGTTTGACTTTTTCATTCAAATGAACTGAATGACTACTTTAAGGAACTGAACAGGCCTAAGTCAGTAAGAACAATGACTTCATAGTGTAGGAAAAACCTACAGGGTCGAGGGAGTTGGCCGAGTAGGTAAGAGGACCTGGACTCTTGTGGAGGACATGCTTTCAGTTCCTGGCACTCACATGGCTCTCAAGTGACCATGTACTGGACGTGTTAAGTCCAGTACCGGGGAATTTGACACGAGGAGCTCATGTGATACCCATGCAATAGACGCAGACAAACACTCACACACATAATATAAAACAAATAAACCTAAAAAATTAAAAAGAAACTTCCCAGATGTGATAGACTAGGGGAAGGATGACCTCCCTTATCAGTGGATTGGGTGAGGGGCACAGATGGGGAAGAAGGAGGGAGGGTGGAATTGGGAGGGGAGGAGAAAGGGAGTTACGGGGGGGGATACAAAGTGAATAAACTGTAATTAATAAAATAAAAATAAATTAAAATTAAAAAAGAAAAGAAACTTCCTAAAGCTATTTAATCAAAATCGTTGCTGAGGACAACTGGTTTCTTATTGCCTTGAGCACACACCATGAGCTAAACTTCAACTGAGTTAAAAGAAAATCTTTAATAAAAGGAAGAAAAGGAGATTTTTGACAACCATGAGAAATCTAACCTTCAGGTTAAATAAAAAACATAAACCTGGAAATGATCATCCTGAGTGAGGTATCTCAAAAGCAGAAAGAAACACATGGTATATACTCACCTATATAGACCTATAAAATAGGATAAACATACTGAAATCTATACACCCAAAGAAGATAAACAAGAAAGAGGACCTGGGATAAGATGATCAATCCTCATTTAGATAGAGAAATGGGATGGACATTGACTGTAGGAGAAAACAAGCAACAGAACAGGAGCGAGCTTACCACAGAGGGCCTCAGAAAGACTCTACCTAGCAGTGTATCAAAGCAGATATTAAGACTCACAACCAAATCTTCGGCAGAGCGCAGGGAATCATATGAAAGAAGGGGGAGTTAGTAAGACTTGGCGAGGACAAGAGCTCCACAAAGACCAAATAGGTCAGGGCCCAGGAGTCTTTTATGAGACTGTTTCTCCAACCAAGGACCATGTATGGATATAACCTAGAACCCCTACTCGGATATAGCCCATGGTAGCTCAGTATCCAAGTGGGTACCCTAGTAAGGGGAACAGGGACTATTTCTGTCATAAACTCAATGGCTGGCTCTTCAGCCCTCCCTCCCCGCCCCCTGAGGGAGGAGCAGCCTTGCTAGACCTCAGAAGAGGACATTGCAGCCATTCCTGAAGAGACCTGATAAGCTAGGGTCAGATGGAAGGGGAGGAGGTCCTCCCCTATCAGTGGACTCAGAAAGGGGCAGGGAGGAGATGAGGGAGGGATGGGGAGGGTGGGAGGGATTAAGGGAGGGGCAATGGCTGGGATACATAACCTGTGATCAGTATAAAAATAAATATATTAAAAACAAACAAACAAATAAATAAAACAGATCGGTAAACATTTTTTTTTAAAAATCTGGCTTTATGGAAAAGTAGCATTGCATACTGCTGTTGTTCATACTTTCTGTAAATACAGCTTTTAAAGTTATTTTCTCATAATACTTGCTATTTATTGTATAGATTAAAATTTATAAATTGACCTATAAGAGCTTCCTAAATAATGCTGAGCTGTGTCTACTTCTGAGTGAAAAACTCATGTCTTTGGCCATGTCCTGTAAGATCTTGTAAGGACTTATCTGGCTTCCCTTTAGCCCACATTTCTTCTTTGTTGTTGTTGTTTATGAACTATGCTCACCTTTTAACTTATTTTTTGTTTTTCTTATTTATTCATTGCTACAATATTTTTTTTCTCTTTTATTAGGTTCTTGGCTCTATACCAACAGAATGATGATTCCTTATAAGTGTTAAATGTGTAAACAGGGATTATGCAATTTGTGAGAAAAAAATGCCTTGCAATTTAACTCTACATACACAAAATTATCAGAAGGCTTTCCAATGGCTACATTAGATAATATATATTGCTGTAACATATATTAATAGCATGGTTCCTTTGTATCTCCCTCCCCGGTTTCCTGACTTAATGAACGATTCAGCTGTCTTCAAATCCAATAATAATGAATGAGAAGCTTACCAACCGTAAGCTAGGCTAAGGGAGAGTTTTCCAAAATAAATAATTACCTTTTGGAAACTGTACATAGTAGCACTTGTTGTATATAAAAATTGGCAACATAATTAATTTCAGAACTCTGAAGTTCAGTAAATTCTCTGTGTTATGATTCCCATCTGCTTATCCCACACTACATGAGGGATGGTGGGTTACAGGTGAGGCTGACACCAGGTGAAACACCCTTTTTTACCATTTGCATATCATTGTTGACTTCTGTTGCATGCATATTGTGACTGAAATACGTTAAAATACTGTATAAGCTCCTAAATAGGAAGTCTTAAATTGTGTTAGAATTAATTATTTCTCATCCTGAATCGTTAAAACAGACAGAAAACTAAAGTTCCAGTTGGCTTTTTGAGCTAACAGGTGGTCCACTGAGGAACTCAGAATAAAAAGACTTTTAGGCCTTATCATTTACTATCAGTATATGAAGCCACTACTTAGTCTAAACCTTTTGATTTAAGAGTGTTTTTGTGCTAATCACTTGCCACAGTGTTCAACACATTAAATAAAAATTCTATATGTTAGTAAATAGTAAACATGTTCTCTCTTTAACCGTACAAAGAAAATGTTGGGTAAATAGCTGCGCCAGAGTAGTGGTGCTGAGGGTGACAGTAACCAATGAGGAACCTGAGACAAGTGTGGAGGAGCACAGGGCCCAGAGAAACAAAGAGGACAGCGCAGCACAAGTAGAGAGACAAGGATGCACCAAAGCCTATGAATGTACAAAACATTGCTCAACTTAAACGCTTAGTGGCTGAGAAAGGGCTGGCTTAATGATGGGTCTTTATGATGAAATTCAGAGAGAGAGATAGGCCAGATCATAGTTATCCATGACATTATCTACTAAGAACTTTATCTGCAGGTCATAACAGGTGCCTGAAAGTTAGGAGAGGGAGACAATCAGTGTGAGGTTTTACTTCTTAATTGAACGAACTAGTAAAACAATGCATTTGCTGAGACTTTGGTGTCTGAAAAAGCATGTTGCCTATGGAAATGGGTCAGAACTTAAAGGATAAAGGTACAAATCAATAATAAGAGGCTTTAGATTTTGTTAGGTGCAGGATGAATCAGCAGACCTTACGAGTTCATTTCTATATACTATCAGTAAATGATTGGAAAGTCTGAGCTCAGAGTGGTACTATCTACAGTAGCATGGGAATAAATAAATGGGAAATAAATAGATAAATAGGAATATATAATGCAAGATTTGTAAGACCCTTACATTACCTGATGACTAAGGACATTCAACATTTTTTAAGTGTTTCTCTGCCATTCTATATTCCTCTACAGAGAATTCTCTGTTTAGCTCTGTATCCCATTTTTAAATTGGATTACTTGATTTCTTGCTGTTTAAATTTTTGAGTTCTTTATATATTCTGGATATTAACCCTCTGTCAGATATAGGGTTGGTGAAGATTCTTTCTAAATCTGTAGTCTGTTGTTTTGTTCTGATGACAGTGTCCTTTGCTTTACAGAAGCTTTTCAGTTTCATGAAGTTCTATTTATTGATTGTTGCTCTTAGAGTCCATGCTGTTGGGGTTCGGTTCAGGAAGTTTTCTCCTGTGCCAATGAGTTCAAGGCTCTTCCCCACTTTTTCTTCTAACAGATTTAGTGTGTCTGGTTTTATGTTGAGGTCTTTGATCCACTTGGACTTTAGTTTTGTGCAGCGTGATAAATATGGATATATGTGCATTTTTCTATATGTATACATCCAGTTAGACCAGCACCATTGGTTGAAGATGCTCTCTTTTTTACATTGTATGATTTTGGCTTCTTTGTAAAAAAAGAATCAGTACATGTGTGGATTCATTTCTGGATCTTCTATTTGATTCCATTGATCAACAGTCAGTTTCTATGCCAGTACCATGCAATTTGTATTACTATTGCTCTGTAGTACAGCTTGAGATCAGGGATGGAGATACCTCCAGAAGATCTTTTATTGAAGAGGACTGTTTTATGAATTCTGGGTTTTTCACCTTACACCCATTAGAATGGCTAAGATCAAAAACTCAATTGACAACACATGCTGGAGAGGATGTAGAGAAAGGGGAACCCTCCTCTTCCATTGCTCTTAGGAATGTGAACTTATACAACCTCTTTGGTAATCACTCTGGCATTTTCTCAGAAAATTAAAAATAGTGTTACCTCGATATCTAGCTGTACCACTACTAGGCATATATCCAAAATATGCTCAAGTACATAACAAGGACATTTGTTCAACCATGTTCGTAGCAGCTCTATTTGTATTAAGCAGAATCTGGAAACAACATATATATCCCTCAATGGAGGAATGGTTCTGTTGCTCTCCTTGTGGAGCTCCTGTCCTCTTCCTATCTTACTATTTCCCACATCTTTCATAAGCTGCCATGCACTCTGCCCAACAGTTGGCCATATGTCTCAGCATCTGCTTTGATAGTCTTTAAGGCAGAGCCTTTCAGAGGCCCTCTGTGGCAGGCTCCTGACTTGTTTCCTATTTTCTTCTTCTGATGTCAATCTGGTTTGCCTTTCTGGCTGGGGATTGAGCATTCTAGCCAGAGTCCTCCCTTTTGATTAGTTTCTTTAGGTGTACAGATTTTAGTAGGTTTATCCTATATTATATGTCTATATGAATGAGTATATACCATGTGTGTCTTTCTGCTTCTGGGATAGCTCACTCAGGATGATCCCTTTCAGTTCCCACCATTTATCTGCAAATTTCATGATTTCCTTGTTTTTATTGCTGAGTAATATTCCGTTGTAATATTCCTGGGAAGGCTGCTCCCCCTTCAGGGGTAGCAACAGATCCAAAAAGTCTAGGCACAGAGGTCTTTTCTGAGACTGATACTCCAAGGACCACTCATGGAGATGGCCTGGAACCCCTGCACAGAGGTAGCCTATGGCATTTCAGTACCCAAGTAATGGGGGCAGGGACTGTCTTTGAAAGGAACTGGTTGGTGTGCTCTTTGGTCACTTAAGGTTTTGATCTTAGTTAGCCATTCTAATGGGTGTAAGGTGAAACCTCAGGGTTGTGTTGATTTGCATTTCCCTGATGACTAAGGATGATAAGCATTTCTTTAAGTGTTTCTACATCATTAGATATTCCTCTTTTGAGAATTCTAGGTTTAGCCCTCTACCCTATCTTTAGTTCGATTGCTTGGTTTGTTGGTGTTTAACTTTCTGAGTTCTTTATATATTTTGGATATTAGCTCTTTGACAGATATAGGGTTGGTGAAGATCCTTTCCCAGTTGTTTTGTTCAGTTCACAGTGTCCTTTGCTTTACAAAAAGCTTTTCAGTTTCATGAGGTCCCATTTATGGATTGTTGCTCTTAGAGCATAAACATATTAAAATATATAATCCTAAAGAAGCTAAACGAGGATGATCCTAGGAAGGATGCTTAATCCTCATTCAGAAAAGTAAATAGGATAGACATGGGAAGTAGGAGAAGACAACAGCACAGAAAGCTACCACAGAGGGCATTTGAAAGACTCTATCCAGCAGGGTATTGAAGCAGATGCTGAGTCTCATAGACAAACTTTGGGCAGAATTCTGAGAATGTTATGGAGTAAGGGGGAGATAGAAATTGAGACCTGGGAGGTGGGCAGGAGTTTCACAAGGAGACCAACAGAGTAAAAAAAAAAGCCTGCCTCAGAGCATCCTGCCGAGACTAATTCATCAACCAAGGTCCACGCATGGACATGATCTAGAACCCTACTCAAGTGTAGCCCATGACAACTCAGTCTTCATGTGGTTTCCCTAATAAGGGGACCAGAGGCTGTCTCTGACATGAACTCAATGGCGGGCTCTTTAATCATCTTCCCCTGGGATTGCAACCTTGCCAGGCAACAGAGAAAGAAGATCCAGACAGTCCTGATAAGAACTGATAGGCTAGCGTCAGGTGATTGAGGAGGAGTAAGTTCCCTATGAGCAGAATAGGGGAGGAACATGGAGGGGGGAAGAGAGAAAGGGTGGGAACTGGTGGGGATTACAAAGGGGGCTACAGCTGGAATACAAAGTAAATAAATAGTAATTATTAATAAGAATTGTAATAATAATAATAAAAAACTTAAACACACACATCCCTAAAGTGCCAGACTTATCAATCTAAAGATCTGCAACTCAGTTAATTAACGGGAATTTGAAAATTGAAATAAAATTTTGTCCTGTTTTAGAAAATATATTAACTGGAGTGACCAGAATCTGGAGCAATGAAGACTCTCAGGGACTGCCGTGGGGAGTGTGAGCTGATCGAAATGTTGCTGAAAAATATCAATACTATTGAAGTTGGAGATATACTCATCTCATAATCTAGGTGCTCCAGGCACAAACACATGTTTAATTAAATAATATGCCTACAAACGTGTGCCAAAAGACAGGTAGAAGAAATTTCACAATAATATCTTGGAAAAGCTTCAAAACTATAAACTACAGATACAATGTAAATAGAGCAAGTAAGAAAAATCAACATACAGAGTGGGATAATATGTCAATGATGATAAGTACATTAGTGTTACATGAGACCACTGTAAATGATTTCCAAAAATAATCTTTTCCACATACAAACACACACAAACAAACAAAACCCCCTCTCTCTATTCCATAGGATACTTGAATAGTATATCTCACTAGAAATTAAGAGCAAGTGAGAGGGGACAAAGTAGGTGTATCTTGGGCTCTGTAACATTCCCTCTTCTGTGGAAAGTTAATGAGTTTTTTTAAATATTTGTTTCACTGCAACTTTTCTTTGCTGTAAGCCCATCTTAACTAACTAATAAGAAACCATTTAAATGGGGTGATGGATTACTCCAATTTAGAGTTTCAGAGATTTGAGTCCATAGCCTTTGCTCCTGTTGATTCTGGGCTTGTGGGGAGTCACAATACCAAGAGGGCTGAACCATATCTGGATGAACCAGTTTCTGTTAACAGAGACAGAAACGAGGCAAAGGAAGGCAGCAGGGACCAGTGTGACCCTCACAGCCTGCCTCCTTGACTCACTCTTTCCAGCTGGACCCAACTTTTTAAACATTTCACCCACAACCAACTTTTAAAACAGCACCACCAATAGGAACCATGTGTTCAAAACATGAAGGAAAATTTATATTAAGCCATAACAGGACTTACAGCTTTTCATCATTGGGGAGAAAATTCCACTTGGAAGTCTTAGAAGTCTTCATGGCAGCCTGTAGTACTTAACCACAACAATAAAATGCAGCACATAAACATTTTAGAACTATGTGGAATAAATGTTTACCCAGCTTTAGGATCTTCAGATGTATTGTTGACCTTTTACACTCAGCTTTGTTAGGCTCGGGATTATCACTTTATTCAACAAATATGCAAAATTGCTTTATTTCCTTGACTACGCGAAGATGCAAATGTTACTCGATATAGTTACACAATATTACAGATGTATATGTCCAGCAATATGTTTTAACATTTTTATATAGTTTATCACTTAATCTTAAAATATTTATTATTTCATTTTATGTATATGAGTGTTTTTCTGCATGTATATATGTGCACTATGTACAGGCCTGGTACCCTCAGTGGTCAGAAGATGTTATCAGATTTTTTGGAACTGGAATTACTGGTGGTTGTGAGCTGTCATGTTGCTTCTGGGTACTGAACTCCAGTCCTTTGCAGGAGCAGCAAGTGCTCTTAACCACTGAGCAATTTCTCCATTCTTCACAACAAAACACTTCTTGATTAAAAAAGAGGATAAGTCAGTAATGTAAATGGTAGTTTTTTCTGCTATTAGAGGAATATATAAGTATAAAAACAATGTGAGGTAGAAGGCCTTGTTTAATGAAATATTGGCTGTACTTTATGTGAAATTTCAAACCCTCTGGTGGTTAAGAAGAAACATATGTAGGATATCAAAAATAAACTCTTCTTATCGATAGTCAAGACCATCGTTCTTATGTCGAGCCTTTGCTTGGGGAATTGCCTAGTTAATTGTGCCTTTACCTCTATATTTCTTAAGAGCTCTTATTGAACATTAAGTCAACAAAATGAGGTTTTTAACCAACTTACAGAGATAAAGTTGGAGTGGAAAGTTAGCTCCATAGAGTGTCTAAATATATGTATTATTTGAAGGTCTTAGATGTCACAGTGACTGATGACTACATTCTTGACTGAACATGTATAGAAGAGCATGCACTATCACCCTGTGAAATGACAGCATACGAAATAGGCATAAGATCGTGACTCAGCGCAAATGCCATACTCTGAAGGTACCTAACTAATGTTTCACCTTCACTTTTTCATTTCTGCTCAGAAAATATAGACTGAACAATTCCAGAAAAAATATTTCTGCATTTTAATTAACTTCTTTATAATATTTTATTATGGCTATTTTCTTGCATTATTGGCTATTGGTATTAACTTCTCACTTTGTCTAATTAATAAATCAAATATCATTATAGATATGAATATGTGTATTCAAGTGTAATAAGAAAGTATGTAGCCACAGTTTCAGACCTCCTATGGGTAGTCTAAGCTTCATTCTTTGGTGTGAAGGGACCACTACACAACCATCTGAAAGACTATGTACTGAAGCCAGGACACATTCCTGTGAGTGCATGCTTGTGGAGGTAGTGGCTCTTTGAGGTAAATTTTTATTTGTATCAATTTTTAAAACCAGAGAATTTGATAATGAAAAAAAGTGAGTTCCTAAATTCCACAGAGAGCAAGGAGGGGTACACTGGAGAGATGGGAGGGAGGACAGGGAAGGGAAAAATGATGTAATTATATATAGCAGTACCCCAAACAAAAGAAAAATTAAATTTTAGATATTTAATTTTTAGGAGTTGCTCTATTGATATGTACATCATGGGTCATAAACTTACCACTGTGAAGTGGATTATTCACTGGTTTTTAATATTTTTTGCAATCATCATAGATACCTAATTTAGAAGAGTTTTTATCACTAAAGAAACAATATACCTATTACCAGTGCATTCTATATTTTTATAACTGTAGTTCGGTAAAAGAACTAATTTCACTAGACTTCTATTTTGTCTTTACAGATTTCTATATTTAGGCAGTTTTGAACAAAGTATATCAAATAAGATTAGTCCTTTTTGGCAGATATTATTTAACCTTGCATCGTGTTTGAAGGCTTATCCATACTGTAATATATATTCATGCTTTATTTTTTTCATTACAGAAATGCCAAATTTTATTACTCATCTTTATGTTGATGTCTGCATGGATAATGTTATTAGCATTTATGTTAAATTTTTTGTTTTATTTTATAGTGCTTTGTATATGTGTGGGTTACTATACACACATGCCAGAGCATATATATACAGGCAGGTCAGAGGACAACTTTAGAGTAGTTTCTCTCCATCTATCGTGTGCATGCAGAAGAGCAAAATCACAAGTCGGATGCCAGCAAGCACTTTTACTCATGAAAAAGAAAAGTCTCACAGGCTCAAGTGTTTGCATTTTTACCCTTCTAATGGATGCTATGGTAACTCTGTATTGGAAAAGAATTTTATGTCATTGGTATCAGGGGTATATGAAAAAAAAATCTTTGCTATTTTCATTAAAGTTTCCATCTCCTTTAATAGGATGCTTTGAAGCCCAAGTAGTGACTAGTACTTTAACAAGGACACATGAATCCTGAGTCTTTATGGCTAAAGAATCTGAAAATCTGAAGCTTGGACATTCTAAATGCTGCGCAGTGATGGAACCCTAGAATGAGGGAGGTGGTTGGTGGTTTCCTAAGCTTTGTTTACTTCATCTCTTTGGTTTCTAAACAGGTTTGGGTCATAGCCTAAGAAGTTGCACTGAATTTAAGGAGCTACCAACAGAAGAAGGCTATTGCCAAGAGTTAGAGATGCCTGTTCAAGATATGTCAAAAGTGTTATCTGTAAAAACAAAAGAAAGAAAACATATCAAGAAGCAATAATGTAATTCGGGATCTCCCAAATCCAACATTTGTAACACCCAGCACATGACTCAAAATTACTGTGTATAAACAAAATCCAAGTATCTCTTTCTAAAAATTCATTTTCTTGGTGCTTGAGAGATGGCTCCGTGGTTAAAAGCACTGGTTGCTTTTTACAGAGAACTCGAATTTGAGTCCCAGCGACTACATTGTAGTTCACAACAATCTGTAACTCCAGTTTCAGGGGATACGATGCCTTATGCTGGTTTCTACATGCACCAAGCACATATGTGATATACTGACATACAAACAGGTAAACACACCATCAAAATTATAAATTAAAAATGAAAAAACTCTGGTCACACGGAACCCCAAATACATATTTAGAAAATCACAACTTAAAGCAAAAGGAAGATAAGTCATAGACACCCTTGAAATGAAGGCAATGTTCCAGCAGACAACAAGGATTTAAAGTGATTCTGCTAGTTATAATTAACTAAGTAAAAATCAAAGATGTTCATAAAAGTAAAAGTTTCTCAAATAAAAATTGTAGTGAGGAAATCATGAAATTCGTAGGCAAATGGTGGGACCTGGAAACTATCATCCTGATTAAGGTATCCCAAAAGCAGAAAGAAACACATGGTATATACTCACTTACATAGACCTATAGGATAGGATGGACATGCTGAAATCTACACACCTAAAGAAGATAAACAAGAAGGAGGACTCAGGGTGGGATGATCAATCATCACTTAGAAGGACAAATGGGATGGATATTGGATGTAGGAGAAAACAAGCAGCAGTACAGGAGCCTACCACAGAGTGCCTCTGAAAGACTCTACCTAGCAATGTATCAAAGCAAATATTAAGACTAACAACCAAGCCTTTGGCAGCGTGCAAGGAATCATGTGAAAGAAGGGGGAGTTAGTAAGATTTGGCAAGGACAAGAGCTCCACAAAGACGAAATAGATCAGGGCACAGGGGTTTTTTATGAGACTGTTTATCCAACAAAGGACCATGTAAGGATATAACCTAGAACCCCTGCTCCGATGTGGCCCATGGTAGCTCAGTATCCAAGTGGGTACCCTAGTAAGGGGAATAGGACTATTTCTGTCATGACCTCAATGGCTAGCTCTTCGACCCTTCTTTCCACCCCCGCCTCCCCCCGCCTGAGGGCTGAGCAGCTTAGCTAGATCCCAGAGGAGGACATTGCAGCCAGCCCTGAAGAGATATGATAAGCTAAGGTCAGATGGAAGGGGAGGAGGTCCTCCCCTATCAGGGGACGTGGAGGGGGGCAGGGAGGAGATGAGGGAGGGATGGGGAGAGTGGGAGGGAATGAGAGAGGGGGCTATGGCTGGGATACAAAGTACATAACCTATGATTAATATAAAAATAAATAAATTACTTAAAAATTTTAGACCGAAAGAAAATTCACTCTCTAAAATTAAAACGTTCTCTGAATAGACATGTTTGCTAAAAGCACAAGCAAGATGGGAGAGTGAATTGATTTGGGGAAATACAATGGACATTCTCCAAGGGGTGAAACTTGGAAAATTTGAAAAAAATCTTCACAATTTGAAAAAAAGGGGTAAGTGAATAGCTTAAAAAAGCTATTTCTAAAGTTTGCAAAGCACAGCACAGGCAAAAGGGCCAGGAAGCTAATGATATATTTTTCTTCATTTAATGTGTGTGTGTGAGAGAAAGAGAGATTGACTGAGTGAGAGTGAGTATGTGTGCATGTGTGTGAGTTTATGTGTATATACATGTACGTGTGTATGTGTGTGAGTGTGTGTATGTCTGTGTATGTCAGTGTATGTGTGAGAGTGAGTGTGTATATGAATGCAGCTCCTGTAGGATATTTCATTTTTTAAAGTGCTGTTTTTCAAAAGAGAAGAAGATGGAGACATACTTTAAATTTTGATTTTTAATTTTTTACAGTTTATTCACTTTTGTATCCCAGACTCTATGCAGCAGGGTATTGAAGCAGATGCTGAGACTCATAGCCAAACTTTGGGCAGAGCTCAGGGATCTTATGAAAGAACGGGGAGATAATAAGACCTAGAGGGATCAGGAACTCCACATGGAAAGCAACAGAACCAAAAAGTCTGGGCCCAGGGGTCTTTTCTTAGACTGATACTCCAACCATGATTGGCGATAACGTGGAACCCCTGCTCAGATGTAGCCCATGGCATCTCAGTCTCCAAGTGGGTTCCCTTGTAAGGGGAACAGGGACTGTCTCTGACATGAACTCAGTAGCTAGCTCTTTGATTCTTTGATCACCTCCCCCTGAGTCGGGAGATGGGAGATCAGCCTTACCAGGCCGTAGAGGAAGATTATGTAGCTTGACCATGCCAAAAAACTGTTGAATGTGTATTCTCTTTGAAAATGGTGATGCTTTCAGCAGGTCTAACTGCAGTATGGACTAATGAATGCCCTCAATAAATGTTTGAAATGTCTGTGTAGTTTATTTTAATAATAGGTAATAAAAAGTGAGGCTAGCTGTCCCATGAGCCAGCTAAGAAAAAAGTCACCCTATATGCAGTTTAATTTTTTTCTCAGTCACTTTTTAAGTTGATAATCCAACACCTCTTCAGATGTCATAACTCAGATAAAACTGACCTTCAACCTAGAATTCTTCGAAAAGTCTGATCCCCCTTCTCTCATCAGCCATTAACTGCCTCTAGCTTCTCATTTAAGGTGGAACCTTGTGATATATTTCCCATCCACGTTAGCTTCAACCTGTGGTGTCAATATGACCTTGTTCAGGTGACTGTACTATCAAGATTACATGGACGCAGCCTCCATGTAACTTATAGAAGATAATTATCTCACAATAGATGTCTTGGTTCTCTGGCATTTTCAGTCTTTCTCCTCCTTCCTCTTCTGTGATGTTCCCTGAGCCTTAGGTATAAGGATTGTGTTATAGTGTATTATTTCGAGTTGGGAACACCACCATCTATTGTCCTCCTCTTTTTAATTTTTTAATTTTTGGTCTTTAAAATTTTTATGGGTTAGGTGTTTTATCTGCATGTGTGTTGTGTCTATGAACTACATGTGTTCTGTGCCCAAGGAGGCCAGAAGATGGCATGAAATCCCCTGGGATTGAATTTATAGATGGCTGTATGCTCATGTGGGGTGCTGAGTGGGCTACAACCAGGATACAAAGTGTATAATCCACTTGTAGCCCTCTCCCTCATGTCCTACAGGTCCCCTCTCCAAGTTCACTGATAGGGGAGGTCTACCTCCCCTTCTATCTGACCCTAGTCTATCAGGTCTCATCAGGACTGACTGCATTGTCTTTCTCTGTAGCCTGGTAAGGCTATACCCCCCAGGAGGAGGTGAGCAGAGAGCTGACCACTAAGTTCATGGCAGAGACAGCTCCTGGCCCCCTTACTAGGGACCCCACTTGAAAACTGAGAGGCCATTGGGCTACATCTGAGCAGGGGTTTTAGGTGCATGCATGGTCTTGGTTGGGGTATCAGTCTCTACAGGGCCCGCTGGGCCCAGTTTTTTGTACTCTGTTGATCTCCTTGTGGAGCTCCTGTCCCTCCAGGTCTTTCTATCTCCCCCATCTTTTATAAGATTCCCTGCACTCTGCTCAAAGTTTGGCTATGAGTCTTAGCCTCTGCTTCAATACCCTGATCAGTAGAGTCTTTCAGAGGCCCCTTGTGGTAGGCTCCTGTCCTGTTCCCTGTCTTCTCCCACTGCTGGTGTCTATCCCTCTTGCCCTTCTGAGTGAGGCTTGAGCATCTACCTAGGTTCTTCCTTCTTGTTTAGCTTATTTAGGAGAATAGATTTTAGTATGTTTGGGCTAGGATCAGATACCAAGGGAGGAGGGCTTTCCCTGTCAGTGGACTAGAGGAGAGGGGTGGGGTGGAGAAGAAGAGGGAGGGAGGGTGGGACTGGAAGGAGATAAGGGAGGGGGCCACAGCTAGGATACAAAGTGAATAAATTGTAATATATAATAAATAAACAAAAAATCCGATAAAAAGAAAACAGGACACAATTGTGCATATTATGTCAATGTCTGCCCCACAAGTTGATAATAGATCTGAAAGAAAGAAGAGATAGGCTTTGTCTTTATGTTGGTAGTTTCTAGGGCACTGTCTGGTTTATGGGTGTCTTTACAAGTTTCTTCATATAAGTTTGTAAATAAATTCTACATATACAAAAAAAAATGTCTTCCTTAAGTGAGAGAGAAAGAAAGGAAGGTTGGGTTGTTGAATGAGGGGGGAGTTGTGGAGAATCTGGGAGAAGATGAGGGAGGAACTGAAATCAGAGTATATTTAATAAAAAAAAATAAAGTAAAACATAAATTTCCCTTACAAAAATGTGCAAAAATATACTTCACTGATATACCTTTCCTGTATGAAGTAGTGGTGTACTGCTCTATTTATAGGATGATATTCTTCGTCTTTAGTTTCTATGGATTGTTCTTGGCGGAACCCATTATACTATTTATGTGCAGCTCTGAGTGGAGTATCACAGCATGCAGTGATTCTTGGGACAACATTCTGGATGTGTTGGTTAGTGTTCAAAATCTGATGAGACTGACAGTTGAATCAGGAAACTCTTCAGAAGGTGTGGATTCCATCCAATCCAATATAGACCTGGATTGCCCCAGATACTGAAAACTGGGAGGTTTTGAGGGCTGACAGGCAAGGCACTTGTTCTTTTTCTACCCTTGAACTGAGACTTACACAATCAGTTTCCTGGTTTTTCTGATTTTGAGTTATTGATAGAAACTGTACCAACATCTGTCCTTGATCTCTAGTTACCAACTGAAGACCTTAATATGGATGCTTCAGACTCCATAACCCTGTGAATCAATCTCTTGTAATGATTATGATTGATAATTCTATGCTATTGTGTCTTTTTTCTTCAAATCTATCATCTATGAATCCACTATTATCTATATTACAACCATTTCTTATTTTAAGTTTTAAAAAGGAAAAAATTGTACTTGCATTCTTGTCTTTACATGGTGCCTAAAACATAGTGTACCCTGAATAGTGTGTTAAAAATGAACAAGACGGTAGTGTAGTAATTTTAAACTGTACATTCTTCTCTGAATACACTCAGAATTTTCATCATTTTATGTATACTAGTTTTAATTGTACCATGAACTAATAAAATTTAGGTAGACATTACTGTTATTTTTGCCCTAGCAAACCCTCCAGTCGATATATGTAAGAGTCAGCTTGTTTCTCTCTGTCATTTCAGTTCATAATTTTTTGAGAAAAATGGAATTTTTGTTTCATGGCATTCGTGATGAAAGAAGACATTTGGATGGAGCTGTGTTTTTCTCTCATTGGTTTGCTACAAAAGCCACCAGGGGACAGGTGTGAAGGCAATAAAAGACCATCAGCATGGAAAGGATTTTCTCCTTCCATTCGATCTAGCTGCTGCTTGTTCAGAGTGAGACATTCGTCTTCCTATGACAATCAGGAGGCTATTGGTAAGCAATTATAAGGACTGAGGAGACTCTGATTATAACAAAAACAGGTAGATACCTTTCACAGTTGCATTTACTGCCCGAGACATAATTAACTGAAAGTTAGCAAATGTTTTGACATGTAGATAATCTTCAATACATCTCCTTTGTTGGAATATGTATACTAAGTGGAAAATTTTAAAGTCGGTCAAGAACGGCAATTTTTTTCTGCCTTATCTCTTATTCTTTCTGAAAAAATCCAAACAACAGTTAAAGCCAAATGTCTAGGTTTTGTACCCATCAATAGAAACACAAACAAGAAATAGAAAGAACACAGAGACCATTATTGATCCTCTTTACACAAAAGGAGTTGTTTTTTCTTTGGTATTGGCTTTTAGAAATGCCCCCCCCCCATACATACACTTTCAATAAAGAAACTAACAATTCATTGTGTGTGAGCTGGAGCTGCAAGGAACTATTGAAAAAGAACTTAAAAGAAAAAAAAAGCATTCTACCAGAGAGTAACACATTTCAAGTCAGACTTATCTACTCTCTTGGATTTAGGCACATGCATCTTTCACTTTGTGTTCAATGAATGCAATTGAATGCAAGCTTGCAATGACAGTGCCTTGCACACACTATATTACTAAAATCCTTTTCTTCCCTATAGAAACCTTCTGCTGTTCCAATCCTTTTATTGTCTGCATTGTTGCACCGCAAACACCTAGTTTAAACTGACACACAATGGCATTTTTGAAAGCCTCTGGAGGGCTATTCATTTGAGTGCATGTTATAGCAGAGGAACAACCTGGCTCCGACTCTATAAGCATGCTCTACCATATAAACAATGGCATTCATAGTCATCTCAAAACTGATATGTGTGATTTCAAATATTAAACTAAATATGTAAGAAATAGAATTCTTTTGTTCCAAATGTCAACTTCACTTCACACATATATATTTGTTGTATTTTATAAAAGATACATCTAATAAAAACAGTCAAAGCATACATTTCTAAAAAGCTTAACATCTACAACTAGTATTTTCTTTTATTATACACTTCAATGAGGACAGTTTATGTCCATCTTTCTTCAGTTAATACAGAAGAAAGACAGGCAGGTAGAATATCACCATCATTTCACTTACCTTTTGTTTGGCTTTGATATATTTTTTCGTTATATCCTATTGTAAGAGTGTGCATAATTTTCTTAACTATTATAGCTATCACATTTTGCTCAGTATAATTCATACTGTAATGAACTGTTATATATGAAATTTTCTTTTTACATTTAAGTAATACAAACTCTTTGCAATATAGCACTCTTCTGGACTTTTATTCTAACTGAGTTGAATCTTAATTTAGTTACTTAATTTTGGAAATGGTAACATTAAGGATATGGCTTAGTGGTTAAGAGTACTTCCTACTCTCTCAGAAGACTCTGCTTCAGTTCCCAACTCACACATGGTAGCTCAGAAACCATGTGTAACTCCAGATCCAGGGGATCCGATGCCCTCTTCTGGCCTCCATGGATACCAGGCATGCACACGGTGCACATATATTTACATGCAGGCAAAGCATTCATACAAATGCAAAAAAAAAAAAACAAACACAAAAGCATTAAATATATGGGACAAAATTATGCATAATTGTAATGAGAAAGAGATAGATATGCTATTAGAACCTTAGTAACATTCTATCAGAAATAGATGCCTCCACCTAGTGGAAAATCAGTCAGGACAGAGTTGAACTGAACATCCTTTATCTCACGTTTACTGACCCTTTTGGCAACAGAAGAACACTAGACACAATCCAGGACACAAAGAAAAACATTGTAACAATTAAAAAAGACTAGTAATCTTGCATTTTTCCCTCAAGGCACAGTGGAAATCAATTAAAATAATTAAGTTAGAAACCTGTATCAGAAAGATATAGAAAGAAAATCCTTAACATAGGGACATTAGACATGTTTCTACACAGAAAATGAACCAAAGAAGACTAAAGGGGAAGACTTGAAAATATTTTGAACTAAAGACAAATGAATCTACAATTGTGATATGTGTGGGGTTTAGTGAAAGCAGCCTTTAAAGAGCATTTTGGAGTATTCAGTGCAGACATCAGAAAGAAGAAATATCTAAAATGTCTAATACAAGATGTTACTGTAAAAAGGTGAAATTTAAAACAAGAAATCAACAGGGAATTTCAGCATAATTAAAAAGAGCAATAAGTGATTAACCAAGCTAATTTTTTTAAAAAGAGAAAGGGTATAAATATTAATATATAGAATGAAAGAACACTGTAAACTGCACAGATGGTAAAAGAATAATAAAGGTGTAATATTAACAATTCCCAGTCTACTGGTTTGGTAACCCAGATAAAATGGAGCAATTATTAGAAAGGTACCATCTGTCAATGTTCACACAAGAAGAAATAGGCCGTTTATATTTATTAAAGAAATTAAGCCAGTAATTGATAAATTTCCAGAAAAAAAAACCAGGTTCAGAATAATTTGCTGGTGAAATCTTCCAAATATTTAAGGAAGAAACTTTCCACTTATCTGCCAAACATAACAGAAGAGAGAAGCAGAAGAAATTCTTTGAAATTTATTCTACTTCCTTACACCAGTACTAAAACATGCAAGAAAATATTGTCTAATATCTGTCATGAGCAAAGACACATGAAACTTCTTGCAGAAGACTTAGGTTGTATCTCCATCTCCCACATAGCGCCTCACAACCATCTGTAAGTACAGCTCCAGGGCATCTGATGCTCTTCTATGACCATGGGGGCACCAAGCATGTATGTGATATACTCACATGCATTCTGTCAAAACACCCACACACATTTTTTTTTAAAAAATTAAATGGGAACATCACAAGTATAAGGTTAATATATAGAAGTGAGTGACTTCAGTATGCCATAGCCATGAGCAAGTGGAATTTAAAAGTAAAATAAAATTGCGATTTCTATCAGCTCTCCAAAAGTGAAATGTGTACGTACAAATCCATGAATATTTATATAAAAATTATATGAGAAAAAGAAACTATGTTAAAAGCTATGTAAGGAACAATTACTCAAATTAATATGCTTTGTCAAGCCATCAGTTCTTTCCAAGTTGTAGCTCAAGTGCAACTTCTGTCACAACTCTAGCCAATTGTTTTGTGAGCAATAGGTCTCTGACCAAATTGGTTTGCAAGAGGAGTCAGAAGATCCCAAACAGTGAACTTTATGTTGAAAGAGATTAGAGATGGAGAACTGATACTAACTTGCTTAAAGGCCTGTAGCATAGTTAGCTACAGGAATGGAGGCAATGTGGCTTCCGTTGAAAGGCAAATATGTCAACATAACTAATTAGAGAACTGAGAACCATACTATATAAACACAGTCAGATGGTCTTTAACACAGAAGCAAAAGCAATGTAGATAAACAAAGTTAGTCATTTAAACAAATGGTTCCAGCCATCAATTTGCAGAAAAGGAAACCCAGGAATAAACTATATATCATAATATTAATCAACTTGCATTGTAGCCCTAAATGAAAATGGAAAACTGTTATTGTTCCAGGAGATAACATAACAGGAAACATTCATGACTTTCATTGTTTCCAGAGTTTTAAGATCTAAAATAAGAAGCATGAACCATGAGAGATGGAGTTCATAAAAAAAAAAATGAAAGGTTTAGTGAGTGAAAAGCAACAGAAGTTGCTGGGAAGATGGTTCAGGGCAAGAGGATTGCTGCTTAAGCATGAGTACATTATTCTGATGCCCACCATTCATGTAAGAACCCAGGCATGGCAATACAGCATTGTAATCTCTACATGGAAGGTATAGATAGGAAGATTTCAGGGGTTCTCTGACCAGGCAGTGTAACTGATCACTGAGCCCCACATTCAGTTGGAGACTGTATAAGAATAAGGTGGAGAACAATAGAAGAAGGTAGCTGATACTGTCTTTTGATGTCCAGATTCTCAGGTGTTCACATGTGCATGCACACACACACACACATACATGCACATACACACACATGAATCTGCCAAACATCCATACAAAACTGCATAGTGAGACAGACAGAAAGAAAGAGAGAGAACACAAGTGAACAATAGAGAAAATGGGGAAGTGTTAAAAGAAAAGTTAAAAACGCAGAGAAAATGTCTGTAAAATCTATTTGATAAATGACTATTGTCCAGAAATGCATACAAAAATATGGGTGAAAGACTACATGACAGCCACGAAAAGCCTAAACAATGAAGATGATAGGAAACACAAGTTCTTTCCAGGGTTTAGTGATGAAGAGGCAGAAAACAAAGGAATGGTAGGGTAGTGAACAATCCATTTGTCAAAATCTATAGAATTAATAGCCCCAATTCTAATATACAGAGCTGATGGCATGTGAAGAATTACCAAAGCATGTTCATTGATATTAACAAATATGTCTCTTTGATTAGAGATGCTGAAGATGTGTGCATGTAGGAGCGAACTGCATAGATGAGAACTCTGTACTTTATGCTTACTTTTATTGTGAAACTAAACTCAGTCTAAGAAATCAAATTTATTTACTATAAAAGAAATTGAAATTATAATGCTTACCTAGCTATGCAAGTGATTGAGAGCAATAGAATTTGTGAGACTGAAGTTAAATTATTAGTGTTTAATAAAAAATTATTACAGTATTATAGATTATAATTTAGAAATAAAGAGAAACTCCATCACAAAAAAAAGAAAAAAAAAGAAAATACTAATGCAACTTCTTAAGAATTACCTAAAGCAGTTTGTTTTGAGACAAGGTTTTCCTGTGCACCCCTGGTGAACCTGGAACTTGTTATGTGTACCAGGCTGGCCTTGGACTTACAGAGATCTGTCTGCCTCTACCTCTCTAAAGCTGGTGAATTTGAAAGAGAAAAAGGAGGGAAGGTTTGGAGGTGGGAAGAGAAGTGGGAAATGATGTAAGATTATCTGAAAAACTCAAAAAAAGAAAGAGAGAGATAAAGAAAGAGAAAGAAAGAGAGAAAGAAAGAAAGAAAGAAAGAAAGAAAGAAAGAAAGAAAGAAAGAAAGAAAGAAAGAAAGAAAAACGAGAGAGAAAGTACTTAAGATAGGTGGGCAAGAGGGCTTCTGGGTAAACGCATGACTGACTGTTGTATAGCAGTGTACTGTAAGCTTGAAACATTCCATCCTGGAATGAAACTCCTTAAAACAGGAAGTAAACAGCTAATGATAGCTTCAGGAAGTCCCCCAAACTGAGCAGATTCACTGGGAGGTTTCTCCATCCCAAGAGAATATAAAAAATGGAGACTAGTGACAATCACTCTCAGACAAGCCAAGCTGCAAAGAAGATTCTCAGATAAGTCTAACTGACTAAAAGAAGCAGAGACTAGCAGAACTGTCATCAAGAAACAAAAACAGATGAGCTGCCTGGAAGACACTCACACTAAGTCAATCACCCACGCCTGAAAAGGATATTCTCCAGCCTGTCTGCAAGCTGTACAGTATACTTGATATTTCAAGCTTCGGTGATCTGTAAGCCATGTTGGAGTGGGTGTTGGTAATGTGTCTGTCTTTGGGTCATTTCTATTCCGGCAAGTTAACTCTCACCTATGTCCCCATAAATAGCCCCAATAACACTCATTCACCAGGTCTTACTTTCATTTTATGCATGTTGGTTTGTCATAAGTTACCTAGCTGGGCTTGTAGCTGTATGTATTTTGTGTCTCCCCAGACTAAATCTGTCACACAACTAAGCCTATGAGTTGAGTTTGATTCTAGTAATCCACATGATGGAAGGAAAGAACTGACTCATGCTAGTTGTATCCTTTGATCTCCACACCCATATAGTGACATACTCTACCACTGACCTAAATAAATGTAAACAAAAGAAAAGGAGTTATCTAAACTCTGAGTTCTGTATGTGCCAGTAGAAGTTATCAAATTGTTCTAGACAAGAAATAAAATAAGATTTTAATGAAATATTTTTTTACTTTTGGTGAAATTGATACTTTCTTTTTTTTGATGTCTTGAAAATATGTATTGTTTTTTATTTTTTAACATTTTTATTTTATTTTATATTAATCACAGGTTATGTACTTTATATCCTAGCCATAGCCCCCTCTGTCATTCCCTCCCTATCCCTCCCATCCCTCCCTCATCTCCTCCCTGCCCCTTTCCAAGTCCACTGATAGGGAAGGTCCTCCTTCCCTTCCATCTAACTCGAGCTTATCAGGTCTCTTCAGGAATGGCAGCAATGTCTTCTTCTGTGGCATAGGAAGGCTGCTCCTCCCTCAGGGGGCGGGAGGGGGTATAGCAGAGCCAGCCATTGAGTTCATGTCTGAAATAGTTTCTGTTCCCCTTACTAGTGTACCCACTTGGATATTGAGCTACCATTTGCTACATTCAAGCAGGGGTTCTAGGTTATATCCTTAAATGGTCCTTGGTTGGAGAAACAATCTCATAAAAGAACCCTGTGCCCTGATCTATTTCATCTTTGTGGAGCTCTTGACCTCACCAAGTCTTACTAACTCCCCCTTCTTTCATATGATTCCCTGCACTCTGGCGGTGGCTTGGTTGTGAGTCTTAATATCTGCTTTGATACATTGTTAGTTAGGGTCTTTCAGAGGTCCTCTGTGGTAGGCTCCTGTCCTGTTGCTTGTTTTCTCCTACATTCAATGTCCACCTGGTTTGTCCATCTAAGCAAGGATTGATCATCCCACCCTGGGTCCTCCTTCTTGCTTATCTTCCCTAGGTGTATAGATTTCAGCATGTCCATCCTATCTTATAGGTCTATATAAGTAGGTATATACCATGTGTTTCTTTCTGCTTTTGGAATACCTCACTCAGGATGATCAGTTCCAGGTCCCACGATTTGCCTGTGAATTTCATGATTTCCTCATTTTTAATTGCTGAGTAGTATTCCATTGTGTAAAAGTACCATAGTTTCTGTATCCATTCTTCAACGAGGTACATCTGGGTTGTTTCCCGGTTCTGGCTATTACTAATAAAGCTGCTACGACCATGGTTTGGTTGAGCAAATGTCCTTGATACTTTTCATTTGAAAAAAAAAACACTAGTAGAAAAAGATTTCAATGAAACAGTTCACTGAACTTTAAATTTTGTTTTTAGACCTCCCTTGGGCAGCAATTTCAGAAATCTGATATCCATGTTTTTTCTTAAACATATATAGAAGCTGAAGATCTGTAGCAAGCTCTAGTCAGTATTTCAGACAGCTGAAAGGTTATAGCCTTATCCCTAAGGTAGATGTCTTCTAAAATCATGTCTGATTTTCCTGCTTTCTCTGGTCTGAAATGTGATTGGTTTCCAAACTGAAAATAAAGACATATATAGACATGAGATTGCATCCAGGAACCCCTATAGATACCAAAGTTACGGATGTTGAGTCTCATATAAAATAGTCTAGTTTCACGAATAACCTAAGCACATATTTCCAAAGGCTGTAGCCATCTGAGGCTGATTTACGTCATGAGTATGATGCAAATGCTATATAAATAGTTATGTTGAATCATTTAGGGAATAAGGACAGGATAAAACATTTGTACATGTTCTACACAGATGTAAGTTTCTTTGCTGTTTTTAAAGACACTTTCATTCATTGTTTGTTGACTCTGAGGATTTAACACTCACAGGTAAAACAGTGTACTGTGAGTTTTGCATCTCTGAGACTAGGCCAAATAGAGATAATGTCTTTATTTGAAGAATTAATGTTTTATTTGAAGAATTAATATCCATGCATTATTAGAGTTTGACATACTCCTGATGGTATTTATGTCAATATATGTTTACACATAAAATTTATATTTCTACTTTATTTTGAGATGTGACTCTTTCATTTTACTTAAAACACATTGACTTCATTAATAGCAGCCTTGTATTTCTAGGAGCTTTGCTTGAGGAAAGGAGGGCTTTGGTGGAATAAATGTTATTTAACCTTAGCATTTACTTCGGCAAACAGTACCAACTGGATTTCAGCATCCTATGTAAAATTACTGAAGTTGTGTTAGATTGTGAGCCATTTTTACTTTTAGAATTTATTTCTTTGGAATTAAGAGACCATTCTGTTGTTTTGTAAAATTTTCTTGTTGTTATCATATAATGTAAAATACAAAAAAAATGTTTAGAAGAATAGGTAGTCATGGAGATGGCCTTTGGAATTAAAATCAGTGTGGATATATGGAACCTGAGAAATATGCTGTCCTACTGGTTCTGTAGTGTTCTATTTATAACTATCAAAGAACTCCAAAGAATGAAGTGAGACCGGAGGCACATCCTTAGCTTCCCAGAACAAAGGACAAAAGTTTTCCTGCCTCAAAATCAGGCTTGTGAAATCAGAGAAATAAGTATTAGTGATGAGGTTGTATCAATTCCTTCCTTGATGTCTTAAAGATGTTATTATACAGTGGCTTGAATTTGTCTGCACCATTAGTGATTGGCACCTGTCTAAATCTCCCAGGAGCTAGTGGGATCCATAATCTTACCTAGTAAATCCCCATGCCCTTTCCTCAGTTGATTCTAGTCAAATTATTTCAGAGAAACGTAGGTAACAGGTTTAGGATGCTAAGGTGGCAGAGAGCGGCTTTCACTCTACATACAAAGGGTCACAAGCTGTCTCATCGTCCTTTCCTAGCCTGAGAAAGAATGGGGTTGTGGTATGTGGAATGCAGTGTTTTGGATAGGCCCCTAGGACACTGTTAAATCAACAATATATCTTTGCAGAACTATCATCTAAAGGCACATGGCCATGTATGCTTTCTAACCCAAGTTTGACCAGCTTTTTACATAAAAAAAACAGATACTTGAATATGATGCCAGGGTGATTTCTCACTAACCTGCACAAGAGGTTACAACATGAAGTCACAAAGTGTCTACTTTGTAATTGTAACATTTTTGTCCCCAAAAGACTGTTGGTAGAAAATTACCAGCTCTACTAGTACATTCCATTTTTTAATGAATCTTTTCAAGGTAAATCACAGTGGATGACTTATCCTGGGTCCATTGTGATAATGTAAAAAAAAAAAAAAAGAAGTATGAAGACTAAGAACAATGGCAGTCTGCTTGGTCATTTGACAAATAATCTGAGAAAAGCAACTGAAAGAACAGTTTATAATGGCGCTCAAGTTGAGGTGACTGTAGTCCATCATGGTTGAGAAAAAAAATGGCTGCAGGATCATGAGTCATATGGTTTCATGGCATCTGCATTCAGGCAGCCTGCTTTTGCTTTTATTGTTGTTGTTATTTTTTACAATTTATTTACTTTGTATCCTGGTTGTAACCCCTTCTTCATCTCCTCCAATTCCCACACCTCCCCCCCTCCATTTTCCTCAGCTATCCCTCTTCTCTAGTCCCTTGAGAGGGTTAGTCCTCCTCCCTTAGTGTCTGGCCCTAGGCTATCAGGTCCCATTAGGACTGCATGGATCCTCTTCTTCTCTATGCTGACTAGGTTGCCCCGCCAGAGAGAAGTGATCAAGGATTAGGCAACCGAGTTCATGTCAGAGACTGTCCTCTCTCCCTTTATTAGGGAACCCACGTGGAGACTGAGCTGTCTGTGGGCTACATCTGAGCATCTTTATGCATGGTCTTTGGTTGATGCATCAGTCTCTGTAGTCCCCCTGGGCCCAGATTTTCTTTTCTTTGTTGGTCTCTTTGTATGCTCCTCTCTGCTACAGGCTTTTATATTCCCCCTTTTCCATAAGACTCCTTGTGCTCTGTCCAAAGTTTGCCTATGACTTTCTACATCTGCCTCAATCCCCTGCTGGGGGATATCTGCCGTAGGCTCCCATCTCTGTTCCCTCTCTTCTACTGCTCCCAGTGTTTTCCTTTCTGAGTATATACCATGCTGCTTTCAATTTTTTTATTTAGTCTGGAAATCCAGCCCACTGAATGGTGCCACCCGAGCTCAGAATAAGTCTCCCCAATCAATTAACCCAACCTAGGAACCCTCTCACAGACAGGCCTACAGACTCATTGCCTCTGTGATCCTAGAGCTTGTCAAGTTGACAATAAATACTAACTTACCAAACCTGAAATTCATTAAAAGTCAAAGGGGATCTAAAAGAGGAATGCCAGTGGCTCATGAGCATCGGGAGCTTTCAGGTTACAAGGCTTACTCTTTGCACAGTACAAACATTTGATGAGTAGAGGGAAGTTTTATCTAAAGGTGTCCAGGCATGCATCCTTTAGTATTTGAGTGCATGAGATGGAAAGCAGGGATAGCTGTGAGTGTAAAGTGCTTTAAGAAAAAATGACCTAGGCCTTATCTTTATTGCCTCTAAAAGACAAAATAATCTGTTGTCCAAGGTTGAACTTACCACCAAGAGTGAAGCTGCAGACCTCTTACTCTGAGGCTTCTTCTCTCAATAGCTAGCTGTGAACTAGTCAAAGCAGATCTGAGGCTAGCAACAAAGAGGAGCCCTTCAAAGATACCCTTCAAGCCACTGACTGGGGTGCTGCGATTGTTTGTTTTCTGACTGACCTCCTAGGCATGGACATCACTGCTTGGCCCCTGCTGAGTGCTACTGCAGTTCATAGAGATGTTTGAAGTAGTGCAAAAATAGATCTGTTGCAGAGCCATCTCAGTCAAGAGGTGGAATCGAAATGCATCCACAACCACGCATTTTGTATGTAAGTCCATCTGTCCATTTGTCCACTATTGCCTGGTGCTTAAAGACTTGAGGAGAATCCTGAGTGATTATGAAATTTGCAAAGTTGATTTTGATAGGGGTGTGCAATTTCCATAGATGTCCTGACACTAAGCATGCAGAGGGAGACAGCAAACGCAGCCGTCTTTTCTAATGCTTTTCTAATGCTTCTGGGCATCTCTTACATCCCCACTAAGCAGTCTCAGTTCTATCATTGACATCCGCAATCTCTTTTTCGGCGCCCAAAGCTATATCTCTAAACTTTAGAATGCTTTCTTCACAGAACATTTTAAACTTGTAACCAGATGTAAGCATGGTATACCAAAGTACAATGGAGAGTGTGCAGGGATATATGTGGATTTTTATTCTTTTTATATAGGTTAAGATTTTAGGAATGATTTTCATAGGTTCACTATGAGGTCCAACTGTCTAAAATGCTTACCTCCTTTTTTTTCAGAGAATAATTTAACTTAAACCACAAGAATAGGGTGGGATTCTAGATATATCCTTATTAAAATTGACCTTATTTGTTTCAATTTTGATTTTTTTTTCTGACCTAGAATCTCATGTATTTCAGGCTTACCATGAGCCCAAACTTTCCGGGTAGCTGAGGCTAGCCTTTATCTCTTTAACTCAGCCTCCCAGTCTGAATTGTTGGGATTAAAGGTGTGTCCCATACTTTGACTCTGATCACCATTCTTGACAAAGTGGGTAATTCTTTACCATCTGTGTATTTATATAGAAACAATATTATGAGAAGCAACAAAACTTGTCTGTGTAAATGTATATACATACAAGAAATATTACTCAGCCATTAAAAATGAAATCATATAATTTACAGCAAAATGAATGGGAGCAGAGAACTGTGCTGTGATATTTAAAACCTCTACCTGGAATTCCAATTTGTCATTATATAAGAAGGCAATATTTCTTTTTCTTGAGACCAATGAGTAATTAAAAACAACTGTTATTACTTTACTACCAAAACTTATGCAAATTCCTTTTCATTCCTTGGCTTATAATTTATGGCATAGTGCAACAAGACTTTCAGAGCTGGAACGTGAAGACAACAGTGTGAATTTGACTCTGATACCTCATAACAATAATATTCCATGCTGTAGGGACCTTGTTCTGGAGGGACAAGGAATTTGAAAACATTAGTAATAAGCATCCATCTTCAGATGACTATGAATGCAATTATAGTGTATAGCATGCCCATTCTCACATCTTTTTTTTTTGTAAGTTATAATTGGTAATCAATTTCACATGTTCTTTTCTGGATAACGTAGTTTCTTCCCAGTGCTGTAAGAAGTAAGTATTCTTAGCTACCCAACCAGAACATTTAATTACAAGAAAATATACTCTCAATTATCTAATCTAAATTAACAGCACCGTCTACACTCAGGCTGAAAATTCCTAGAAACATCTATTTCCTGAGCAGACAGTTCATGGAGTTCATTTCTCACCTATTCTGTATTTGTGGCCTGCCCAACTTTGTTGGTCACTAGGCATCTAGGATCTTCTGCATCTTTCTGCATGTCTGAGTCTTATAAAGTTCTGTCCATCTTCCTCTGACTTGAATCCAGCTCTTCTCTATGTTGACCTGGGTTGCTGCTTTTCTGTTTCCTATTCCTTCCTTTGACAATGTTCGCGCTTGATTGCTGAACATCTGTGTAATTTTACATCTGAAATATCCTTGAGCACCAAGATCTTCCTGAGTCACCAGCGATCCAGCCCTTCTTTTTCTCGAGTGTCATCTTGCTCCTGATGTTCCCGTGGCTTTTTCAATGAGGCAGAGCAAAATCAGTCCTTCAACATTAGAGCTTTAGAATCTACTTACAAACCTGTTCAATTTTATAGAATTTGAAAGATTAGTACTGTCTTTGGTAGAGTTTCAAAAGAAAGAAACATATGAGTGTGAAGATCTGTCTCCTATGGACAGGATAGCTGTTTTTTGTTTTTTGTTTTTTGTTTTTACTTCCCAGAGCATATATACACAGCAGCAGTTCTCAACCTGTAAGCCATGACCCTTTTGATGGTAGAGCAAACCTTTCAAACGAGTCATATATCAGATTGTCTGCATATCAGCTATTTATATTATAATTCATTACAGTAACAAAATTACAGTTATGAAGTAGCAACAAAAATAATTTTATGGTTGGGTATCACCACAACATGAGGAACTGTATTAAAGGGTCACAACATTAGGAAGGTTGAGAAGCATTGATCTACAGGGTCATACCGGTAGATCTTCAGGTGATCTGCAGGTCACCTTTTACATGCCTTTGGCACATAGATTTCTCTTGCATCTTCTGAAGCTCTCTTGCAACATATTCACTCTCATACACACAAAAAAATGCAGTCCATGGTTTTGGCTGGATTTCTTTATTATTCCCTTCAGCTTGTGCAATCTCTGGACTGGTCCAAAAACCACAAAGATAATCATCATCATCAGTGTAGTGTCCTATCCAACATTTTTCAGATTTTTGGGTCACAGCCCATTCTTCTTTGATTTTACAGAGAGCCTGTGTCAGATGGAAAGATGTTGGTAACCAAGACAGTTACAGGCTTAACTGGCATCAGCAAAGGAGCAAACTTGGTCAGTTATTTTCCCCCAATGCAAATTACTTATGTAAAATGATGGAAGGATCTAGGAATTGTATGACCACTGTTAAGTGTTTATATTTGATACCAGGTTGATGGCTTTGCATATAATGGTTTTTCAGACACTTGAATTGTTGGTTATTGGTATATGACGGTTTCCATCTCTGTAACAAATTTAAACTATTTTAAATTGTGACTGAATCCTTTGTCTTTACACTTGCTGTTGAGTAAGAAATAATTACAATCATGCTTTTTTATGATGACCTCTCAATGATCCACAAGAGACACGAGTATGAACAGTATATATGCACATGCTTGACTTACTCTTTCTGGTTTAGTTGACCTTATCAATTTCTAAAATCCTGCTCTTTCAGACAGAAGTTTTAGAAAGTCATGGATGCCAGCACTAAATGAGGCAGAGGCAAGAAGACCTTTGTGAAGTGGCAGTTAGGTTGGTGTACAATCCCAGGTCAGCCACAGCTGCATAATGTGACTCTGTCTTAAAACACAAAACCAAACTAAACCAAAACAAAACAAAGAAAAAATATGGAAAAAGAAGTGTGTGTGTGTGTGTGTGTGTTTGTATGTGTGTATGTAAAGATGGCATCTATTCATTCAGCGATTGCTTTCTTGCTTGGGGATCTCTATAATTTATTGGGAAGTATAGCCTTAAATAACTTTTTTACAGTCTTAGAATGCCTTTAGCATAAAGAACTTGATATATATATTTTACAATGTCTTATTTTATTGCAAAATGAAAATTCTCAGCATTGCATTAAATAAGCATTTGCCTTTACCCTCTAGTCCCCCTGTATCCTACTTGCCAAGCACTCTCCGTCTGGCCTATTCTGGAGTGTGAGGCATGCATCTGCATCTGTAGTAGTGCTGCCTCGTCCCACATGTTTAATGAGTCCAATAAACTTATATCCTAGGCTTTCCAGATATGTTTTTTTTCCTGTAGCTATCATGGAAAAAATCCTGCAAAAATGTACACTTAGTCATTGAAATAATGTCTGGTTTCAGTAGTGAAAAACATCTTTACTATCATGAATTTCATTTTCACAAAAGACCCCAATGAAAGACCTCTGATTCTGAGACTAGAAACCACATGAAAGTGTCAAGATACCCAGAGAGAGCACATGTGGGTGGAAACAGTGAGAATAGAATTTTCCAGTTTTTCTTCTATAAATAACAAACTGGATGTCCTTATGTAAACAAATACTTCCCTATTGGATTATAGTATTGTTAGGAATTTCTATATATTTTGGGATTTTGATTCCCAAGGAGTTGGTTATCTTGCTCACATAGGAATTTATTCTAGTTTTCCTTCCTTTCCAAAGGAATGCTATCATACTTCCAGAAAGGCTGACTTAGCCACATTCTCTTTGCTTTTCTGATCTGTTACCATTTTCCCCAACATTGTGGAGAAGCCCAGGAAGAGGTATCCTAGGATATAAAGATAATGTCTTCTGAGAGTTGTCTTCAAGGTGAAGGTTTTGTTTGTTGTACCGTAACATGACCCAACATAACATGATACAAGTACTGAGTTGTGACACACTGTCAAGCAATGCATTTAACAGTCCTGTGTTCTCAGCAGCCTGGGACAGGTGAAAACTACACCAGCTAGCCATGAAGAATATTGACCTCCTTCTACAAGTGCAACATTGCCCAGGGAATTAACTAGTTATTTCTTTTCTGGTTTTCTCAGAACACAGGGCTGGAGGTTTAGCTCTGAAATTAAGAGCACTCATTTTTCTTGTAGAGGACGAGAGTTAAAGTCTCCAAACTACACCAAGCAGCTGACAAGCATCTACAATTTCATCTCAAGGAAAAGGGACATAACTTTTGGGCCTGACTGGCTTGCATAAGTACATACCCACACAGAGGCACATGTATATACACACAAGTAAAAAAAAATAAAGTGAATCTTAAGAAAGATAAAATTTTGGAATATGGAGATATTAGGGTTCCCTGGAAAAAACAGAACCAATAGAATGAGTGTATATTAAAAAAGATTTAATTAGATTTGCTTGCAGGACACAGGTCTCTGTAGTCCATTGATGGCTGTCTTCACACTGAAGAGACTGACAGCTGGCAGCTGCTTAGCGCACAGGGATGGCTCCCTCAGCTGTCCCGGTCTGACCCTGATGACCTGAAGGGTGTATGTAAAGCCACAAGTTTTCAGCCTTTGTGGAAGGTGGAGGAAGCTGCAGGCCCACGACAGTGAAGGATAGCAGTGATAACAAGGGGCAAATGAACACACAAATGGGGTGGTGGTAGATAAGCCTGCCAGCAAAACCCAAAGACAAGTAGGCAAAAAGTAAAGCATTCCCCTCAGAACTCCTTTTATCTGGGCCACTAAGGCAAGTTGCCACCACGTTCAGGGTTGCCTTCTACTTCAGTTAATGCCTAATGCGTGTACCTGAGGTGAATTTAAGCTGCTTGGTTGTTTTCCAGGGCTTCCCAGAAGCTTGTTTCTTTGTTGGTTTCAGATCGAATCAACCTCCAGGAGGAACCATCAGCCTTCATCACACAGTCCTAAGAAGGATGATAGAGCCACGCTACTGTGCTCTTATGTTCAGGTTTAAAATATAGATAAAATATTCTCTGCATGGAATTAAAATGGCATGGAAAGATAGACAATTTGATACAAACCTACGGCAGGTGAGTGGTAAGTGAAACTAAAAGGAATTATTTCCGTGGCTTCATTGAATATTTTGCATCTTTGACTTTATTCATTCACTTGTTCATTTCTTCATTTCATATATGTCGCAAGTGTAGAGACAGATTTTAGTGCTAAAATTATCAATAAAGTCAAGTTGGTCCTCCCAAGGAGGATTTGTAAACAAGAGCTGGGGACTAGCACAAGAATTTACTACATATTCTTTGTAGGTGAGTAAAAATCCTATTAAATCTTTGTATCACCTTAATGAAAGATGGAGCTAAAAGAAAACAGTCACTTTACTTTCTGTTCTGCAGAGTTACCAAAATACAGGCTACAATGGAATCTATGTTACTATTATCAACACAGTCTCAAGTTGTCCCCACCCAATTTGTTCAGTGTCTATATGCTGAAAGGAATGCGCACTTTTTATCACTGAGATCTGTATTTTACATGGAGGCAACTTGGAGCATGATTAATCATGACTATAGCAAATACTAATCACCACACATGTGTGTCTCCTGGAGGATGAGTCATTTACATCAGCATACACTCTGTAAACATTTTTGTGTTTTTTTTTAACTTTGTCAGGAAGAATTTTTATTTGAATCAAAACCTACGGATATTAAACCCACACACCTATGGAAACTTGATTTTTGATAAAGAAGCCAAAACCATTTAATGGCAAAAAAGACAGCATCTTCAACAACTGTTGCTGGTCCAATCGGATGTCTATATGCAGAAAAATGAACATAGATCCATATTTATCACCCTGCACAAAGCTAAAGTCCAAGTGGATCAAAGACCTCAACATAAAACCAAACTAAACTAAATCGGTTAGAAGAAAAAGTGGGGAAGATCCTAGAACTCATCCGCACAGGAGACTATTTCCTGAACAGAACACCAACAGCACAGGCTCCAAGATCAACAATAAATAAATGGTACCTCATGAAATTGAAAAGCTTCTGTAAAGCAAAAGACACTGTCATCAAAACAAAATAACAGCCTATAGACTGGGAAAGGATCTTCACCAACCCTACATCTGACAGAGGGCTAATATCCAGTAAAGAACTCAAGAAGTTAAAAAGCAACAAATCTAGTAACCCAATTAAAAATGGGGTACAGAGCTAAACAGAGAATTCCCTGTAGAGGATTGTAGAATAGCAGAAAATACTTAAAGAAATGCTCAACATCCTTAGCCATCAGGGAGATGTAAATCAAAATGACCCTGAGATTTCACCATACACCCATCAGAACAGCTAAGATCAAAAACTCAAGTGACAACACATGCTGGAGAGGTTATGGAAAAAGGGGAACCCTCCTCCACTGCTGGTGGGAATGCAAACTTATACAACCATTCTGGAATTTGGCACTCTCTTAGACAATTAGTAATAGTGATTCCTCAATATCCAGCTACACCACTCTTAGGCATATATCCAAAAGATGCGCAAGTACACAACAAGGACATTTGCTCAACCATGTTCGTAGCAGCTTTATTTGTAATAGCCCGAACCTGGAAATAACCCAGATGTCCCTCAGTCAAAGAATGGATAAAGAAATTATAATACTTTTAAACAATGGAATGCTACTCAGCAATTAAAAATGAGGAAATCATGAAATTCGCAGGCAAATGGTGGGACCTAGAAATGATCATCCTGTGTGAGGTATCCCAAAAGCAGAAAGAAACACATGCTATATACTCACTTATATTGACCTATAAGATAGGATAAACATACTGAAATCTATACACCTAAAGAAGAGAAACAAGAAAGAGGACCTGGGGTAAGATGATCAATCCTCACTTAGATAGACAAATGGGATGGACTTTGAATGTAGGAGAAAACAGGCAACAGGACAGGAGCTTACCACAGAGGGCCTCTGAAAGACTCTACCTAGCAGTGTATCAAAGCAGATATTAAGACTCACAACCAAACCTTTGGCAGAGTGCAGGGAATCATATGAAAGAAGGGGGAGTTAGTAAGACTTGTAAAGGACAGGAGCTCCACAAAGACCAAATATATCAGGGCACAGGGGTCGTTTATGAGACTGTTTCTCCAACCATGGACCATGTATGGATATAACCTAGAACCCCTACTCGGATATAGCCCATGGTAGCTCAATATCCAAGTGGGTACCCTAGTAAGGGAAATAGGGACTATTTCTGTTATGAACTCAATGGCTGGCTCCTTGACTGTGCTCTCCCTACCCCCTGAGAGAGAAGCAGCCTTGCTAGACCCCAGAAGAGGACATTGTAGTCAGTCCTGAAGAGACCTGATAAGCTAGGGTCAGATGGAAGGGGAATTGGTCCTTGCCTATCAGTCAACTTGGAAAGGGGCAGGGAGGAGATGAAGGAGGGATAGGAGGGATAGGGAGGGAATGACAGAGGGGGCTACGGCTGGGATACAAAGTACATAATCTGTGATTAATATAAAAATGAAATGAAAAAAGTAATAGTTAAAAAAAGAGAAAAAGGCTAGACATTCACAATGGGTAGAAAATTACATCTTGATTGTAGTCCCCTCTTCATCTCTTCCTGTTCCCAGGTCCCACCTTCTGTCCCTATTCCTGTAGTCCACTGAAAGTGGGAGTCCTAAAAAAATCTTTGAAATGTAGTCTTCCTTTTCTAATCTGTACAAATGCAAATGAAACAGGCAGAGCTAGTGTTCAAATTTCCCAAAACAAAGAACAAATGGAAGATTTTGACCTGATGTGATATATGCATTTTTTTTCCTTTTTGCCTCTTAGGTCTTAGAGACATTAGTATTGATTGCCTTGCAAACTTTCCTTTGTTCCCAGAGACAGAAAGACTATAGCTAGGTTTGTAAAAGTTATAGATGTAACCAAAATAATGATAGCAAGTAGGTAAAAAATATTCCTGATATTTCTTTTTTCCACTCTAACAATTTTTCTAGTCACATTTAAACCACCTCTTTCTTTTCCACAACAATTTAACCTCCTCTGTGAGGTGCTAGCTACTGATAGAGAAGGCAATATTAAAATTCACACTTGTACAGAAGGGTAGCCTGGCCCTTGCATGCTTGCTTGCTTTGGCCAAGAGAGGGAAAATTACATGTTACTTACAGCAAAGTAACTAAATATTAGAATTATATACTTAGTTTAATAAGATTTTCTTTTTACATGGCCAATTATCAAATGATATTGAATGTCATAATTTACCAAGTTAAATGTGTTCTCTGTTGTCTTGGGAAGGAATGAAACTGGTTATCCAAATACAAATAGGTAAACAAAGGACCATGGCAAGAGAAAGGGAAAGGGTCATGTTCTCATGGTCACCTTTTACAGCCCATCTTCCACCTTTTCTGACCTGAGTTGCCACTGCTCCACCTATGTTATGACATGAGCTGCATGCCCAACCTGGTCGGAGCCCCAAGAACTACTGTAATTAATTTATGGTTTGCCCATTATGTCAATTTGAGATATTTTCTTAAATCTCTCTTAAAGTAAGCTATGTGTTCTCTGAAAATAAAAGTCTGTTTCTGATGCACGTTTATACCTACAAGAACACATGGAAAATAACTTATATTGTGAATGCCCACTTGTGTTTGGCAGGTACTATAATTCTCTTTGACGGGGAAGAAGAGAAGGCTTAGAAAGTTTGCTGAAGCATTTGCTTTAAGTCGAATTCCACCTGAATGAAACTCAGAAACACAGTACCTGGAAAACCACTCTGTTTCCACTGACTTTTTTTTTAAACATCGGTTTCTCTAAAAGATTGACACTGTCAACACATGAACCACCAAATACCCATACACAAAAGGTCTCTAGGTTTCTCTGTCTACTCAGTGTATCAATATTGACTGTAGTAATCCCACAGTTCTCTCGGTAGATGATTGACTTTTAAACAAAGCTGGAATTATTTCATTTATTGGCTTCATGCCCCGTGTATCCTAAATCCTCACATAATACAGAGTTATTTAAAGAACAACAACAGACCCAAGGCAATACAACACCCTTTCCCTAGAACACTTTTGTTTCAGCAGTAATTTCTTCTGCACATATGGCACATGGAAATATGTTTAAAATAAAAGCTACCATAATTCTCTACCTAGCATTTTATATGAAGCTTTGAACTGATAGAGTTTATGATACTCTTATTTTATATTTTTAGCATATTTCCCAAACCCTGGATATGTCTACAAATATATATTTATAGTTAACAATTACAGAAGAGATAAGTCTGAGGCAATGGTTACAATGGTAAAATGTTTTTCTTGTATTCAGGGGAACTTGAGTTTAATCCTCAGCATCGGTGTAAAAAGGCCAGGCACATTTGGCAAGCACCTGTAATCCCAGACCTGGTAAGGTGGATAGAGGAAGGACCCTGAGGTCTGTTGGACTAACACCTGAGCTTAGTTCGTGAACTCCTCACAAATAAAAGACGTTGGCTCACAGATGGGTGGTGTTCCTGAAGATGCCACCCAAGGATATCCTCTAGCCTTGACACACATACACTTGCATGCATGTACACCTACTCATAAGCACATTTACACACCTGCACAGAACATAGTATACTGCACAAAACCTGGAAATGCTTGAATATAATATTAATGCTTATAATCATAAAATCAAGATTTTTTTTTCTATTTGAGTAGAAGATAGAAAGCTCAGCTACTAAAATGCCTGCCTGGCAAGTACAAGGACCTGAATTTGGTTCTCAGAACTCACATAAAATTGTCATCTCTAGAGATGAAATTGTATTTCCAGTACTGGGAAAAAGGAGACAATGGATTCCTGGGACATCCTGGGCAGCCAGCTTACCCACTTTATAAAGTCCATGGCAGTGAGAGATTCTGTCCATAAAAAGGTAGGTAGCTGGAAAATGAACTCTTATGTTTTTGGTTGTAAGCCTAGCCTTTAAGGGATGAGCCATCACTACTCAGCAATCAAAAACAAGGAAATCATGAAATTTGCAGGCAAATGATGGGATCTAGAAAAGATCATCCTGAATGAGGTATCCCAGAAGCAGAAAGACACACATGGTATATACTCACTTATAAGTGAATTTTAGACATATAATATAGGATAAACATACTAAAATGTGTACACCTAAAGAAGCTAAGCAAGAAGGAGGACCCTGGGTAAGATGATCAATCCTTATTCAGAAAGGCAAATGGGATAGACACCAGAAGAGGGAGAAAACAGGAAGCCGGACAGGAGCCCATCACAGAGGGCCTCTGAAAGACTCTACACAGCAGTGTGTTGAAGTAGATGCTGAGACTCAAATCAAACTTTGGGCAGAGTGCAGGGAATCTTATGAAAGAAGGGGAGACAGAAAGACCTGGAGGGGGAAGGAGCTCCACAAGGACAGCAACAGAATCAAAAATCCTAGGCCCAGGCGTCTTTTCTGAGACTGATGCTCTAACCAAGGATCGTTCATGGATATAACCTAAAACCCCTTGCACAGATGTAGCCATGGCAGCTAAATGTCCAAGAAGGGCCTCTGAAAGGCTCTACCCAGCAGTGTGTCTAAGCAGATGCTGAGACTCATAATCAAACTTTGGGCAGAGTGACTACACAGATGTAGCCCATGGCAGCTAAATGTCCAAGTGGGTTCTGTAGTAAGGGGAGCAGGGGCTGTCTCTGACATGAACTCAGAGGCTGGCTCTTTGATCACCTCCCCCTGAATTGGGGGCAGTCTTACCAAGCCACAGAGGAAGACAATGCAGCAAGTCCTGATGAGACCTGATAGGCTAAGGTCAGATGGAAGGGGAGGAGGATCTCCCATATCAGTGGATTTGGGAAGGGGCATGAGAGAAGAGGTGAAGAGGGCAGGAGTGGGAGGGGTAAGGGAAGGGCTACAAAGTGATACAAAGTGGGATACAAAGTGAATCAATTGTAATAAATAAAAAAATTAAAAAATAAACAAAAACAGTAGATAGTACTCAAGGAATGACAGCTGATGTCCTCTTCGAGGAGGGGGAGGGTTGCAATTTTTATCTTGTTTCTGATAAAAGAAGATGGTTTGTAAGCATTTGACAATGAAAAAGAAAGCAATAATAACTTTTAAAGTATACTGTTTTTATCCAAATTGTAATTAAGGCAATTCATGTTGAACCATAATATGCAAAGTAGGACAATAAGACATAAACCACTGCTTATATGAAATTAGTGTCTGTGAGGCCAACATATAGGAACATCATTGATCAACAAATTCTGTGTATTACCCACTGATCAATTATTCAACTTGCTCTTTCAATTTTTATTTTAATTTAAATATAATCATATCATTTCCTCCTACCCTCTTCCACTTCCAACTCCGGTCATGCCCCTACCTTGTTAGAAAGAAAACTCCAAACACTTCCTAGGTGTGAAATTCCAAATTAGGTTTCCAAAAAATGTAGCAAGGAACATTTCTCTCATCAGTATGACAAGGCTCTACTTTGAAATTTTCTTTTGTTTCTCAGAAGTCTTCACTGGAATTGTATCTGCCTTTCCTGCCCATGTTTGATTTTTTTTCTCTGTTCTGTCTTAGAGGAAAGAGTGTACTGCAGATGGCTACAGCTGCTAGAGTGACAGCAAATGTAAAACAAGGTTGTATGCGACAGTTCTTGGCACAACTGGTGTCTCACATTGTGAATAACTTGGATCTCTGAACTTAAAGCTTGGCTGGACAAAATGAGTATAAAATTATTCTGAGTAAAGGACCATTGTTGTTAGTATAGTGAAGAAAATCTGGGGTTAATATTACTCATGATATTAATGACCGATTTAGAAGATAAACCAAATTCATCACTGAGAAGAATTTATAGATTATAGAGATAACGAAGTGCATCAAATGTAAATGTTTATGAAAATGCACAGTTAACACAGAAGTCTATGCCCATTCATAAAGACTGGGCTTCAGTGCATTAGAATGAACATAATCCAAAAAGGGAGGTATAATACTATCAATGATTCAAGTTATGGGTAGTTAAGAAAAATAATTTCTAAGATCAAAAACTCTAGTGACAACGCATGTTGGAGAGGCTGTGGAGAAAGAGGATCCCTCCTCCATTGCTGGTGGGAATGCAAACTTGTACAACCACTCTGGAAATCAATTTGGCGCTTTCTTAGACAATTAGGAATAGTGATTCCTCAAGACCCAGCTATACCACTCTTAGGCATATATCCAAAAGATGCGCAAGTACACAACAAGGACATTTGCTCAACCATGTTCGTGGCTGCTTTATTTGTAATAGCCAG
>CM053753.1:69042932-69082218 GCA_028658305.1 Pachyuromys duprasi | reverse complement strand
TTTATATAAGTGAGTATATACCATATGTTTCTTTCTGCTTTTGGGATACCTCACTCAGTATGATCGTATCCAGGTCCAGTGTTTCATCAGCATCTTCTCCACGTCAGCCAGATACCTTACTCATGGACCAACATTCCTCGCTCAGATTCATTGGCTTATACATCTTTGTCTTTCTAAGTCTGGATTCCAAAATCCACTTCTAAAACTTTTGCTAGGACAGAACTAAATATATACGGCTAATATTCTATCTTTAAATATTAGATTTGTTAACATATTAAAATGTATTTGATAGTTTTATTATGGCTATACATTTATATATTACATATATAAGATATTATATGTAAATATAGCATGCATGTAGCATATATTAAATATATCACATACTTTCATAAATATATAGGCTATTCATGCAACCTTCCTAAATGCTTAATGTCAAACTTTAGGCGACTGAGGACAAAGTGCAAATATATCTGGCCTGACTGAAAAGCAATGGGTTTTGGAGTCAGGATTCTGTAGTGCTGCTTTCATGAGTGATTGAGAATATGTTAACCATGGCCCTTCTTTTATATCTCTATTAGTCTTTTTCCCCCTTTGTAATGAATTCAACCTCTGATTTACTGAAACAGAAAAAGCAGAGACCATTAAAAAACTGGCAGAATTTATTTAAAAATAATCTTCCTTGTTTATGTCTGACCACTCAGAGGCAAAAGTTTCACCTCCAATTTACAAGGGAAGAAAGTAGGTGTCAGAAAGTAACTTTCCCAGTTTTTGTATGCAGTGTAATTTGAATATATCTATGCAAAATGTTGGTTGTAACATTTCTACGCAAGAAACATATATAAGCATATTTATGTAATTGTTATTTATGTTGTTTTATAGAAATAAATTGGCAATAGGACAATTGCTGACTCCTATGTGATGGCAATGAGGATCATCATGGAAGAGATGCTTATAAGTAGTATCTAAGAACTATGATCATCCTGGTCCATCTTCCATTAAAATCAGCTTTACTCATTTTCTGGGTGTGATTTCAGGTTTTTAGATAAAAATACAAGTGATTAAAGTACATATTCAATAAGCCTATATATCCAACATATTCTATTTTGAAAATAGCTCTAAGATTATCACTGTGGTATTATTCAACCTGCTGTCACAAGTAATAAGACACAGACACCTGTTAGATTTTATAATCTCCTTATTTATGTTGGATCAGGCAGATATTTCATCTACACTGTCTTAATGTCCTCATCATCCATCTCGCAGGCCCCATCCAAAGCTATCTGCCTTAATCCTCCTCATCTGCTCTACTTTCCATACACAATCCCATGGTGCTTGCTTTTATTCTTCATTTGGATCTTTCCACACTACTACTGGAGTCCTTTCTTTTGGTCCACATGGTTTCTTCTCCACTGTAACCTATCTTGGTATCCTGTTTCCTCCTCTCTTCCTGTCTGTCTGGCCCATGATTAGAAGCCCTGGAATCTTAGCCACACCTACCTATTCTGCTCTGCGCAGGTATAGGCCATTTAATTAGCCAATCAGGAGGGTTTACACAACAGGGATAGGTGTATCCAGATCTTGAGGGCTTGTAACATGCTTGGGACCAAGCTCTAACAATTCACCCTGTCACAATTTTCTCATATTAAACATACACAAATAACTACTTTGCTGAATCACAAAACAAATGAAATAAATGCCAATAAGATATGAGAAATGAAAGAATCTTCAAAATTGCTCATGTTACTGAGTATATACAGAAGCTATGTGTGAAACTAGGAAAAATTGCACTGTTACCCTGTGGGTTGCAGTGAAACGCAGGGTGCCCTGTATTCTAGGGCCAGTCAATTTCCTTCCAATCCTCTTGCCTGAAATGGCACCAGCAGGGTTCTATTAAACTCTTTTCATCATCAATGTGGAGTAGCATCTCATACACACTTTCTGAGTGAATCAGTAACAGATGAAAACAAGTCCCATTTCAGCTTTGCTGTTGTATAGACTTCATAACCTCCCAGCTCTGCTATTGCGGTACAAAGGCTGCAGTAGAGAGTAGGACATTTGCAGTTTATATTATTTTCACGTTTCCCAAAAAACTATTTAAATTTTTTCTCATCCGTTTAAAAAACAGTCATAACATTTAGTGTACAGAAGCTTGAGGTAGCCGTTCCATTAGACCTGAGATGGTCACCTGCGTGCAAGTCATGCTGGCTTGCTATTCTTGTTGTTTTCAGCAGACACCTCCTGTTTGGCTCAGTTAAACCTCCTGTTTTGCTCAGTTAAACCTCCTGTTTGGCTCAGTTAAACCTCCTGTTTTGCTTGGTTAATTTTCCTGTTTTGCTTGGATATGTTTACTTGGAAACCTATATAAGTGGCTTACTCTGTAATAAAAATGGCGCCTTGATCAGAATACTGTCTTGGTGTCACTTCTTCGTGTTCTCTGTCTCTTTGAATTCCCAGCCCCTTGTACAGGTGGTTACTATTGGTAGTCGCGGGCGACTACAGAAGCTGGAGCTGAACCAGACTCTTTAGGTAGATTATAGATTCCTTGTCCTGAGGAATGTTGATTTGTTAAGAAATAGAGAAAAGCAAAAAGAATTAATCAGCTGTTGTCAAGATGGTCATATAGGAACTAGAAGGTGTTTCTACTAGAAGTTATGCTTTTGAAACTTAATTGTATAAAACCAGTATCACAGATTTTGAATTCTGTCTCTTCAGGTTCTATATTTGCCAGGTTATAATGATGACATTTATTGAGATATTTTTTTCTCATTTTTCAAAGTTCCCAATATCTTGAGAAACTAACCAACCTATTACAGCATTCCATTTCTCTCACGTTTCTTAGATCATCAATCATCTTTGACCTGTTCTTTCTGATACCTCTTAACCACTGAAACCTATTCCTTTTCAAAGTTGGTCGGTTTTTCTTTCTTAAAGTTCTGTTTCTTTTTCTCTACTTACAGCCTAATTTAGGACCTCAGGAACAGATTGTGAAATAAACATTTGATGTACATTGTTTCTGTTCCGTCAGTCACCTATCACTGTGATGTTCTGAACTATGAAGATGATGAAAATGAGGATTTTCATTAGGAAAAACTGCCACACAAACATTTTCCTTACAGGGACAAGCCAGGGAAATTTGTCAAAATCACAAGACAACCAGCTTAGAAATAAAGTCAAAGAAAACAGTTTCCAAGACAGAAACAAATTGAGTGGCTTTGTCACATTTAACCCAGACAACTTATTCACAGAATTTGTAATTGATAAATAGAAATGGTAAGGAGAATCTGGATGCCATGCAAAAAATTAACTAACTTTAGGCACCAGAAGGAAGATGCCGATGATACTTCACTCTGATTTTACACGCATTTGCATGAATTCATCTGTGTAGAAATTAACCAACCAATTGCAATTACCAATTGACTGGATTCTGAATATCTAACCCTGCCATTAATCCACAACTACTACAGATTGAATGTTTCTGTCTCCTTAAAAGTCATATGCTGATATCCTGAACCCTAGTGTTATGGCAACTGGGGAGAGCTTTGAACAGAGATCCGGTAACACTTACGCCGTCACTTGGTAGACCTGGGATGACCATTATCAGAAGAAACAGATGAGGACTTGCCAACCCGCTTTTATCCTGAAAACAGGAATTATTTCTTTTCTCACCAACACTAGATGTGTAGGTAACTTAGATTTCATTTTACAACTTACAGTACTGTGAGAATAAACTTCTATTTAAGCTCCCCATTCTACAGTATTTTGTCATAAAACTGGGACTCAGACAACATTACTTTGAAAGTTCTGTGAATTTTTTCTTTAGAAATGATTAATTCTTTAAGAATTGTATTTATTGTATCTTGATCATATTCACTCCCCTCCCCTTCTCCGAGTCCTACTCTCACCCGTGTCTTTATTTTATTTTATTTTATTTTTTTAAAAGGCCTATTGAATATCACTGGTACTGTCTATATACACTTAAGTGTGTGGCCAGTCCACAAGGGCATGCTAAACCTACCAGTGGTCACAACCTTAAAGAAAGCTAACTCTCCCTCTCTAGCAGCTCTCAATTACCAATATCTCTTTCAGCTAAGTGTGCCCAGCCCACACTTCTTTTTCATGTTGGGATTTGGTCTGCCTGAGCAAGGACAGGCCTTGTGCATGCTGTCACATGCACGTTGATTTCATCTGTGCGACTGCCCTATTGCATCTGTAAAACATGGTTTTCTTGTAGTCATTCTTTACATGTGCCTCTTACACTTTTTTCCACACCCTCTTTCACAGTGTTTTCTGAATTTCTGGATGACAGTATAACATAGATGTTCTTAAAAATTGATTTTTCCACAGCTGCGTTTCTCTACACTTTGACTCTTGGATCTCTGTGATAATCACCAACTACTTAAAAGGGGAGCCTTTCTGATAAACCCAGAGAGATGCACTGCGCTATGGGTATATGAAGAAGTCATTAGGAGTCTGGTCATTACTTTATTCCATTAGCAGAGTAATAACAGTAGGTGCTTTCCTAAATCCCATTACCTGTCTGGCTACAGGTCCTTGGCCCTTGTAATTGGCCCTTGTAATTGAGTTCTATTTTGTGGAGCAGGCTCTAAATTTTGGTTACTCCCATGACTTTCCTGCTACTATTGCTCTAGAAAGACATAACTTTCCAAGGAGGTCATTGTTGTTGCTCACAGGGTGCACAACTGCTGTGACAATTAATGTTCTCCTTTGGCAGCATGCATCGTGCCTTTTAGCACCGTAAAGCCAGCCAGTAGAAATGCAGCTTCTAGGTCAGTACCAACTCAATTTCTCCATGTTCTGTGATCGAAGTCTGTGATGCCTTCAGCAAAGGTTCTTACCAACAAGTTTTGGAGAGTAACCAAGAGCAATGGCAATAGTCCATAATACTTAGGACCTCCAGTGGTCAGCACTTGAATAAAAGTAACCCATTCTGGACACTAGGCATTTTATTTCCCTCTACTGGGGTAACTCAATTTAAGATACATAGTTTGCTATGTAAAATGAATATATATATATATATTAATATATTCATCTTAAATTTCATCAAATTTACTTAGTAATGGTAAGTGTAAAAAATGGACATCTAGGACCATTTTTCAAGTGGTACTTCTGAAAACCAACTGTTCATAGTAGTTTTCTAGTGGCACCTATAAATTTACACCCACTCATAAAAAAGGCCAGGTCTAAGAAAGAGGAGGCAGAGGCTTCTAAATGAGTCAAAAGAACAGGTTACTCTGTCAAGACTTTGGCCATAGTTCGAAATTTCTTTCTCTCTAAATCGCAGTTTGAATGGTCTTTCCCTTACATTGGTCTCTTCTCAAGTTGGCTGCTACCAACTATGATTTTCTTCTTTGATGCATAACTGTTCTTTTCTGTATGTGGACTTTATACACTTGATTACTGGTTGAGTTTTTTTTTTCCCTTTTTCTCTGGGAAAAGTCTTTTCCCAAAGCCTGTCAAATAACCCAATCATTTTTTGAGAAAGGAATAGCGGCAGGACAGCTCTTCTCATTTTGTATTCTCTGTACAACTTGCAGTTCTATTTATTTCTCAACAGCATTTTTCTACTCTCCAAGAAAACATATAGCCATCATAGAAAAAAAACATTTATGCTAAATGTTGGATTTTATGCACTAGCAATTTGCTTGATGATTGCCACCTGAGAGACATAAAGGAAATTGAGAAACCTTACTGATACTATTGATTATTTTGATGATAGGAATATAGGCTTAAAGTCATGCTTACAAATTGAGATGATTCAATTCTAAATGATCTGATCACCATGGTAAAATAAATAGTTGGCTTTTACTGATGGTATAGGAATGATTTTATTTTCTTGCCTGGATTTTCCAAATTTCTATGTCAATATTTTTAACCAGAAAAGAATATCTGAAAAGATACACAACTGGCTCATAACATTGAAACAATCTTCTAAATGGCACTAGGTGACACTAGACAGAAAAATATAAGCCTGTTACATTTGTAATTTATATTTAAAAATATATTACACTAAAAATGCTGAGGCCTGGAGAGATGGCTCAGAGGTTAAGAGCACTAGCTGCTTTTCCAAAAAGACCTGGGTTCAATTCCCATCACCCACATGGCAGTTCACAACTGTCCACAACTCCAACTTCAGGGCATCTGACACCCTCATACTGACATACATGCAGGCAAAAACATCAATACAAATAAAGAAAGAAGATGCACTTAGTCCTGCTATGACTTGAAGTGCTAGGGTGGGTTGGTACCTTTTAGGGACCTCCCTTTTTCTGAGAAGAAGGAGAGCAAGGAATAATGGGAGAGGTAGGTGAGGGTAGGACTCTGGGGACAGGAGGTTGGGAGCTGGGATCAGGCTGTAAAGTGATTTAATAAAGTGAATAAAAACACACACACAATAAAAATACTGTTGATATAGTCTGGTCATCTCTGTCTAATCTATAAAGAATTTTTTTATATATAAGAAAAACATATCTACATGTATATATGAAAATGTGTATTTTATAGATATACAAGCTGACTTTGAAATGACAGAAAATGGATCAGCACATAGTGAACTAATAGAAATGTAGTTTCCAGGTTTAAAACATTAAGAATATTAAAAATACACCCAAAATTTCTCTGCTGATGCATTTTAGAAAAATAAATGAGGTTTATTTATAAGCACATTGAAATTAAGATTACATAAAATACATTTAAAAAGGAACATGGTTATAGTATTTAATACATGTTATGATATTGAGGGAATGAGAAAAACATAACATTTTTGTTGTTATTTTGTTTGTGATGGTAAAATTAATCTCAAGACAAATCCTATGCTAATTGCTGCTCTATATCCACAGCCCAGGACAAAACTTGATAGATGTTGTAACACTTTTACTAGAGACAACTTGGTGCCATATATACATACATATACATATATATATGCACATATATATATGTCATAATGAATATATTTATACATCATTGTTCTGGTATTCTAAATATTTACTTTCCTTTTGTGAGGGGAAAGAATTGTATATTAATACCCCATTGTTCTCAGACTTGACCACACAGTTTCCTTTGGCTTGTGGGTTGTATGTTGAAGAAACGTACATTGTTCATTTTCAAGTATTAATGGAAAACACGAGTCTCATAACAATGTTCAATATATTATTTTTTCTACCAGAAGCCTAGTGTGTTCTAGGGAATATCACTTAGATAGCCTAGTTCTTAGAAAAAAAATCATGTGGAAAAGAGCCAAAATCATCTAAAATGGTGGCATAAAACAAGTAAGAGATAAATCTTTACAGTTGCAAGATATGAAGACTTTGGTATCATTTCTCAGTAGAGCATAATGTGCTCTAGATCTTACCCTGTAGTTATCTTATTTCTTTATGAAATTACAAGTATATAGAGAATTGTATATATTTGGAAATCATTTTTGTGTGCATTGCTGAGCAAGCCTGATGGTCTTAATTTGATCCCTACATGCAAAGGTAGCAAAAGAGAACCAGCTCTACAGAATTGGCCCTTGACATCTGCACTTATGCCATGATATTGTAATATTACACCATTCCTCCACTTCACTTTCTTCCCTCTAAACTTCACTGCACATCCCTCCTTTTTCTCTTTCAAATTCATGGCCTCTTTTTATTAATATGCTCCTACTCATTCCTAACTAGGTAAGTACAACCTTCTCAGTCTGTATAATGTTACTTTTATGTATGTTTTCATTGCTGACGATTTGGTATTTGGATAATCAATTGGTGTGCTCCTCTTTGGGGAAAACTGTTTCTCTTGCACCCAGCATTCCTTAATTGCCTATAGTTCCTTGTGTAGGGTTGAGGCCTTGTGGTCTTTCCCCTCTGTACTTTTGCCTGTCTATTAGTATTAATCTTCTTCATCTCATGTTCAGGCAGCCATGTTGTTGAGCTTTTTGTGGATGTACTTCCTAACATTCACATGAGACCCAATCTCACAGAAAACACAGTTCTTCTGGCTTTTACAATGTTTTCTTTTTTTATTAATTACACTTTATTCACTTTGTATTCCCCCATAAACCCCTCCTTCCTCCTCTCCCAATCCCACCTTCCCTCCCTCTTCTCCACACATACCCCTCCCCAAGTCCACTGATAGGAGAGGTCTTCCTTTCCTTCCTTCTGATCCTAGTCTATCAGCTCTCATCAGAAGTGGTTGCAATGTTTTCATACTCCTCTTCAGCGATGTTTAGGTTTGGAAGTTGAGTTGTAGATGTATACTTTAGGACTGGGATCAAAACTCAGCCTTTTACTGGAAATGGTTTTCTGTAATGGTCTCCATTTGTTGGAAAAAATAAGTTTCCTTGGTGAAGATTGAGGACTACACCTTTGGGAATAGAGACAAATATTTAAAATCTAGTTAGTGATTATGCTGTCTCAATAATGTGGCGGTTCTAAGATTAATGATTTTACTAACCTGTCATTAGTCGTAGTTTTTATATTAATGTTTTATACTAATCACAGGTTATTTACATTGTATCCCAGCCTTTAGACCCCTACCTCATTCCCTCCCAATGCCACCCTCCCTCCCTCATCTCCTCCCTGCCCCTTTCCAAGTCCACTGCTAGGGGAGGTCCTCCTCCCCTTCCATCTGACCCTAGCTTATCAAGTATCTTCAGGAATAGCTGCAATGTCCTCCTCTGTGGCCTAGCATATGTATATGGCCCTCATTTGTTTTTCAAAGAACTCTCCCCTTCTCCCCTCCCCCCCACCAATGATGTTCCCACTGGTTTAGTGTTTCTGGTTAGTATTTTTTTTCTTACTGCACTTAAATAATATTGGAACCCTTCTGGGTTCCAAGGTTTCTGATGAGAAATCTGCTAATAATCAAACTTGCTTTCTCATTTTGAGTCATGGCATTGCTTTCCATGTTGCTTTTATATTTGTCTTAAAATTTTTTTAGACGGTTGACTACAGTGTGTCCTGGTGGATGCATTTGGGATTATCTTTGATATTGGCTTAGCATCTCAAAGTTGTAGATTTATGTGTCAACAAAGCTGAGGATGCTTCAGCCACCATTTTCTTTTCCTCTTCTCTTAGTGTCTTATGACACATGTCAGTTCATATGGTTCTGAGGTCACATAGGCATTTTACAGACTTATTTTCTAGCTGTCCTTTCTTGTTTGGTTTAAATAATTTATAAGGTTTTATATTTTATTTTACTGTTTCTTTCCTCTTACCATACATCTTATCACTAAACCTACAACCAAGTATTTTATTTTCCTTGTTATAGAATTTAATTAGCAATTTTTCATTTTATTTTTTCTGTGCTTTGGTGATATTTTTGTCTTTTCTTTCCGACAATTTTGTAGTTGCCTTTATTTTTTAATCTATCATCTATAATCTTTCTTTCTTTCTTTTGCAAGTTTTGTATAACAATTTTAACTTTTAATTAAATACTTTATTCTTTTGTTTTTTTAAGTTTTATTTATTTAATACTTATTACAACTTTGTATCCCAGCTGTAGCCCCCTCCCTCATCTCCTCCCAGTCCCATATTTCCTCTCTCTTCTCCCCCTGTGCTCCTTCCCTAGTCCACTGATAGAGAAGAAGGCCCTCCACCCCTTCCCTCTGACTCTAGCCTATCAGATCTCATTAGGACTGGCTGCATCTTCTTTTGTGGATTGGCAAGGCTGCACTCCACAGGGGGACGTGATCAAAGAGCTGAGCCAGCCACTAAGTACTGAGTTCATGTCAGAGACAGCCTCTACTCCCCTTACTAGGAACCCAGTTGGAGAATGAGCTGCCTATGGGCAACATCTGAGCAAGTGGTTTAAGTCCTCTCCATGCATGGTCCTTGGTTGGAGAATAGGTCCCTTTGTGGAGCTCCTGTCCTCTCCAAGTCTTTCTATCTCCTCCTTCTTCCATAATATTCCTTGCACTCTGCCCAAAGTTTGGCTATGAGTCTCAGCATCTGCTTCAATACCTTTTCTATTTCTATATCATCTATTTAATTGTTTATTGCTTTTGTGACAACTGTACATGTCCTGGAACTTGCACTCTAGACCAGGCCAGCTTCTAACTCAGAGATCTGCCAACTTATGCCTCCCAAGTGCTGGTATTAAAGTATGTGTCCCCATACCTGGCTTTTGTTGAAGCTTTTTAAAAATCATTTTCAGATTATTTAAACATTTTGGATGTATGGATTTTCAAAATCTACTTTATGAAACTTTGGGTTCTTGGTGTGATTGGGCTTTGATTGAAATGAAGAATTTTAAAACTGTTAGATACTTAATTCTTCTGTTTTAGTTGGGATTTTCAGACACTGTTCTAGCATCTTTCCCTTCCAGCCAGGTAAAGGGACTAGTACAAATTTCACTTGGTTTCAATGGCCACCCTATGTGGGAGCAACCTACTAGCTGCTAGAGGAGACAAGACCATAAGCACATCCCTCTGGTGTTTCCTACCAACTCTGTACTTGTGCTCTCAGTTTTAAGAGGCAAACATTCTGATTGTCTACTGGGTCTAGCTGCCAGCACCCTCATGAGACCAGGGTGGAGGTCCTAATCACCACAGGGTTGAGGAAGAATACCGGTTCATGATAACTTGGAGGCAGAAGCTGCCCTAACTTAAACTCATGGGGATAATGAAAATCTCGGCTCTGACACAAGCTGGTGGGCGTGGTCATACATCAGTTGTATAGGGTCAAGTGTGGGAAAAGTATAGGATCAAATTTCTCCACTCAGATTTTACTGGCATCACAGAGAGAACCACAGATCTTGTGTTTGTTTGGCTATTTAAGAGCAGCATTGTGTAAAGCTTTCTGTAGTTCTGGTCAGAACTACAGAAACTAACTAATAAGAAAAGAAATATATATATATATATATATATATATATATATATATATATATTCCACTCTAATTTATATTCATTCATGCTTCTTGGGGCCAAATTCTTCTGCTCCTAGCTCAGAATAAATGATTATAAAGAAAATCCATAGAACTCTCCAGTGTGTCATGCCTGGGTCCGCGAGGCCTCCTGTTAATCTATTGTCTCTGCACATTTCAGATTATTCTTATATGTGCTGTCTATATAAGTTGCATTTAGTTGTGGTAATAGAGAAAATACACCTGACCCATTATAATGTCAGAAGTGTCAAGATTGAAAAATGAAAAACATAAATAGAAGTAATTATTGTTTTTAGATTTTGATCTCTGTTTTTCAATGTTAAGCAAATTTTGTATTTTATTTTCCTCTCAAAACAGACAAAATTCTCCCACCCCTTTCTGTTCCCAGAGGTTTAAAAATAAATCCCCTAGCTTTTTCCATCCCTCAACTGATATTTCCCTACACTGACTTTAATAAATGCTTTCACCAATTGGCAGTTGATCAGATGACTTGTGTGCCCTGATAGGATGACACAAAACCTCTTTTCAAACTGACAGAATATTCAAAGGCTTTACTCTTTCCACTAGCAAAAGCTTCTTTGTAAATGCCAGGTTCTTTTAAAACTGTGCCCCACATTGCAGCATGCATTATTCATCTGAATGAGGTACCCCACACTGTCACAGGTGAAAACTGCAAGAAATCTATCTCTGAGCTTCTGTGAGAAGATTCAGAATGACTGGACTGGAAGATGATTGTATTTTTCCACTCATTATGGTTAAACTGAAGATATCTGGCTTCTGCTTTATATCACCATGTGACATGTTACCCAGGAAGATTACCCTAAGAGCTAGAGTCATCCAAGGGAAGAGAAATAAGCTGTGTGATCCAAGTGTCATAGAGTAGGTACTGACACAAACAAATGGATGCACACAATTCTTTAGCTCCACACATGATAATTTGTAATGGAGCATCCAACAAGTCATTAAATGGAGTAGCAGTAGCGGCAAAAGCTGGGAGATGGTATTTTCTTCTCATTACACACATAAGATGGCCAAATCTCAAATGAGAATACGCATATACAAAGATGTGACTAAAACGTACTTCAATACTGGAGAAGTTAAAAAGCAATAAATCAGGTAATCCAATTAAAAATGGGGCGTGGAGCTGAACAGAGAACTCTCTGGAGAGAATTGTAGAATGGCAGAAAAACACTTAAAGAAATGGTCAACGTCTTCAGCGATCAGGGAGATGCAAATCAAAATGACCCTGAGATTTCACCTTACACCCATCAGAATGGCTAAGATCAAAAACTCAACTGACAACACATGCTGGAGAGGTTGTGGAGAAAGAGGAACCTTCCTCCATTGCTGGTGGGAATGTAAACTTGTACAACCACTCTGGAAATCAATTTAGCACTTTCTTAGACAATTAGGAAGAGTGATTCCTCAAGATCCAGCTATATCACTCCTAGGCATATATCCAAAAGATGCTCAAGTACACAACAAGGACATTTGCTCAACTATGTTCATAGCAGCTTTATTCGTAATAGCCAGAACCTGGAAACAACCCAGATGTCCCTCAGTTGAGAAATGGATACAGAAATTGTGGTACTTTTACACAATGGAATACTACTCAGCAATTAGAAATGAGGAAATCATGAAATTTGCAGGCATGTGGTGGGACCTAGAAACGATCATCCTGAGTGAGGTTTCCCAAAAGCAGAAAGAAACACATGGTATATACTCACTTATATAGACCTATAAGAGAGGATAAACATACTGAAATCTATACACGTAAAGAAGATAAACAAGAAAGAGGACCTGGGTAAGATGATCAATCCTCACCTAGAAAGACAAATGGGATGGACATTGAATGTAGGAGAAAACAAGTAACAGAACCAGAGCCTACCACAGAGGGCCTCTGAAAGACTCTACCTAGCAGTGTATGAAAGCAGATATTAAGACTCATAGCCAAACTTTGGCAGAGTGAATGAATCATATGAAAGAAGGGGGAGTTAGTAAGACCTGGAGAGGACAGGAGCTCCACAAGGACCAAATATATCAGGGCACAGGGGTCTTTTATGAGCCTGTTTCTTCAAACAAGGACCATGTATGGATATAACCTAGAACCCCTAATCGAATATAGCCCATGGTAACTCAGTGTCCAAGTGGGGAACAGGGACTATTTCTGACATGAATTCAATGGCTAGCTCTTCGACCCCTCCCCACTCCCACCCAAGGGAGGAGAAGCCTTGCTATGCCATTGAAGAGGACATTGTAGCCAGTCCTGAAGAGACCTGATAAGCTAGGGTCAGATGGAAGGGGAGGAGGTCCTCCCTATCAGTGGACTTGGAAAGGGACAAGGAGGAGATGAGGAGGGATGGTGGGATTGGGAGAGAATGAGGGAAGGGGCTACAGCTGGGATACAAAGTACATAACCTGTGATTAATATAAAATAACAAAGAAAGAAAGAAAGAAAGAAAGAAAGAAAGAAAGAAAGAAAGAAAGAAAGAAAGAAAGAAAGAAAAAACCTACTTCAAAAGTCACCCCTTGCCATCACACTCTGGGACTCTATAGATAAGGAGGTCAGGTGGCTCGATTTTGACAAAACCAAGACTGTCATTCAGACAATGGCTGTCCATCCACTGTCATCAAATATACCATATGGTTACCAATAATGACCGTCAAAACTCTTGACTGATTATTCTGAGTTAGACAGAAAATTCTTATTCTATTTCTAGTTCTATTTCTGTTACTGTTACAGAGCACTAACCAAAATGAAGTTAGAGAAGATAGGCTCTATTTCATTCATTTGCCTTACAGTCCATAATGAAGGGAACTGAAAGTAGGGGTTGGGGGGAGGGAGGGAAGGAAGGACCTGAAGCACAGACCACAGAGGAAAGCTACTCACTGGCTTGCCATCACTGCTTGTATTCAGCCAGCTTTTCTCAAAAACCCAATCCAGGACCATCTCCCCAAGGGTGACACCGCCCACACCCCTCATAACAATCCTTAGTAAAGGCAAGGTCTCACAGACATGCCCACAAGCCAGTCTGAGAGAAGCAATTCCTCAACTGAAGTGTTGTCTTCCCAGGTGACTTTATGTCAAGCTCGGAAAAATTATTACTGATACAGTTATCAAATGATGCTAGACAAACAATAAACCTGAGGATTGGAGACTAATTTCCATAAAAGTCAGGCCTTTGATGACTAAACCGTTAAAAACAAAACAAAAAATAAATCATAAAATAAACAAGCACCAAGAAGTGGCTGTGATTGGGTGGTGATTCACTGATCGGGTAGAACTTTTTTCCATGTGACAGTCTGTTCCCAAGTTGTCTTTCTGGTCAACTGAGACATGAGCCAAACCCTTCTGAGGTTTACAAATGACAAAGTGTGAAAGGCACATGTTTCCTCATTTTATAAATCAGGTCATGTTGGGTAATAGGTCTGGGATTCCTTTCCTAGTCTATTTTTGAAAATGACCTCTAACTGACTTATGTTTCCCTGAAAGCTTAAATTGGATGTGGTGTCCATCTCCTTCAACTTTCCTAAATTACAGAGTTCTTCTACAGATGTTTGAAAGGCTACAAATTCTATGCAGAGTTATTAAGGTGCTAGGGTTATTAAATAACCCTTTTTCTTAAGGCAGAATTTCATTTCAAAGCCATGGTAGCCTCAAATTCACAGCAAATATCCTGCCTTGGCCTCAAAATGACTGGGATTATAGTTGTGACACATCAAATTTTACCAATTACCTTCATGTATATCTATATATCTATGTCTATATCTATAAATCGCATATATATATATATGACTGAATGAAGGCTTATAGGTTTGAAAAACAGAAAATTCTATGAAATATAGTTTATATTCAAATCTAGTTTAGATAAGTGTTTTTTTTTACTTACTGTTAGAGAAAACAGAATTTTAAACTTGAGTACATTTAAAATATTTAGATGTAATTAGAACTTTTACATTTAAATTTTTTATTTATTATTTATTACAATTCATTAACTTTGTGTCCTGGCTATGGCCCCTCCTTCACCTCCTCTCAATCTCTCCCTCCCTCTCTCTTCTGTCCCTATGCCCCTAATGTCCCTAATGTCTCTAATCAACTGATAGGGGAGGTCCTCCTCCCTTCCATCTGATACTAGACTATCAGGTTTCACCATGACTGGCTTCATTGTCTTCTTCTATGGCCTGGTAAGGCTGCACCCCACCCAGAGGAAAGTGACCAGAGAGACAGCCTCTGAATTCATGCCAGAGACAGCTCCTGCTCCCTTACTAGGGAACACACTGGTAGACTGCTTTTATGGGCTTCATCTGAGCAGGAGTTTTTGGTCCTCTCCATGCATAGTCCTTGGTTGCAGTATCATTCTCTGCAAAAACCCTTGGGCCCAATATTTTTTTACTCTGTTGGTCTCCTTTTGGAGCTCCTCCCTTCCATGTCTTTCTATCTCCCCCTTTCATAAAGTTCTATTCACTCTGTCCAGAGTTTGGCTATGATTCTCAGCCTCTGGTTTGATACCTCGATCAGTACAGTCTGAAAGTTTTTATTGCTACTTTTTAGCATTTGCATCATGTTGTTTGTGTGATGCATGTGTAAGTACAGGCAGACACTATAAGCCACAGAGTGGAGATGAAAAACCATCATGCAGGAGTTAGATCCCTCCCTCTACTGTGGATTCTAGGGATCAAATTCAGATGCCAGACTTCTGCTGCAAGTGCCTATAGCTACTGAGTCATCTTATTGGTCCTGGTTGTTGTATAATATTCCTTGTAGATATCTGGAAATCCATTTTAATGCCATGGAACAAACAGTAGGCAATTATTGGCTGTCTTAGAAAAAGCGGTGTTTACAAAGTAGATATTAAAAGGCTAGTGAAGAGCTTTACTGAAGGAATATCAAAAAGCAAGGCTCTCTTGTTTCTGCCTATCATCTGAGTGAAGGTATCTATTGGATATGCTGTTATGGCAAACTGTCCTGTAGACAGATATAATGGATTTGTCTATGTCAGATAGTTTTGCTTACTACAGAGTATATTGAAGATACCTTCTCTTGAGTAAAGGTTGATCTGGTCAATAGTATACCTCTAGCAGGTTGACAGTTCCTTAATCCAAGAACCCTCAAATGTGACAATCACTCACTGGACCTCCCTGGGTCGTTCTTCATTCCATCATATGACTTGCGGAGCAAGCACTGATGTGAACACGTGAAAGTCCATTCTCTGGCCCCAGAGACTTCCATCGTCTGTCAGCATCTATGAAACTCTTCCAGGTTAACCTATGAACTTAATAAAAGGTGACAGTATTAATACTCAAATGAACCATTTCACCACGATATGCTCCAGTACCTGCTAGTGAGCTAAATTAAATGTACCTGTGGAAAATGTCGAAGACTATAAATGCACAAGGAGTTCAACATGCTGCTCAAATATGGCTGTCTGTTGATACAGTTTATATGGTGTACGATTTCACAAGTCATGTTCTCACCAAAGCAGTATGCAAATGTTGGTGTGGACTCTGGGTGGTCTGAAAGATAATGAGCAGGGTGCCATGTGGGAAAGCTGCCTGAGCACAGCAATTATAGCCTCTACTCTCCTAAACTCTGGGTGGTTTTTTTGTGGTTGTTCATATTCAGAACTATAATTTTCTGTTTCCATTTTGGTCTTTTACTCTAAAACTTAGAACTTGTGTGAATATAGTTAGCAAGACATGTTGAAGCATACTGATAAGTTGAACTAGTAAGTAAATTCAAGAGCAAAGCCTTACCCCCATTTTCTCTGAAGTTCAGATGTGTGACCCCTTAAGTAAACAATGGAGATCTAGGAGGAAGGGGAAATGCAGAGTGGATAGTGATACAGGATGAAAAGATGTAGACTCGTCTGCATTAGTGAGGAAAGACTTGGACTGTACCATTGTTGTGCTGGCCAGCAGTCACAAAGGCAACCAAGAACTGGCAAGGTGATTGATGCTGTATCAAAATGGTCTCTAAGTGTGAATTACACAGATTTTAAAGACAGGATTTAAGACATTATGTAAATATCTAGTAAAATGTCTTCACGTTGAAGCAATAATTTAGATATTTTGGATTTAAAACATGCAAAATTAAAATATATTTTAACTATTTAATTTTACATTTTATTTATGGCCACAGATTTTTTAATTGTCATTTTCAGTTCTTCCTTTTCTGTTTCTTTGGCAATGACCTTACTGCTGATATCTAAGACATATTATAATCTTGGAGATGATCCAATATTACACACTGACTACTATAGACTTCTATAAAATTGGTGAAATAATTAAATATTGTGAAGAGTTTAAAATAGTCTGCAGTTTCTTTAGGGCAAAGGTTATTACCTATTATCGATTTTTATAATCTTTTAATCCTCTCTACTGACAATATTGTTCTTATTTATTTTAACTTTTTTTGCAGTTAAGAAATCTACAAAAAAATCTTTAAGTATGATGTTTTGATGCTCTGGGAGATTTTAATTTGGACCAGGATGGCTGAGTAGAGCTCACCTTCTCTTAGCTGCCATTCATGGTCACTTAAGAGAGCAGACCCACACCAGGTGGTAGTGGCAGGTGCTGGTTGGTGGTACACACTTTTGTCCCAGGACTAGGGAGGCAGAGGCAAGTAGATTTCTGAGTTTCAGGCCAGCCTGGTCTACAGAATGAGTTCCAGGACAGCCAGGACTACACAGTCTCAAAAGACAGACAGACAGACAGAGAAAGAAGAGAGTACAGACCCATATGCAGTTTGTCTTACCTCCCCTCACCCTTCCCCCCTATATTTCACAGAGATGTGCTCCTATGCCCAGTACAAGTGAGGCTTCTGAAATTTTTTCAGCCTTCAGTTATTATCAACTATAAAGAAGATACATTTTCTTTCTGATATCTGTATGGAATCACACATAAAATAATGCTTTCCTTTCTTCCAAATCTCCCCACACTGGGAATGCTCATGTTTCTTCTGCATATATCCTTTGTGTGTTCATGTGTCTGTGTGTCTGTATGAGAGAGTATGTGTGTGTTGGGCGTAGTGTATGCAATGTGTATTACAAAAATATTCATGTCTGGGAGCAGTCAAGCATGCCTGTGTGTACAGAGCATAGAGGAGGATGTCAGGTGTTTTGCTTTATTGTTCTTTGTTTTCCCCTTGAGACAGGATCTCTCACTGAATGCCAGAGAGGCTGGCAGCCAGTGAGCCTCAGTGATCATTTGCCTCTGCTGACCACAGTCCTGGTACGACAGATGTGTGCATAGTTATTCTGGCTTTTTACATAAGAGTTGGGATCTGAATTTAGTTTTCTTTCTGTTACTCATTGCTTCAACTCACTAGCCCTACATTTCCTATTTTAGAAAATACAGAATATGCAGCAGGTTTAAAGCGAGATTCCCTTGTTTACACCTGAGTAGTGTAGTAGACACATAGGCCAAGTATTTTCAGGTTTTCTTGACATTTTAGATTTAAAAGCCACCCAGTGTTTTTCACATGTGCATGTAGACATAGAAAAGGTCTATCATAGAAGACAAACCGGCAGAAATTTATGATGCCCTTATGATTCAGTCTTATATTACTTCCCTGTCTGGCAAGGGAAACCTTTAGAAGGAAGGAATGCTATTCCAAATATAAGGTCAGTGGCTACTAGATCTCATGCAAATCCTAAAAGAAAACTAATAGCTGCTTTCTAAAGTATGGGTAAAGGGACCAGTGGCAATGTGAGACACAGAAATGACACTTTGTATATTCTATGGCATACAAAGCACACAGAATATGATATTAGCTGGGTGTATTAACATTAGATAGTGAAGATTTTTAGGGTAGACGACTTATAAATAATGATGTACAATTATTTTATACTATGTTATGTATATGGTTCTTACAGATGTTATATGAGAAGGATGTTGTACCTTTCTTATAATTATAAAGAACTGAAGGTTCAATGAGATTAAGAATATTGACTAGTGTTGAGCATGAGAGTTCATGAGCAGCACATAGGAGGTAGGGAGAGAAGAGATGTGAGCTGGGGGTCAGCTTAGTATTACACAGAGTCCCAGACAAGCTTGGGCACATAGCATGGCCCTCTCTGAAAGGAACAGAGAGGGCAGAAGACAGGATTTTCTAAGGTCATATTTTGATAGCCTAGGTATTTATGTAACCTCTGAAAGTCATACCTTAGAATCTATATCCCCATGGTATTAGAAGTGATGCCATTGTAAATGGAACTTTTGATAGATGGTCAAGACATGAATGGAGTTTTTCCTCTTTTTTAGAGAGTAGAAAGTCACCCTGGCCTTTCCATAGGAAAAGACATAATGAATCAGAAAGCTAGCTCTCAATCTATCTGCTGGCACTTCAACCGTGAACTTCCAGACTCAAGATTTGATAGAAATAAATTTGACCATTTATAAGTCATCTGGTGTGCATTATTTTGTTTTTTAGTTCTGAACAGACCAAGACAGATCATACTGTTTATCAGGTAAATAGTTGCATGAACTCTTTAGGCTTATTCCAAAGTCCATGCCAATATACACCAGTTCCCCTCTACCAAAATGATCTGGGGTGGGGGAGCTATTAAGCTATTATCAGTATTGGCAGGTTTACTTTATCTTCTTCTAGTCCTATCTGCCATCCTTTATCATGCCTTTCTCTACTTCCTATTCTTTGCTACTTATGTGTGGTTTTCTTTAAAAACAAAACCAAAAACACGGGGTCTTATACCTGTCCAGGCTGATTTCAAACTCACCTTGAAGGAGGATATGACTTTTAAGCTTCACTTTTTCTGCTTCTACCTCCCAAGTGCTGCGGCCACAGCTTTAGGCAGCCATGCCCTGTAATAGCCACGATTTCTTTTCCTCTTGATTACTCCAGATTTTATAATTTCTTTCTCCTCCTTTTCTAATAACTCTTGGTTTCATTTCCTCACTTAATGCCTTGTTTGTTTATTCTTTTCCCAGCACTTATGACATAAGCTACATTCTCATGTCCTCAGGGGACCTTGATATGTGTTAAAATCTTGCAGCTAGAGAAAGGCAAGTGCTAACTGTAACAGCTAAAGAGGAAACCAAAGAAAAGCCCTAGATTTGCTCAGACTTGAAAATAATTATTCTACTGAACATTTCAAGTGTTCAAACAATGTGGAAGTCTAAAAGGCAGAGCCAGAAGGGGGATTGGAGCTTATCTAGCATTACATCTACAGCATGTACTAGACAGAACACAAACTCAAGGGAGCTAAAATACTATACACATGATTAACCATATTAGACAGAAAGGCAGACCAAGACTATGGGATGCTTATTTTATGTTCTAGGAAATGCGTAGAAACTCAAATAGGAATGAGACATGGAAACCCACTGACTCGTGAGGTACTGGGGGGGGGGAGATCTTATTTAGATATGGGCAGCATTTGTTGTTTAAAATTAAACAACAATTTTTCATAGCCTTATACCAAACTAAATAAAAAATCCTTTGACTATGCAGATACATTTGTGACATTGAACCTGGGTAATAAAAATTCTCTTCTGTTCAATGAATTAATATTTAAGGGAGCCAATAGATATCTGTTTGACCATTATTCTTATTCAATAGAAAACTTTTATCTAGAAGTATGTGTAACAGTATGCTTAGATCCTGTGTGTGCAAATGATGAATTTCCATGCTTTTCCTTTTCAATACAACCATCAGAAGACTCTAAAAGAACATTTGTAGCTGTATTCTAACCTGACTCACAGTTAGGTCTAAGATGTGTCATCTAAAGCACAGTAGATGAAGGAAGTGGCATATTTTAGGGAAAGCTACCTGTGTTGAGATGCAAAGCCTTGTGTTGGCACCCAGCTGTGATTTTTTGTTATTGTTAATGCTTTTATTTATTTTATTAATTACAGTTTATTCACTTTGTATGCCACCTCCTGTCCCAATCCCACCTTCCCTCCCCCTTCTCCACTCATGTTCCTCCCCAAGTCCACTAATGGGGAAGGTCCTCCTCCCCTTCCTTCTGATGCTAGTCTATCAGGTCTCATCAGGAGTGGCTGAATTGTCTTCCTCTGTGGCCTGGTAAGGCTGCTCCTGTCTCAGGAGGAGGTGATCAAAGAGCAGGCCAATCAGTTCATGTCAGAGACAGTCCCTGTTCCCATTACTATGGAACCAACTTGGACACTGAACTGCCATAGGCTATATCTGTGCAGGGGTTCTAACTTAAGATCATCCTGAGTGAGGTATTCCAGATGCAGAAAGACACACAGTGTATATACTCACTCATGAGTGGATATTAGATATATAATATAGATAAACATACTAAAATCTGTATACCTAAAGAAACTAATCAAGAAGGAGGACTCTGGCTAAGATACTTAATCCCATTCAGAAAGGCAAAGAGGATGGACAGCAGAAGAGGGAGAAAACAGGGAACAGGACAGAAGCCTACCACAGAGGGCCTCTGAAAGACTCTACCCTGCAGGGTAGCAGAATAGATGCTGAGACTTACAGCCAAACTTTGGGTGGAGTTCAGGTAATCTTATGAAAGAAAGGAGAGATAATAAGACTGGGAGAAGACAGGAGTTCCACAAGGAGAGCAACAGAACCAAAAAATCTGGGCACAGGGGTCTTTTCTGAGACTGATACTCCAACAAAGGACCATTCATGGAGATTACCCGGAACACCTGGCTGTGATTTTAATGATTGGCGCAGAGTGTGTAACCCTTTGTTTTTTCATTTTCTTGCCCATAAAAATGCATCCAATGCTGACACTGACACTCATATTCAAAAGAAAATAGTAACTTGAGTAGCCTGCATGTAGTAGTTCACTTAGCATCTGCCCCATTGTGAAGCTCTATAAATATTAGTTATTATTTTTGGCATAAAATTTTGTCTTTAGGGATGAGACTTTAGATTGTCAATATTTCTGCTTCTGAATGAGCAGCTTCAGGAAATTGTGTTTACACTCAACAGATCAAAGCTCTGTGAAATGAAATTGTGTTTCCAAAGAACAGATTGATGCCTCGTGCACAGATGTCTCTCCCCACCCGAACCAACAGGGCAAAATGTTTTACAGATTGGATGCTTGGCAAGAGTGGAGTCCTGAAATAAAACTCCTATTGTTTTTCTTTTACTTAAAAAAAAGTTTTAAAAGGGAATTGCAACCTTGGTTATTTATTTTCTTCTATAGGGGAAAAAGGAGCACATCTGTTTGCAATAGTGGATTGAAACGTCTAAAAAATAAATATGTTTTAAAGCAAAGCAAAGAAACTCCGCTGGCACTCTCAATCTGATAGACAGGGAGGTAATGTTTGCTCTGAAGTTGTTTGGCTTCTTTTAAGAATAAAGAAGTAGGGGAGCAGATAATGTAGAATTATACAGTTTTAATGAAGTAGCTCACCACATTAAAAAGTGTTATTTTTATTTATCTAGTAAATAGTTTTAGCTGTGACATAATATCTTAACATTTACATTTAAATTATGAGTGTAACCCACATCTGTCAAATAGAAATGGTGCAGATAAAACACACACACACACACACACACACACACACACACACACACACACACACACACACTGATGTCTGTTACCTCCCATCTGGAATTAGAACGCAAAATGCAAAATCGGATAAGAAACCTTAGCTATGCACTATTTTGCGTGTGCCTTAGTTATGTGTATATTTTAAATCAGGGTGCCTTTTAAAAATTTTATTGTTATGTGTGCAAGAAAAAAGAATTCACTGTGAAATAGGCTTAATAATACTATGGTGAGCATTTTACTCAGAATTGAACTAAGTCCTGGTGACTTCCAGGGCAGACTTCCCCTTGGGAAACCCAGATAAACTGAGGTTAGCGAGGAGTTGCTGAAAGGACTTAGATGAAAAGAGGGTTTGGATGAGTTAAAACAGAAAACAGATGGAGTCTGGAAATGCAAAGGCTACAGGGACACATTGAAAGACAAACATTGGTGACTCAGATTCAACTGAGCCAGAAAATCCTCATCATGGCCTACTGAAAGGCTTTTATCCAGGAAAAGATGAATGGGAGAGGGAGGGTGGGAGGAAGGGAGGGAGGGAGAAGGAGAGAGAGAGAGAGAGAGAGAGAGCTAAGAAAGGTGGCTTGAGGATAGGTTACTTACTAGCTTTAAACAGAAATGCATAAGCAGAAGAGCACTTGGCCTCCTTAGCCAGCTTAGGAAGGAAAATCATTTATTCTATGTGCGCTAAACATGAATTTTAGATATTAAATTGGAAGTCAGTCTTAATAACTGAAAGATAAGTTGCTCAAACATTTCAATTTAGTTTGAACCTCAAGGCTTTGCATTTTGTATGTTCCGTGTAAGTAGTATATGTAGTAAAGAAGCATACAGGATGAATGTCAGTGGATTAAAAAACACTACAGGATACAGAACGCTTTAATGGAAGACTGGGCCATTATACCTGATACTAATGCTTTCTCTCTACAGCAATGGGTAAGTGTATGACATTGTCATTCTTTGCATATGTAAATACATAAAAATGGCAGAAAATATAGAGACCTTCACTTGTAAATAACTCCTGACATTACATGATAAATCTAAGAATTTCCACCTTCTTCCTTCAATCAAAATTTATGTGGGTCACATTTCCTTGAGCTTCTGATATCACAAACAAGATTATATGTTGTTATAAGATTATATATATATAATGTTTAGAATAAGTGCACTCAAGGCATAGATAAATATGATCACTTATTATAATGAAGTCCTTGGGAAATATAAAGCTATGTTGGCACAGAAAGAAAGAAGATCTCAAAAACAGTTTTCTCTGTTTTCAATCTTTGTGCATGTGTGTGCATTCATACTAAAGCATGCATGTAGAGGTCAGGTTTGGATTGCAAATCACCTTCTACCTCATTTGAGAGAGGGTTTCCTGTTTCCTGTTGTCTATATCAGGCTAGCATGCTCCCCGTGATTTCCCAGTGTCCATCTTATAGGAGCACAAGGATTATAGGATATACAAATATGTTTGTGGATTCTGAATATCTAAACTCCAGTTATCATTTTTATCTTTTTTTTTCTTCAAGACAGGGTTTCTCTGTGTAGCCTTGGCTTTGCTGGACTTGCCCAAGCTAGCCTTGAACTCACAGAGGTCTGCCTGTCTCTGCCTCCCTGAGTGCTAAGATTACATCTGGCTTAAACTAAAGTTGTCATGCTTGCACAGAAAGTACTTGCATCCTCTTGAGGCATAACACCAGCTCCTTTAAATATAGTTTATGGGTAGGAGTCATGACTTGTTGGCAAAGGCACCCTCCTTCAGGTCTGACAACTTGAACTCCATGCCCTATGCCTACATGACTTGTATGTACCTCCACACAACACGTATGTATAATCACACAATAATCCAAAATACAATACTTTAAAAATACGTTTGTTATGTCTTTAGCTTTTAATAGCATCGTGATTTAGATGTCTGAGATAGCAGTTAACATAATCACTCATGTCTACATCTGCATCTGTATTTTCTTGTATCCTTCATTAGCCCTGTCCTGTTCTCACCAGCTGCTGCATTCCATCAAAAACTGGCCTTTGAAGGTTCTCTAGGCTTCTACTTCCTTATTTTGATAGTCAGTTTTAAGTATTTCCAGTTTACTCATGTTTAAATCCTTCTCATTAAGTTTGATAACCATTTTCCCCTACCTCTTTAATTTTCTTATTAATCTGTTTTGAGCTGTCTTTGTAAACTCCAGCAAGTATTCAACATCTTCAGGAATTACCCTGAAGATAATCCTTGGCCTCAGATGAGGTCTAGACCTGCCTGGAAGATGTGAGATCCTATCTCAAAAACAAAGCAGTGAAAAGTATGTTATAATAAATCTATAAACCAGCAGTTCTCAACCTGTGGATTGTGACCATTCGAAAACACATATTTCCAATGGTTTAAGGAAATGAGACACCACTCAGTATAACCACCAGAAATATGTGCTTTTCAATGGTCACAACCCCACATGATGAGAACCATTTAGTTCATAGTATAAACAACAAAAAACTTTTGCTTAATATCAAGCATTACATAGTATATGTAACTTTTTATATATTCATAGATAATATACATATACTCTCTCTCTCTCTCTCTCTCTGTGTGTGTGTGTGTGTGTGTGTGTGTGTGCATGTGTGCATGCACACGCTTTTGGTCATTTGTCCATCCAGCAAGTTACTTCGTAGTAGCATCACCCATCACATCCTATACACCTGTAAATATCATTTTAAAAATTGTTCTTTACATTTGAGATTATAATAGAATTACACATATATATAATTACATATATAATATAAATACCCCCTTGTTCTTCCTCCAAATCCTACCATATTATCCTCCTTGCTCTCTTTTAAACTCATGTCCTCTTTTTTATTAATTATGTTACCTGCATATAGATATATGTATATATATATATACATATATATATATATATATATTCCTAAATATAGCCTGATGAGGGTTAGCAGTATATGTTTTCAGTGCTGCCCATTTGGTGTTGGATAACCAGTTGTGCTCTTATCAGGGGAAGTCTATGTCCCACCCTCAGCACTCCGCCTGCCTTCACTTCAATTCGGAGGACTGAGGCATTGCGGGCTTTCCCCTGTACACTTTGATATGCCCATTGCTGTTGTCTTTGTTCATGCTAGTGAGACTTTATGGGTATAGTTTCTGATGTTGCTGAGGAAATCTCCCAGCCAACACTCCGATCCTTCAGCTCTTACAAATTTCTGCCCCATCTTTCTCAGTGTTTTCTGAGTTTTAGATACTCTGAGGTTATGATAGCAGTAGATGACATTTTTTGTGTTCCATTATAACATGTGTGTGTGCTTGTGTGAAGAGTGTGTGGGTGCACATACATAGTGTGTGTATATGGAGGTCAGAGGGCAACCTCATGCGTGGCTTTAAAAAAATTTTTTTTTCAGGTATGATCCATTTTTATTTTAAGCAAGTTCTCTCACTGGACTGGAACTCATCAAAGATGCTAGGATGGTAGCCAGCCAGCCCCAAGGACTCACCAGTCTCCTCTTTTTCTTTGTAGCTAGGGTTATAAGCATGATTTTATATGTGGATTATAGGAGTTAAACTTAGGTATTTATGTATGATACAGATCAAGCTATCTCACAGTCCTGCTCCAATATAAACACCTGGGACTACAGCCAAAACCTCTGTCTTTGACTCTAATGTATTGTGCAAAGAAAGGCTTTGTACCTGCTTAACATAGCTATCTAGTTAAATGACACAATGATAATTTAAGTTTTTCCTTTTCAATTCCCATCTTAGTAAATGGATCAAAAGTTACATATTAGTTCTATACAGAAACTCGGGTACTCTTTCTGGGGCTTCTTCTTCTCAATTTATGACCAATCACTAACATTTATTTAGAATATGCTTAGTTACCAACATCTTAGTTTGTGGTTTAAACTTGTGTCTGAACATATTATACTTTTCTTCACATGTACACCTTCTTCATACAAAGAATAGGTGTTGACTGACTAAGATAGTGAAGGGGAATTATTTCACAGTATTATCAAAATGTACTAATATGATGATACTTTATGATCTACTTATCTTTTCACATGACAGATCACTGTTATTGGTTTTCAGACTTACTTTCTTCCAACTTCATCAGTTTCATTACAGATAGAGAATTTTCCTTCCTTCCTTCCTTCCTTCCCCCCCTCTCATTCTTTCTTTCTTTCTTTCTTTCAAGATAAGTTCTCACTATATAACTATATAACTATATGACTGTCTTGGAACTCACTATGTAGACCAGGATGGCCTCAAACTCACAGAGATCCGGCTGCCTATGTTTGTGAGTGCTGGGATTAGAGGCATATGTTACAACACCAAGTGAAAAGGGAAGTAGTATTTTTTAGTTTAAATATACCATGTAAAATCATTCAGTGACATTACAAAGTGAGTTGCTTTAGACCACATTAACTGAGGCAAGGCATGTGGAGAAATGCCATCTTAAAAATAAGAAAAACAAACCCAAAATAATTGAAAATGATAGCAAGAAGCACTTTGATCACCTCCCCCTGAGGGTGAGGGGCAGCCTTACTAGGCCACTGAAGACGACAATGTAGCCAGTTTTGATGAGACCTGATAGTCTAGAGTTAGACGGAAGGGGAGGAGGACCTCCCCTATCAGTGGACTGGGGTAGGGATATGCTAGGAAAAGAGGCAGGAAGCTGGGAGATTGGGAAGGGATGAAGGAGGGGGCTACAGCTGGCATACAAAATGAATAAATTTTAATTAATTAAAATAAAGAAATAATAGCAAGAAAGTACTATTTAGAAAGAATAAAGAAGAAAATAAAAAATAGAAAGAATAAACAGCTAAATAAAGTGATAAGAAATTTTCTGAGGAAGTTGAGGTACCTTTATTCTATTTTACACATATGAATACTTTCCAGAATATTTTTTACAAAGTTGAGAAGTTGACACCACAGAGTTGGACAGCTCAGAACTGGCAAAATTGAGGTAAACGATCAAAACTGTACAGAACTTTTTCATCTTACGCTGAGAGGATTTTGTCTTTCTCTAAAATCAGAGATACTTATTTTTCCTTTAACAAAAGAATTGAAGCCAACTAACTCTAGGATTGTACTTCAAATATGAATGCCACACAAACCAGGGAAAAGCATGGGAGCAGCCTTACCAGGCCACAGAGGAAGACAATGCAGCTAGTCCTGATGAGACCTGATAGGCTAGGGCCAGAGGGAAGGGGAGGAGGTCCTCCCCTATCAATGGAATTGGAGAGGGGCAGGGAAGAAAAAAAGGGAGGGAGGGTGGCATTGGAAGGGGCTGAGGGAGGAGACTACAAAGTGAATAAACTGTAATTAATATTTAAAAAATAATGGCTTTCTTTGTAACAGATAAGATTTCCAGGAAATGTCAGGCTTTTGTCCTCATTTGGTTGTTAGCCTCATAGGAGAGGTTTATTTTATGCTAGCCCAATTTCTTTAAATATTCATCTGTTTTGAATATTAAGAAAATCACTAATGGCTTGTTTTTAATTAATTTATTTCTTCTCCTTACATCCTCATCTTAGCCCTCTCTCTTCTCTCTTCCTGACCCCACTACCCTCCCTCTTCTCCATCTCCTCACTCCTACCCTATTCCTCAGATAAGGGGAGCCTCCATATACATAACCCATCTTATCTAGTTGCATCAGGATTGGGCTAGTCCTCTTCTGCTGTGGCATGGAAAGCAGTCCTACCAGAGAGGGAGTGATCAAAACAACCAGTCAACAGAGTCCTGTAGGAGACAGTTCTTGTTCCCCTTACTAAGGATTCCCACATGAAGCCTGAGCTGTCTATCTGCTTCATCTGTGTAGGGGGCCTAAGTCCCATCTATACTTAGTCCTTGGTTGGTGCTTCATTCTCTGTAAGTCCCTCTGGGCCCTGGTTGTTTTACTCTGTTGGTCTTCTTGTGGAGTTCCTGGCACCTCCAGGTCCTTCTATCCTTCCTCACAAGACTTTTTCCACAAGACACCCTATGCTTCGACTAATAGCATCTTGGAAAGTTTTTTTTTCCTCTCTTGTCTTTCTTTTTCTTTACTTTATTTTTAAGTAATTTATTTGTTTTTATATTAATCACAGGTTATATACTTTGTATCCCAGCCGTAGCCCCCTCCCTCATTGCCTCCCACTCTCCCCATCCCTCCCTCATCTTCTCCCTGCCCCCCTCCAAGTCCATTGATAGGGGAGGACCTCCCCTCCTTCCATCTGACCCTAGTTTATAATGTCTCTTTAGGGCTGGCTGCAATGTCCTCTTCTGGGATCTAGTTAGGCTGCTCCTCCCTCGGGGGGGGGGGGGGGAGAGGGAACAGTTGACAAGCCAGCCAGTGAATTCATGACAGAAATAGTCCCTGTTCCCCTTACTAGGGTACCCAGTTAGATCTGAGCTACTATGGGCCATATCTGAGCAGAGGTTCTAGTTTATATCCATACATGGTCCTTGATTGGAGAAACAGTCTCATAGAAGACCCCTGTGCCCTGATCTATTTGGTCTTTGTGGAGCTCTTGTCCTTGCCAAGTCTTACTAACTCCCCTTTTTTTCATATGATTCTCTACACTCTGCTGAAGACTTGGTTGTGAGTCTTATTATCTGCTTTGATACATTGCTAATTAGAGTCTTTCAGAAGCCCTCTGTGGTAGGCTCTTTTTTACTTGTATTTGTATCATGTTTAGCACAGGCTTCTCCAGACATGCCTGCTACAGGCAAGTTCTTTTTTTTCTGGAACGATGTTGGCTGTTGTGGGCCCACTGTCTCACAAAGACACCCTGTACTTTAACGCAAGTTGGTGCACATTCAACACAACACTGAAGGCAGGAGTGAAACTTTTTACATATTTAGAGAGGGTAGAGTAGGGAGTGTATGTGCTCATTGTGAGCCTTTGGCAGGTGGGTGTCTATCTGAATGTTCAGCAAACATTTTCTATGTCCTTTCATTCTCCAGAGTTAGTGGACTAGGATACAGGATCTACATCTGTAAGCATTGTGAGATACAAGTAAAGGAGTCATAGTTCCTAACCTTTACCTTCAACATCCTGATGACTTTCCCTGGATTTGTAATGACCTAGTATTCATGACATTGGCACCAAAAAGAGTTTCAAAACTAGTTAATTTATGACTTAGAGTTGGAAGGATTTTTTAAAAAGTTTTTTTTTAATTCTGTATATTTCTAGTTGGGGTATGTGCACATGAGTCCAGTACCTGTGGAGGCCAGAAGTTGTCAGCTCCTGCCCCTTCCCTGGAACTAGAGTTACAGACAATAGCGAGCTATCTGATGTGGGTACTGGAAACTAAACTCACTTCTTCTGTTAGAGCAGTTCTTCAGCCCAGAACTGGAGATTGTAGTAAAGATTTTTTAATACAGGATTAAATTTGAGGGTGAGGAGTTTACTCAGGAGAAAGTAAGACTTCCCTAAGTGTGAGTACAGCTTCCCCAAAGTACAGTGGTGAGTCATTATTTTAAGATAACCTCACATAGGATTTACTATCATGAAAGAAAACATGAGAGGATGTATGGGGGGAAGATGAGGCCCTGCCCAAGGTCGTATACATATTCAGGCCTTATGCCCAGTTCAGTGCTATTTAAAAATTAAAAATGCCTATATTTGAAAGATATATTAACTCTATGATGGAAGCTGACAAGAGGCTTTAATCAGACTCCAGAATGAGGGGGTCCTCTCCCTTCTTATGTCCTCATAATGTCCTGCCTCAGGTCCACAGCTGATCCAAGGCTTCCCAGCCTTTGCATACATTCTAAGCCCAACAGTGAGACTGCTGGAAACTTCAGCGGTTACTCTTGTCGCAAACAAAAGCAAAGCAATTCTTCACCAGAAGCTTGCTCCACAGCTGTGATATTCTAGGTTTAGATTAGAAATTGGATTATAAACCGCCTCTGGGCATGCGAACACAGCTGAATCAGTTAGGCCAGATGCTCCCATCCTGGAAGAAGAACTGCTGAGCAAGGGAGAAAAGGAAGCTCATTTCCCAGGCTGGCCTCTTTGTCATACGAGCTTGAATATATATATATATATATTCTCTAGTCCAACCTAGAGAATTTGCTAAAGCTGAGACTGAGAACAAAGGCTTATTTCACAAGCTTTGGTTATCCTGAGTGGAGACTCTTTAGGGAATTTTTGTTTTCTGATGAGAAATTCATATTTTTAAGTTTTAATGATTCCATAAAATAAGTTTTTAGTGTGGTAAAAATTCTTTCCTTTGAAACATTGTCATATGTTATATATTTCCAATAGACAGTTTATGAGTTTTCAGTCTTTTTCATGCACATCATTAAAACTCTAATAAAAACACAAGCACTCCAGATGTACTGTTATTTGCTTAATTTTTTTCCATTGGGAAAATGATTACAATAAAGAAACGAGAACTAATGAAATTAGTATTTGTATAATATATTGCTTTCATCTTCCAAAGGCTTCAAAATATTTCAAAGCCTGCTGGACATGTACGTATATGAACCGTTTAAAACAAAATTAAAACAAACAAACAAACAAAAAATCCTTAAGTAAATTAAGTTGAAATGACCAAGTCTCTTTTTGAATGTCTGATTCTTGTATTCTGTGTTGACAATCACTGTCCATATTTATGTATTTTGAACTCACAAAAAAACATGTCCTAAGTTGTTCTTTCTTCTTAATCTTCATGCATGTGTTAATATATTTTGTGTGAAATCTTTGTCATTTTCCAGGCAGGGACAGTCTATGCAAACCCTCCTTTTTAATGACATTTTTATTTTTTTATATTAATTACAGTTTATTCACTTTGTATCCTAGCTCTAGCTCCCTTTCTCATTCCCTCCCAATCTCATCCTGTCTCCTTTATTTCCTCCCATGTCCCTCTCCAAGGCCACTGGATAGTGAAGGTCCTCCTTCCCTTCCATTTGATCCTAGCTTATCAGGTTTCATCAGGACTGGCAGCATTGTCCTCCTCTGTGGTCTAGAAAGGCTGCTCCCCCCTCAGGGGGAGATGGCCAAAGAGCCAGCCACTGAGTTCATGACAGAGACAGTCCTTGTTCCCATTACTAGGGTACCTACTTGAACACTGAGCTGTCATGGGCTACATCTATGCAGGGGTTCTAGGTTATCTCCATGAATGGTCCTTGGTTGGAGTATCAGTCTCAGAAAAGACCCTTGTGCCTAGACATTTTGGATCTGTTGCTCTCCTTATGGAGCTCCTTTCCTCTCCATGTCTTACTATCTTCTCCTTCTTTCATAAGATTCCCTGCACTCTGCCCAAAAAGTCTCAGCATCTGCTTTTATACACTGTTGGGTAGAGTCTTTCAGAGGCCCTCTGTGGTAGGGTCCTGTCCTGTTTCCTGTTCTCTCCTTCTTCCAATGTCCATCCCATTTGTTTTTCTGAGTGAGGACTGACCATCTTACCCAGGATCCTTCTTCTTGCTTAGCTTCTTAAGGTGTACAGATTTTAGTATGTTTATCCTGTATTATATGTCTAGTATCTACTTAAAAGTGAGTATATGCCGTGTGTGTCTTTTTGCTTCTGGGACACCTCACTCAAGAGGATCTTTTGTTCAACCGTGTTTGTGGCAGTTTTATTCATAATAGCCAGAACCTGCAAACAACCTAGATGTCCCTCAGTTGAGGAATGGATACAGAAATTGTGGTACATTTACACAATGGAATACTACTGAGCAATTAAAAACAAGGAAATCATGAAATTTGCAGGCAAATGGTGGGATCTAGAAAAGATCAGACTGAGTGAGTATCCCAGAAGGAGGTATCCTCCTTCTTAAGGCAGAAGAAATACAAACAATGTAATCAAGTCTTTTTTCTTTTTTAACTTTTTAATATATTTTTAGGATATATATTTGAAGATAAATTAGCTGATTCATTTTGATAATCAGTTAAATAATGTAGAAATGAATTCTTAAAATTTGCAAAAAGCCCACTTTTTCTACATGATCTCTCAAAATAGGTACAGTCATAACCATGCGGGTTCCTTCTAGAAGTCTGATTCTCAAGCTGTTCTACAAGGACAAGGACACATGCTGGGAAGGAACGGAAGTTTATGAATGCAATCTACTGACTCAAAGACCTGGAGAAAACAGACATGTCACTTTTGATCAAATGCTTATATTCTGCCATCAAATTGTTGTCTGGCCTTGAGCTATCTAGATTCTCTGCTTTCAGTTTTCTTAACTGTAAGTAGAGTGTTATATTCCTTGTTTGAAGCTTTGCTAGGTTGAAGTAAGGAAACATGGTACTTAGTTGCTTTTTCTGTTACTGTGAGAAAATACCCTAAGGAATGCAACTTAGGGGCCAAGTGTTCTCTTTTCTATCACAGTTTGAGGATATCATCTATCATGGAGGAAGCCAAAGCAGCAGGAGCCTGATGTAGCTAGTCACTTGCCTTCATAGTTACAAAGATGAGAGTGCTGAATACTGTCCTGGAACAAAGATGAGGGAATAGCACAGCCCATTCTTAACGTGGGGTCTTCCTGTTTCAATTTGCCTGCTCCCTCACAAGCACCTTAATTTCATCTCAGAGTGGTAGGGCCTCATCAACCTCTTTATCCATGATGGAGTGTTTATGGGCCCAATCTTGTACAGGTAGTGTGTAGGTAGCCATCACTGCTGTTTTTAGATATAACAGCCATATCAGATACAGCATTGTACAGCAACATTCCTTATCCTTTAACTCCTTACATTCTGATCTTTCAGGGCCCTTTTCTAGGATCCTGGCATGTATATATATTTATTCCAAATTCAGCACAAAAGTCTAAAAACTCATAGCTAGGATTTGCATATGGGAAAGAACAAATGGTGTTTATCTTTCTTTTCTAAGTCCAGATTACCTCACTGAATATAATATTTCCTGGTAAAATTCATAACTACAGTTTTCTTTATACCTGAATAGAATTCTGTTATGACAGATTCTAATTTTATTATATATTCATCTACTGATAGATTTCAAGTCTGATTGCATACTCCGACTACTATGGATAGAGCCATCACAAGCATGGAAGCATCGTTATCTCTGTGGTAGGACTTAGAGTTCTTTGTATGTATGTCCAGGGGTGGAATCGCTATGTTATAGGGTATTTCTATTTTTAGATTATTGAGGACTACCACACTAATTTCCATATTTCATATGCCAGTTTATACTCCCACTAACAGTAATTTTCCTCTTTTCTCATTTCCTCACCAGCATTTGTTGCCATTTGCTTTCTTATACCCATTGTGATTGGGATGAAATAGAATCTCAATGTCGCTTTGATATGCTTTTTCCATGGTGACTAAGGATAATGAATATTTTTAACCATTTAAGATTATTTTACATTTGGAACAGCAAACTTTATCTTTACTGACAAGAAGCAGTTGTGAGAGTTTCTCCCATGAATATATATATATATATATATATATATATAGAGAGAGAGAGAGAGAGAGAGAGAGAGAGAGAGAGAGACAGAGAGAGAGAGAGACAGAGAGAGAGACAGAGAGAGACAGAGAGACAGAGAGAGAACAATGAAAAAAAGCAATAACATTGGTGAGTTTCCCTAGCACCTTGTCAATACATGAAATAGCTCTGCAAACCACAGACCACTCATAACTGTGTATGTGTGAGATCTTTTTCATATGCAATGTGAAAAGTGGAAATTAAACAAAAAACCACTAGAAATTCAATCCATCTTATTATATAAGCTTATTGTGTGACATTGGCATATCAGTTATTTACATAGTAGTAGCAGCCATGGGAGCAGAGATCAGAGTTCAGCTTCATGATGCCCGTATCAGTCTCAGAAGGCCTTTTTAGAGATTTCTACTAAGGTGAAGTGATATTCTTTACTGAGTCAAAAAGAAGAATTTCAGGATAAGCCAATATGAAGTAGAGTTGAGGTTTATTAGGAAGAAAGTTTAGCTTAGCACAGGAATTAACATATACTTACGAAAATACATACCTCTCCATTTGATGTTGCCTATAGGCTCGGTCTCCAAGTGGGTCCCTAGTAAGGGGAACAGGGGCTGTCTGTGATATGAACTCAGTGGCTATCTCTCTGAGCACCTCTCTCTTGGGGGAGTGGGGAGCAGCCTTGCCAGGCCACAGAGGATGACAGTTCAGCTAATTCTGATGAGACCTGATAAGCTGGGGTCAAATAGAAGGGGCTGAGGACCTCCCCTATCAGTGGACTAGGGGAGGGGCATAGGTGGAGAAGAGGGAGGGAGGGTGGGGTTGGGAGGAGATGAGGGATGGGGCCACAGAAGGGATACAAAGTGAATAAACTGTAATGAATGATAATAAAAATGCATACCTAAGTATCACCCCCCTAAGTGTGTTAAGAGTCACTTACATGATTTTGGTATTTTTGTTGACTTCTGGTTTTTAAAGAGTTGCTAAAAGAACTGATTTTTGTTGTTGTAAATAAGTTAAAGGGGGAGTTTTGAGGTACTGTGGTAAAAAGAGGGATCACAAACATGGAACAAAAGGTTAAAAAATACCTCCTACTGTACATGGAGTTTATTATACTGTCTTTTGTTTATGAGATTGTAAGAACATTGCAGGCTTACAGTTTGTGAAAGAAGGAAGAACATAATTGATCACACACTCTTGGGCCTCAAGTGTGGGTCATTGTTGTTTTAATTTTTGCATTAGAAACATTTCCCTATAAAAGAAATATTGTCTCCACATAGACAAACTCCCCGTAGTGTCTGTTAATTGTGCTGGCATTTTTATTCTTAGCTTGTTGACAGACTTCAGTCAGACTCCTGGATGAGAAGCGTCTTTCCCTTCTGCTTTCTCTTATTGTCTCTGTCTTTATATCCTATATCAGTTATCATTAGTTATTTTCTTTTTACTTATTCATGGTTTTCTTGCCGCAATTTTGGTCTGAGGTCAACCATAGTTCAAAAATCTTAAATGTGAATTTCTACACATTTTTTGTGAGTTTTTAACTTGCAGGTGATTCTAAGGAGTGGAACGAGATCTTGTACAACCTTTTTGTATGCACCAAGAGCTTGACCCATCCCATTGTTCAAATTCATGCTTTACAGACAATTTCCTCGGTAGTCACTTAGTATCTCTCTTGGTTGTCAGGTTGACTGATGGCTGCACAGGGCTGATGCTCATGACACCCTGATGGAGCAGACCTGCAGTGGTGTATAACCGCTGGAGAGAGTGAGAGAGAGAGGATATGAACTGTGTACCTTTTATTACAGATTATTGTTATAATGACTAAATTTCACTATTATTAAATACTTTCAATTGCTTAATACATTGGATTTTAAAAGTAAGCTTTATTATAGATATTTGGGAACAGAGAAAGACATTATGTATACTATCTGGCACTCTTTGAAGTTTTAGACATTACTAGGACCTTGGAACATATTGCCCATGGATAAGGGGTATACAGTACATAAACTCCATGTACTAAAATTTGCTTGATAGCCTTGAAGTAATCCAGGGAGAATAAAACTAGACATTTCAAAGAGCTTCGGATGCCACAGCCAAAAGCAATATTGCTTTGGAGAAATCCAATGTGCAAAGTATCTCATGATTACTGGCAAGAAATGGTGAATATCTCTGCTATAACTACCGGTAAGAAGGTTCTATTTTAGAGGCTATGAGAGGTAACAACACAATTGTAACAGAATAGACACAGTGAGGAAATTGAATTTTGAATGTTCCTTTTAGGCTTACTAATGTAAGCAAATGTTTTCTTTTTTTACTGGACATTGACTAAAAGCTTAAAGGTAAACTTATTACATTTCTGGGACAGCCTTAAACTCATACTATTGTAAAATGCTGGGATCGCTTCTTTTTCCTCTGGTTTAATGTGATCACAGCCTCACTTAAGAATAAGAATTTAACTATGTACAAAAAAACAAACAAAGAGTCTCATTACAACTGGGTTATGAATAGTACTAGCATTTAGTAGGTGCTCCATGAATGCTAATTTATTGCAGTAGTTTTCCTTTTATTCAATTAATTATGAAGTTGTAGTTGAGGGAAGAACAGGGGTGATTGATAGAATAACACAAGTAGAGAATGTGGGCCATTGCTCTTGATATTTAATTGATGCACCTAGTTATTTTTTTAAAAGTTATTATACCTAACTACTATTTTCTTAAGCACAGAGTTTTAAAAATAATCCATAAATATCATACTCTTATTAATTTACAAAATTGTTGGAACATATTCAATCTTGAATTTCTATTTTTATATGTGAATGCAAATATACTGTATACACATATCCTTATATACATGTATATACACGTATATTGAGGATTTAAAATAACCTTACAAGAACCTAAGAATAATTTATAATTAAAATCATAAAAATCAAAGAACATCATTTGGACAGAAATCATAAATAAGATTAGATATCAAACTATGTTTAAAGAGGCTGTCCTCTGACTGCTTTGCTTGCTAATCTAGTCCTAGAAAACTCATGGCAAACAGGTTATTATTATTACTAGTATCATTCTTATATCTTGGGAGATGAAACAGAGGGTCAGTAAGCTTAAGACCAATGTTCTATCACACAATCTCCACCTGTTCTTATTGTGATTGTATTGTTTCTTGCATTTCTTCCAAGTTAACAGATAAGCAATCCATCATCCTGGGAAAACAAATCCAAAGGGTATGGTATTTTCAGGCTTCTGCACTAGTGAGAAAACATGCGTCTGAATTCTATGACACGGGACTACTACCAGATGATAATTGCAGGATCAGACAGACAACGAAGCGACTGAACCAGGCAAGGTGTGTGTGCCCAGCTTCCTAGAGTGTCATGACTATGCTAATCCATTCCTGTTGAATATCTACTCATCCATGCTGAATACAGAATTGTTACTGAGATCTTCTAAGTATGAAACATCCAATTTTGAACCATCACTTTAAAATAACAGAAACAAAATTAAAACTGAAGGTCAAACAAATCAAACTTTTGTATGAGATTGAAATTTAGCATCCACCTTGCAGTTTTTAAGACGTTGTTAGAGAAGTATTTTTAAAATATTCTTTCAATGTAATTAGTACTCATTGGCAGTCAAATAGTGTGAATAATCGAAAAGTATTGAGCACAGTTTAGTTTCTAAAGGGCTTTGTGTGAGATGATAGTTTATAATTCATAGTTTGGGTTGCAAGTCAAATAAATCAATCTGAATGATTCAAGAAGCTTTCAATTTTCTAAAATAATGCTGGGTAGTAAAAAGAATCTTTGGAAGAGCAAGAGGAATAATTTAAAGACCTGTGGTGAGACAATGGCCGCAATCACTTATTCTGGAACTATTGGTAGAAGTTGTGGCCACTGCAACCACCCCTTGCCCTACACCGAAGCTATCATGTCAGGCACTATTGTAAGGTTTTACATTTTCGTCTTTGAATATAAGTGTAACAGTGAATGTAGCTGAGTTATAGTAATCTATCATAACTCTGCTCTGGGTTAATAGGAACATTTAATTAAATAAGTCTAATCATACATATGTTTAACTTGGCATTTTATATACAGAATCTAACTAGGAAAGCCATCTTATAAAATATGGTAAAGTCAACTGATCATAAAAAGTGTGAAAAATCAAGGTAGTGTAATGCTTCCAAAGGAACAAAATATCTCTACCAAAAGACTCCAAAGTATTGGAGATACACGAAGTGATAAACACGGTATATACTCACTTATAAGTGGATACTAGACCTATAAGATAGGATAAACATGCTAAAATCTGTACACCTAAATAAGATAAACAAGAAAGAGGACCTTGGGTAAGATGATCAATCCTCACTTAGAAAAACAAATGGGGTGGACATTGGATGTAGAAGAAAACAAGTAACAGGACCAGAGCCTACCACAGAGGGCCTCTGAAAGACTCTACCTAGCAGTGTATCAAAGCAAATATTAAGACATATAACCAACCTTTTGGCAGAGTGCAGGGAATCATATCAAAGAAGGGGGAGTTAGTATGACCTGGAGAGGACAGGAGCTCCACAAGGACCAAATATATGTCAGGGTACAGGGGTCTTTTATGAGACTTTTCTCCAACCAAGGACCATGTATGGATATAACCTAGAACCCCTACTCAATATAGCCCCTGGTAGGTCAGTATCCAAGTGGGTACTCTAGCAAGGGGAACTGGGGCTAATTCTGACATGAACTCAATGGCTGGCTCATTGACCACCCCCCACCCACCCACCACCAGAGAGAGGAGCAGCCTTGATAGGCCACAGAGGAGGACACTGTAACCAGTCCTGAAGAGACATGATAAGCTAAGGTCAGATGGAAGGGAAGGAGGACCTCCCCTATCAGTGGACTTGGAAAGGGGCAGGGAGGAGACGAAGGAGGGATGGGGGGAGATAGGAAGGGAATGAGGGAGGCATCCACAGCTACGATACAAAGTAAATAACCTGTGATTAATATAAAAAAATAGAAATTATTAAAAGAAAAAGAATTCTAAAGAATGTTCCTAAGCAAAAGAAGTCAAATGAGAAACTTAGGAAGGAATGTTATAAAAGAATGAAGCGAGATCCAAGATGGCTGCCACGAGAGAACACTGTGTCTGAGGAGTAGGAGAGCAGAAACAACGCAGCGACCAGAAGACTGAACTCTGGGACCTAAAACGCCAGCATTGTGAGTGCCAGGTGAGCGGAACTCCTACGGTGAGAAAATCAAGTGGGAAAACCCTAGGGACACCCAGTTATTACCTGGAGAAATTTCCCGGTGACCAGCAGCGCACAGCTCTGATCTGGAGGAGCAGCTGCGCTGGGCGCCCGCACCCGCCATTATAGACTGTCTCCTGGGCAGTCTCAGGAGGAGACTGGTGCCGTTTTCACTGAACTGCGCCCTACGAGCGCACACTGCACCCGGGTTCTGCTTCGACCCACGGGTGTGCTGCGGGTTAGGTCCGATCATCAGAACCACACAAGAGTGAGTGGATTGGGGGACC